>CM052300.1:8281897-8850246 GCA_028455765.1 Lasioglossum oenotherae | reverse complement strand
TTGAGACCAGATTTGAAATCAGCGTGAAAAAAATCTACGGGAAATGAAGTACAGCATGTTCAAAAAAAATTTTTTCCGCGCGTGGTATTGGAGAAACCACAATTTTCTCGAAATTGTGCAAGTTTAACGAATTTTCTCAACGTTAAAAAACGTTCGTACCACAATCTCCATAATTATCCCATATTCTGCAAAGTTTCAGCTTTTATTTTTAAAAAATTTCATCGCTCGACCTCATTTCTGTCGAAAGTTCTTTGATTTTGAATCGAGTTCCGACCAAATTGCCCACTGTGCGGCGATGCCCGCAACTATTTAGACCGGGAACATTCAAATTGACATTTAAGTACTCAATTCATGGCAATTAAACTAACTGAATAGCTGTTCCATTGAGGATATCGGCAAGACTAATGTGTTTACGCGAGATATCATCAGAAGTAAATTTTTAAAAATTATTAATTAGAGCTGTGAACGATCCTAAGCATTGTCAATTATATGTACAGCCATAAAAAATCGTTCGTTGTCCGAGGGTTGAAACAATTACGAAGAACCGACATTTGCAAGTATGTATCATCCGTTACGGTTCCTACTCCGATTTTTGCCGGTTCTATAATAGTTGGAAAATTCGGTTGTTCGGCACAAAGATTTCTCGCGACCGTTTCGAGAGCTGAAATGACTGTTACAAACAATATTGTGCTTGAAATTTGTCGAGCACTGGTTGCTGGTACCGTTGTCAATGGTATACATATTTTGGAAAGGATACGTTTGCGGCGGCGTGAGGTACTGCGCGTGGCCTTGAAGAAGAGTGCCGTTCAAGGACGCGTCTCGGAGAGTGCTCCAGGGCTTCCAGAGCGCCAGGTGAAGCTCTCTTATGCTCACGCCCCAGATCGCTTGTAGAGAATACTCCACTTGACTCGACACCTCGCACTCAACCTCTGCGAACAGAAAATTCAACGATAATTTGGCTGGTCAATTCTCGAACGAACGAATAACGATTCGCCGTGTAGGAGGATCAAATTCCGATACAGCAGAAGAATAAACAGCGTTCACGATCGAAACCTACCGCGTTTCGAACGTCGAAAATCGTTACGAAACAACAAGCCCGCTTTCGACTTTTTTTCCTCTCGTCTGGTCACGGGAGAGATATCTCCGCGAGCCAAGGAGGTTTCCAGGTCATGCGCGAGAGGAGCGACCGCGACACGTTTCCTTCGGTTTCCTCCAGTTTTCGTCGCGTAGCATGCATCTCGTTTTCCTGCGAAAAGGTCGGATAATCGATGACGGACCAGCGCTCCGCAACGTTTGTCAACGATCTCGTCGCGCTTTCTCGACGGATAAGTGATCTTTCCTTGGAGGAGACCATTACGGTTTCGAAACGGCTTTCAGGATAATCGGCCCGGTGCCTACCCATTGTCCTGAAGCAGGCAATTCACTTTTTATCGAAAATCGTCGTGGCACGTATAGGGGACACGTGCTCGATTCGCTTTTTCGGGTTACCCTCGGTTGGTCGACAACTCGTTTCGCCGACACTGTTTTCATCGACGATTTGACCGACAGAAACTTTCGTCGACACTATGTTTTTATCTACACGGTCAAATCGTCGACAAATGTCTTCATCGACACGGTTTGACCGTCACTAACACAGTCAAATCGTCGATGAAAGCTGTGTCGGCGAAATGAGTTGTCGACCAACCGAGGGTAACCCTAAATTTCAGCATTCTTTGGATGTTCGCGAGCAGATTGTTCCAAGGTCAGTTCAATGACGATCAATGGGGAATGGACCAGAGGAAGTTCCGCCGCTTTTGAAAATTCTGGCGGGCCAGAAGACCGTCTCGGGATCATGCTCGCCCTGTCTAAACGAAAGTGAAAGCTGTGCCATGCGTTTAGTTTATGCAGCGCCCATGCCCAATGCCCAATGCCCAGTCCACCGTTCGCCGTTAGGCAAACGGATCGTTCAGCGCGATAGCTGCAGTGGATTCAGTCGTTCATTTATTTAATTGTTCGATGCGCGGAACGAATTGATTAGAATACTCGTCAAAATGACGGGTTCTAATATTCTTAATCCGCAATTATTTAAAAAACATGCTTGCCTGAGGAATTATTTACCAAATTTATTCCTTTCGGTACATATTATTTGAAAAATGGCCAAACATTTGGATAGACACAATCTTGTTACGTTTATAAAATCCGTAAACCTAGTGTTACAGTTAAAACAGACGTTCTGTAGATTGCTATCCCGCCATCGCCGAAATTTGCTGAGAATCCGGACGATGGAAATGATATTCGACAAGCGCAGAGTAACGCATCGATCATTAGCGGTGACAGGAAATCGCAACGTAATCGGATTCGTCGATAAATCCGATCGACGGTCAACTCGATTTTCATAAGCCGACAGGAACTTGACCGAAGCCCGAGCAACCTCGAACGTGTCGGGGTTAATGACGGTTTCATAATTGTTATTTAAAAAAGTAACGAGAGCGCCCCCCCCCTCGCCCCGCGGCTATGATAATTTATGATGAGCTATTCAGGTTTTGTAATTGATCGCGCATACCGTTTAACAATAACACCGGTAATTCATGCGCATACGGCATACACGATCCCTAACTGTCTGCCGTCGCTTTCAGTCTGCAGAACTCAATTTCGAATGCACGAATGTCGTTTGCTGTCCGTCAATAATGAATACATCGATATGCAATTTCTTCAACGAGATTTAACCTTCGGTTACTTGCACTCCACTTTCCACATAATAACTTCGAAATGAAAGTAGATTTTTCTTATGTTAATCGTCTGTTAATCTCTTTGTAGTGTCCAACATTCCCCTTCAATTTTTCTTTTTCTTGAACAATCGTGCACAACCGAAACGGCGACACCTCTTTGGCTTCATAACTGTCTACATGCAACTTTATGCGACTCCAAGAAAAATAAATTTTCATTCAATAACTACAGTTAAGTAGTAACTACTACAATTTTTGTTTTCCTTTTTTACATTATTTAGGACTAATATTGGATTATTATGAATAGAAAGTGGAATGAAATAAAATTCTAGTTTTAATGAATCAGCCTTTGTAGATCGAAAACAAATAAAAATTGTACAAAATTCTGTCGAATTACATGTTCCATCCTTTCTTGAACATTTACGTAAGTCATAAATGCATAAAGATCCGCAGTCTAATTATGAAAATAATTAATTTTATTTTATGGAAAGAATTAAAGAGACTCCAATTATTCCCGCTCATACAGCAAAAATAAAATATAATATTCCAATATTTTTATGATTTATTGAATAAAATCATTTTTTAAAATAAAAATGATTTCCATTATAATTCAGTATTATTCCTGAATAATATTAAATTTTCAGTGAAATTAATTTTGTTCATAATAATTCAATATTACTCCTCTCAATAGTATTAACTTTTCTGTAAAATTGTAGTAGTCAATAACAAAAAAAAATAAATTATAACTATTTTGATGCCACATAAATATTTGCTAGCGTAAACGGCAGCTTTGATTAAGCTTGAAACACTAATGTTTTGAGATTGTAAGTATTATATGCGAATAATTAAAAGTTAAAGGGTTCGAAGAAGATCTTTGAGGAAGCTTTCGAGGAGAGGATCGTAAAAAGAGATTGAGGAGGGTGCAAGATTTATAAGTTCGCGAATCTTCCACGTGAACCGAAACGAAACGAATCGAACAACAGCACGATCCGTAGGGCAATCGAACATGGTCCTGAACGGTGCAACGATCGTGCGTATCGAACGGTTCGGTGAAAGGATAGACGGAGGGCAACAACTGCATAGTGTACTGTACATAGTCGCTCTGTACTTGCTTGCTACTCGGTACAAATCGAGAAGCAGAGTCGGCTCCTCCTGTACTGCATCCGCGACCGCGGCATGATAACGCGGATAACGAGGGGTATCTATACTTTGGCATCTATGTATAGGTTTTACGGAAACCTGCTCCATAATCCGTTAGTCGACCTATTTTTTATTACCACGCTTATATTAACTTGCCATGTTGTAGTCGTTGTATGCGTCAGATCTTGTAATCGAATTTTAAAACTCTTCTCATTGTCCAATCTTGCTGAAATTTTGTATACGCACTCTTGCTTCCGATTACGATGACAATAAAAATAGAAAATAAAATATATGAAAAAAACTTTTTGAAACCACGCTTATATTAAAATGCATTAAAAAGGAGAAAATAATTTTTTTCCTGGTTCTCCATAAAATACCGAATCCAGTTAAGTTGTTTAGTAATATTTTTTCCCAAAATTTTAAGCAACTACTTCAACATATCTTCTGTTACAAAATTAATGTCGGGATAGATAGAAAAATTGAATATAAATTTAAATACAATCATGACATTAGTGACTGTATAAAAATATAAATAAAATTTTCATAGTATAAATTTTTATAGACTGTATAAAAATGGAAATAAAATTTTTATAGTCACTAATGTCATGATTTTATTTAAAGTTATATTAAATTTTTTCTATCTATTCCGACAAAAATTTTATAACAGAAGAAATTTTGAACAACTAGCATAAAGTTTTGGGGAAAAATATTATTAATCATTTCACTGGATTCGGTATTTTATGGAGAACCAGGAAAAACATTGTTTTGTCCTTTTTAGTGCATTTTAATATAAGCGTGGTTTTTAAGAAGTCTTTGATATATTTTTTTCAACCGGAACGCCAAGAACAAATCCAATGGATTTCCATCGAACCGGATCCGAAAGAAATTCAATGGAGAATCCACCATCATCTGATCGGATAAAAGCAAATCCTATGAAATTTGAAGAAACTCGTCTATATCCCGATAAATCCGGTAAGCCCGAATGAGATCGATGAAGAAGGTGAAGGAGGAGGAATGCGACTGTGTTACCCGATATTTGAGAAAGGGTGGGGATTCCAACTGCGCGGAACACTCGATTATCAAATATCGTTGCATAATCCGGGCCGGCCGACTGATCCATTCGCCCGATTGCACCAACCGCTCGTCGAAACGAGACCGTTTCGCGTATGCCCGCGAGAAAAAGTTCTTTCGCGTAACAAGGAACTAGGCAACTAGTCGAGTCGAGTCCGAGAGCAATTCGAAACGCTCCGGGAGCGTCGAGGAAATTGAGAAATTGCCGTTCCTTCTGTTCGCGTTACGCTTCTCGCGATCGAAAGAAACAACGAAGGTCGCGACGAGTGTCCGGTTCGCGTAGTCACCGTCACCGACACCGACACCGACACCGACACCAAAGAGAACTGAAAACTTATCACTGTCGCGTCAAATTGCATGTCGTTCGGTCGATGAATATTCAGACACAATGGACGAGTAATATCCGTTACGAGTGATTCATCGTAAGAGCCAGCGCCGCACACCGATCTCTCAAATATGGAAACGCAGATAAAGGACCCCTTTACGTTCGTCGGGAAACCCCAAAGCCCGTTCTTTCCCAGACTGACGATCCAACCAAATTCCAAGATCCAATCAGATTGCTTGAAAAACAACAAATCGTGTATGTAACGATAACGCTATTCAACCTATTATGTATTTTCTTTGTCTTTGATTTTCAGCGGAAACCGAATCGTCGCTCGAGAATCATCTTCGGTAATGAATACGGAGGAAAAACTCGATCCTCGGGCAGCATCCTTGAATCGAAGCTCGTCTTTCGTTCACCGTGACGAAATTTCATTCGTACTTAGATGCCTCGCGACAGTGTAACGATTCCACGCAACCAAATGCGACGAAATGCGACAAAATGCGATGAAACGACGATCGATCACGCGCCGCACCGACGCGCGACGTCCGACATCCATGGCCGCTAGATTTTCCGACCTGTTTTTCTCTTTCTTTCGGTGTTCCAGCGACTCCGATGACTCCTGTAACTCTGATGACACAGTCGCCACCAATTCTCCTTTGTTCCGAGTCCCTAGTCCCAATCCGTTCGGGCGACATTCGAGGCGTCCACCTTTTGCCAGTTCGTCACCTCCGCGTCATCCCACTCATCCTTCTGTTTCTCTTTCCTTCTCCTTTTGTTCTGGTTTCTTCCGTCCGTGCAAACGTGACTCAACGCAGCCGCCGTCGAACCTCTGATAGCCGTGTAAACAACCGGCCATGTCCACGCGATTCTTCCTCCCGATAACATATCGATTCTCGTCGATGCTCGTTATTGGGGAAATGCGAAAGGTCGAGGTCCAACGAGAACCCGAACAAAAGAATTAGCGAAGGGACGTGCTAAGCGAAGGGAAAAGGGCGATTTTGCGTTCGGATGCTTTTCCTTCGGACTTTTCGCTTTGCAAATCAAAGTATCTTGAAGGATTTGTGTTTGGTGGAGAAGTTTTGGGAGTAGACTCCTTTTTCCAGGGTTGCAAGGGTGCGGGATTCGCCTTCTCATTTCTCGATAATACAAAGACGGGGTTTTTCGGTAGTCAAAAACGCTAGATTTGGGACACTATCGCCCTCAAAAGTCCTATTTTTTCGTTTACGAGGCGTAAGTTGCATTATTCGCAGGTCCGGCCTTCTCTATAAAGGGGGCTGGGTGCAAGAAACCATTTGGGGCCCTAAATTTTTTGTAAAGTAAAACAAATTACAAACACGGCCATATATTACTAATAAATATGTTTCTTCTATCGATCGTATTTGCTGTTAATAAATGTTAAATGCTTTCGGCGCAACGGTTCGATCGTTTGTTACTAATTATGAAGCAATTTTGTTAATTATCAAACAAAATCAACGTCTCGATCCGAATTGGGATCCTTTTCAAGAAACGAAGAAACATATTTATCATGGATGTGGCGAAAAACTCGAAATAACTCTTGAAAAGGATCCAAACCAGGATCGAAATGTTGATTTTGTTTGATAATTAGCAAAATTGCTTCATAATTAGTAATAAACGATCGAACCGATGCGCCGAAAGCATTTAACATATATTACTAATGCATGTTTATTCAACGCGTGATTTTGTATTTGCTAATACATTAATTACATCAGTAAAATTACATTATTGTAGTTCTTGATCATGTTGGGGCCCTCTCAATCGCGGGGCCCCGGTGCATAGCATCCGCCGCACCCCCCAGATGGCCGGCTCTTATTATTCGGAAGCATACAACTGCGCATGTAGCTATTTTCATAACTACATGCTGCCGAATAATGCAAATTATGCTTCATAAACGAAAAAATAGGACTTCTGAGGGAGATAGCGCTCTGAATCGATCCTTTATCTAGACTTTTCGACTACTGGAAAACCCCATTTTTGTATTATCGAAAAACGAGAAGGCGAATCCCGCACCCTCGCGATCCTGGAAACGAGTCTATCGCCTTAACATCAGAATTACCAGATCAGTCAAAATGACTTGCTCCTGATTTGTTCTTTTAGAAATAGTAAAATTATAAATATGTTTTACCGAGACATTTTTTTACTTCTCTATCGGCATACATATTTAAACAAAACTGGTACATGATCTAAATAAACGCAGTTTTTCGTCAATATCAGAAGGCGATGTATGTCAATCGCGTGTAGTGCTCGGTAGTTCTAGTGTTAATTCCGAGATTCTTTGTTCAATTTCTCCGATATCCTTCGTCGGAGAAAGCTCGAACAAATTTGCGCAGGAATGCGCAAATGTTGTTCCTGTAAAACTGTTCGGAATCTGTTTAGGAGAACTCGAGCGATCGAAATTGGGTAGTAAAAACCAGTTGGTTGTTGGAGGAGAATCGATCGTAGAAGGATCGGGTGATCTCGCGAGATAGGAAAAGAATCGAGAGGAGCCGAGAAGAAGCAGGGGGAGAAAAGGAGAAAAAACGAGAAGGAAAGAGCCGCGGCTGGAGATCGATATAGGAATGGCGTGCACACACGGTGCGGTGGCGCGATGCCGTTCGCTGCGGCCTTGATTCGGCTTGATCTCTACGAACCGAGAGTCACGTAGGCAGCGATCCTACCGAGCGGGCACTTTGTCAGGCACGCCGGTATTTTCTCCCTTCGCGAGATGCTGCGACTCTTACTCCGTTCACTCGGTTCACCCGGCACGATCGATCGATCGTCAACGCGGAGAGTCGAGCGTTCCAAAATGTTGGCGACCGGTGACAGGCGAGCGGACATCGGAGACCGGCGAATGTTCGAACATGTAACAGTTTCTTAGGCCTTGTAGCCTTGAAGTGTCGCGCCACGGTGTCGAAATCCGCCAGGTTTCCCGACCGGAGAACGCGAAATCGATCTCGGATCCAGACTCGAAACTAGAGGCTATTAGTGCAGGCACGCACCTGGAAAATTCTAGCCTAAATGCCGCCAATATCTCGGCCAGTCCGATTAATTGCTGCGGTCGATCGAATCGATACTGGACTCGCTCGATCCGGTTTGGTTTGCGTCAATTACAGGACACCGTTCGATCAAGAGCACGGGAAAGTAGTTTCGAGCGGCCCTCCATCGATCTCATCCTCCTCAGGGGATTCTAACAATAAGAGGCAAAGCCTTCCCGCGGGAAGTCATTTCGGTTTAAAAATTATTTGTGGCACCGAGTCGATCGGTATTCACTTTTCGATTTACGTACTAGAGATCCTTTTGCTCTCTCAAGGAATACGATGCGATTTATCTCGTTAGGAATTCAGCAATGCTGCGAGAAACGTGGATTTCCCGAGTGGCTGGGCCGGAACAGTTATTCCATGGGCGTAGAATGTAGAACGTTGTTGTCGGTTCGACATTGTCGAAAGAGACTCCATGGAGTTCGTCGAAACGAGAAAGAACGCGGAAGATACGAATCTTTTCGCTGAAATTATTTTCCATTGTGTACGAACCGTACGCGAACACGTTTTATGGTTTTCGCAGCTTTCTCGCGCTCGACAATCAATATTTGACTTAAAACGACCGAACACGATCTTGCTTGTCTTATGTACCATCCTGCGCACCCGAAACGCGCGTTGCTGTAATTACATGACAGCGAATTTTATGCATTTATGAGAAAAATGGGTAATTTAAAACATTAAAAACCACTATGCGAATTAAAAAATACTTTCGTATTATTTTCAACCTATTAAACATATCGAGAGAGAAAATCAATTTCTGTGTCACACCGGTTTGTTGTAATTCAGGTAGAACAATTGGGGTTACCATGGGTTCGTCGACAACTCATTTGACCGACACTGTTTTGATCGACACGATTTCACCGACATTGGTAACCCGAAAAATTGTATTTTGTATAAAGATCCGCTGTCTGGCAACGTATTGAAAATATTTGGTTTCAACGCAGGACTATGGTTCAGGTTCTGTTTCCAAAAATTGGAAAAAACTATTCTGGCATTATTTATCGGTTCAAGGTCATAATAAAGTCTTAACGTCAGCTATACTTGAGCCCAAATAAGAAGGTACTTACTACATAGCCGACGAATTTAAGACTCTACTGCGCATATGACTCTAATGGAACTCGTTCATTGGCTAATCCCCTTCTCGTACTCCGCCGATCATTGGCTGACGCGCAAAAAAACAAATACCTTCTTATTTGGGCCGAAGTATACAACATTATGAAATCAAAAATGCATTTTAACTTTGTTCTTGACTTTCGATGAAATAGAGAAGCCTTATTCTTCAGCCCTCTAACTACTTACGTAGAATTTTGAAATCGACTTTTTTCCGACTTTTCAGGCCAAATATTGTCCTTCCAGCGAGTTTCGCGATTCTTTCAAATCGCAAAGATCGCGGAAACGAGCCAATCCGGTGGAGCCCGCGATAGGAGGCCCGACTTCGCAATGCTTTTAAATATTTCGCAAACTCCCGTTCCATGAATTGTTGCCGAATCGCGGACCTCCGTCTTGCTCCGCGCCGAGCCGCGGATCGGTGCACCGACATCTTCGATTTCAAAATTTTACAAATTCCGACAGGTGCATTAACCGTGCCTATCCGCGATACATACCTTTGGAAATTCGAAAGGCAAAAAGCACTGACCGTTCTGGGGGACTCTTAAAGGCCGCAGCGACTATAGACTTTTGCGTAAATATTGCCCTATATAAAAAATCTTCAGAGCAAAACAGAATAAAATTTAAAGATCTACAGGGATTTAAGAATGGGAACAAATAAAAAAGTAAGTAATAGTATGTGATTGAGAAAATACGACTTTTTATCAGCTAGATTGGCGTTTGGGCCCACTGTGCGACGTGACGCGACGGATAGAAATATTTATAGCGATCTCGGTGGGAAGTTTTAGCTCGAACGAGGCAAGAGGAAGGGAGAATCGACGTAAAAATAGGTATTTGTTAGCACGTGCGGCACGGTTCTGGTCCCGCGGTGCAGGTTGCAACAGCGAGCGCGTAGCTGCACGGGTGCATAGGTGCACGAAGTTAAATGATTTTCGCCGCGAAGATCGGTCGTGCTTGTGCAAGTATCTTTCCGAAAGTGTTTGCTTAGCCGCAAGAATGATCTCTGAACAAGTTTGCGGAAATTTCTCCGACGTTTATTTGTCATCGAAGCAAAGCGCGACGCGGCGCGCGGCGTCATGTCGCGAAAAGATCGGCTACTTTCCACGTGAGGAAGGTCGCTGTGCACGGAATTGTGCAACCGAAATCTCGAGGGCGACATTTAAATATCAATGCGGATCGGCGCCTCAATGAAAACTTGTCAATAATTATTCGCCTTGAATTTATATCAGGTCCCGCAGCACTCGGAGGCTCTGTCTTGGGTGCATCGAAATCGGGAATGGCGACGAGATCGTTCTCGATGCAGAACTAAATGAATAAACAGTCTCGGTTGAACACATTATCCAGCACTGGCCCCTCTTCTCCTTTCAAACACGTCGCTTGTATTCACATGCATAAATTCTAGTGGTCGCTAATGACCTAGATGTTGATGCAACTTGTATGAATAAATGATTAAAAGAAAAAAAAAAACTGGACGAACGGTGTTGTAATTAGAGGCAAAGAGCGATCACTTGGTGGAACGTAGGGAACGGGACCCCGAGACAACGAGACCGATCCGAAAGCCGCTCAATTATGTTGCTTTTACTTAGTCCAAAGGGCAGAAAAACCGGCCGGACTGTTTATTTCCAGACAACCATGTCACCGGAACAATCCAGTTCTTTCCCAACAATGAAACTGGCCATTACGCGTTACGGGAACTAGAATGAAAGTAGGAGGCAGCAACGGAGGGACCCGCAGCGAGAACGAGAAAGAGAGGGAGATGTAATTGCAGTCGTCGGGCTAATTTCGCGCAATTGGTCGGAGACACGAGCAGAAAAAATAATGCTCTTTGCTCTTTTCTCTTTTTTACCAGCGCGTCGCGATTGCGCCATCCGACTCGTCGCCGCAACAAGCCTATTCGACAGGATGTTACGCTAAGCGGCACATACGCGTTTCAAGTGTTAACCCTTTCGAATCCGACGCGTACATCCCAGTGAAACCTACGGCTTTGACCCTCTCAACTCAAATCACCGCAGGTGCCGTAATTCGAAACGGGTTTTCGCATGAAAATTCAAATACGGAATCAGCGAGTCTGTCGTCTAGGACAGGGGATATACATACAGTGGCTCACGAAAGTATTCGAACGCTTACGTTTACAAATTGTAATGAATAAAATAAGATATACTAAACTAATCTGTATACGACAATTTGGTATCTATATTAAGAGGGAAGTCTCAAGATTATGTGAGTAAAATTTGAAAAGGATTCAACAACGTAGGCAGAAGTTATGATATATGTATTTATTAGAAACACGCATAATAAGTGACTCACGAAAGTATCATCGAACTCATGTCGGGCGAAGATATTTTGCTTTCTGGTTCGAAAAAAACGTCGGTGACGCAAACTTCAAACGGGGGTTTTTCCAGATAAAAGTCTACTCTATCGCGTGGTATAGTTCGATTTTCCGCTGGACCCTAATTTTTTGAGATAAATTCGAAAATATCCGCAAAAATTGGTGCAGAAGTGGTGTCTCTCCGTCTTTAATCATTGATTAAACATGTTTAAACAATCATAATGTATTAATATTGGATATCACTGTATTCGGGACAGTCTACAGAATCTTTTGCTGTAAAGAACAATTCAATATCTTTTATAATAACATCACAATATTTGTTTAAAGTTGAAAAATATGTTTTTTTTTTAAACTCCATTTTCTCAAAAACTGGACGTATAGGGAAAAAATGAGAAACAGATTCGGAATCAGCGCGGAAAACTCTATAAGAATTGCATAGTGGGAATGGAAATACTTTTAAAAAGTTGAAATTTGTTGGACAGTGTAATCATCAATTCTTGAAATTTCATTTTCGTTTTCGGGGCCCGCGACCCCACCGTGCAGCGGTTAGGTCAGCGTCCGAAGCGAAACGAAAATGGGAAAACAGGTAAAACGTCGTTTGTAAAACGGGGAGAGGAGCGGCCGTATCGTTCCAACGATCGAGATTTATTTCTCCGGTGCGGTGGAAGGAATGTTGCAATCGATTCGCAACGTTGCGTCACCGGTTGGCTTACCCCTTTCGTAACTTGGACCACAAGCTCGGCTCCTCTTCCCTACCGATCCAATCGCGATTACGCGTTACACAATGCCTAGTCGACTCTTTAGCCGGAATCCTCGTCGCGAGTCGCGAGGAACACGCGGTGTATTTCCACGGTGGAATGCTGACAACCGTCGACGAGAGAGAGAGAGAGAGAGAGAGAGAGAGAGAGAGAGAGAGCTTTCGATTCTGCTTGTCGTCGAGACGTTTCTCTGTGCCGCTTTACCTCGCGCGAACTTTCGGAAGCAGACGATGAACTTGACCCGTTCGAGCGACCATCCCCCCCAGCCCACGTATTTCATGCAAACATTTGACATTTTTAATTCGCTCTTGGCGCTGTCCTTGAATTTAAAAATCACAGGTCCAGAAGTCGTACCGGAACGCCGCTGTATTCGACGCCGCGCCGGCTTGAAACATTGTTTTCACTTTCTTCTTCTCGTTTATATTTAGGAACCAGAATTAACCGAGTCAAATCGCGAATTGGGTAACATCGACGGAACAATCGGTTGCTCTATGCTTTTTTACGCGATGAAGGCTACGAGGATTAGAGCTTTCTCGTCGTTGATAACTTTCTTAAAAATAAAACAAGAACTGCATTTGACCGAGGACTGGAACTGCATTTGAAACTCTTCGAAGTGTACGTCACGAACAGGTGACAACGATCGAAGAAACATCGGATTTGACTTTTCGCGGGTGACATGCTGGAAACGCGCGACACCCAGGCGACCGCTGGGATTATCGACAAACACTCTTATCGGATACGACCAGGTGGAAACTTCGTTTTTAATTTATTTATTCAGGTCGCATCAACGTCTGCGTCATTATCGACCACTAGAATTTGTACTTGGGTATTTGTAGTGAGTTACGGTTAGCATGACCACTAAGAAGTCGAGTGAGAACTAACCTTCTGTTAACAAGCAGGGGGCAATCATTCTTAAGGAGGTAGACTCCTCTTTCCAGGATTGCAAGGGTGCGGGATTCGCGTTCTCATTTCCCGATACATAATATGAAAATGGGGGTTTTCAGCGGTCAAAAACGCTAAATAAAAGATCGATCTAGGACGCTAAATCCCTCAAAAGACGCAAACGAAAAAGGAGACTATGTACATCCTTAAGGAGGTCCAGCTTCACCCAGGTTAGATTAGATGGAGGGGAGCTAGTGCATCTTACATTCCATCCAGCTCTAATTTCACCTTTGATTTGTTTAATCGTATCTCTGTGGAAAGAGGGGCAATCTGTAGGTACCTCTTTATCACTAAACCTACCGACCATCAAAAGTGACTAATGTGAGTGTATGGTATTATAAAAATAACAAGATTAAATTTATCTATATTTTGTACGGTTTTTACTATAATATAGACAGGAGTCAAAAAATGTATTTAATCAATTCCCATGAAAACACCTTTACAATATCAATTATTGTCAAATAAAAAATCTAAAATGGGTTATTTGACCCCTCGTGGTGGGTTTAGTGCAAGGCTTCCGAGTCGGAGTCGGAGTTTGGGAGTAATTGCTGACCATTGGAGTCGAAGCCGGAGTAAGAAAGAGCTATATATCGACTCTCGGTGTCGGAGTCAGAATCGGAAAAAAATATATCGACTCCGACTCCAACTCTGGCTCTTTTGTTTATAAATCATTAACCCTTTGCACTCGAAGCAATTTTAATTCCTAACCCAAAATCATTCCTTTCGCGACCCAGAACATTTTTATTCTATGTAATCTATTTTACATTGTGCACATGAAATTTAACCAGTTTTCTCATGTAACAGTTGAGCTTCTCACAATTTATCGAAAACAGACGAATTTAATAATATCGAAACTGATTTGAATTATGGTGTGGCCATTTTTACTGGCGCCTTACAGTCGCCATTCGAGTGCAAAGGGTTAATAGATTTATGTATACATAAATAAATTGCTAATACTCGATCTACAGTATAGACGTATTGTATATGTATATACCTCGGCACTATGTAGAGGAGAAACAGTTAAAGTTATGATAGTAGTATTTTCTAACTATTTCCTAAACGTGAGAAAGTAATAGTTGTATTGTGTTGTATCAGAGTTATCTGTTCCATATTCTTAGACTTTAATACAATATTTCAACTATTTATTCAGTTTTATTATAATTCTTAATTATTTTGAGTACATATTTGCTCAATTTGGAGAGTCAGAGTCGGAGTCGGAGTCGGAGGTAAAAAAAAAAGCTAAGTTGTAGTTGAGAATTTTGTCTACCAACTTCGAAGCCCTGGTTTAGTGTTAAAGACCTCCTTGACCGCAGCGTCCGCCATTTCATTACCCGAGATCCCTACATGAGATGGGCTCCAAGAAAAGCTAATTCTTTGTTGTTACTTTGAGCTTTACCAGGTGAAAATTGTTTCAAGCTATTGTCACGAAAATTACGTAAGCGGCTCGGCCAGTGCGACGTGTTCCAGCAGGAGAACGGCGCGGCGTCCTCGATCAGCGAGACTAAACTCTGCTATCGACCCTCACGGTTTTGTACATGGCCACCTTTGGCTACGGGCCTGGAATTCGAAAACGGTCTGCCCTTGTCTTGCCTTGCCTTGTCTCGGCTAACCTTATCTTGCAACGCGTCGCGTCGCGTCGAGCTGCGTCCGTTGGGCTAGCGCTGCTAGCTGTTACCCACATGTATCAATTATGCAGCAAGAGACCGAGGCGAACAACGTCTCCGCCGCGATCCATCGCGCGCTTATCTTCGCCACGGTATCGTACCACGACGCGAATTTCTGCATCGTTCGAGTTGTAGCATTGTATCAACTTTCGTCGTACGATGCAGAAATTCTCGGTATTAGATGAAACCGCGGCGAAGATAAGCGCCCGCTGCTCTCCAAGAAGACGAGAAGCAACGCTTTGCGTGCGGTGTCGACGATTACGGAAAGACAGGATACAAAACACGTTTCCCGTCCGATCGTTTTCATCTTGTTATTTTTAGCTTCATTTTTCATCCAGTTGCAGCCATCTGACAAAACAAGTTTGCAACAAAAGTTGCAGGGTATGGAGTGCTCGATAGATATCAGTAGACTGCGGATCTTTATGCAAAGTAAACACTGTCTTCATCAATTGCAAGACGAAGAAACCATGTAAAACTTTCTTTCTATTTTCAACCATTTTAACACATTACCGACCGGTGATTATTGCATAATTTTGAAAAATCTAGGGTACATGGCTGAACACTTTTTACTGGAACGTTCAATAGCAACAACAATATTCATTGTGAACTACCAAGTCACCCTCAATAAAGTCATCTAATAGTTTCAGTCGAGATTGCAATGTAGAAGAAAATTTCTATGCTTTCTTTCGGTACAGCACAATTACTGAAAATCCTATTAATAGGTGTGCGGTAGGTAAAGTGTTAATAAATCGAGAATAACATATGGGCGTTCTTAAATTGTTTCAATGTTTTTACTGTTTCAAATTACGTACATCCACCGATTTCTGTCACGAATGCATAAAATCCGCAGTCTAGATATCTCAGTAAAAAGAAAAGTGTTGAAAACAATTGTTTTCATGGCGAGATCGAGGTCACCTTAGGTTTTACAAATAGGAACACATATTTTTTTCTACCATATTTAGAGGACATCGAGACGAATTCGAAACACGTATCGCATGATATTTTTACTAACATATTACATACTCGATTTACAGTAGTGGAAATGTGAATATGTATTTAACTTTTCTTCGTGTAAGACAGTGTAAACATTATTTAATAGTAAAGAGGTTACTCAAGTTAAATATTTCACATTTCCACATTTCCACAATGGTCTAACAAAGCTTTAATGGTAACTATAAGATTAGGTTGGCTACTAAGTTCGCGACCTCCACATTTTCTCAAACAAAGTTATTTATATATATTTTTGAAGCAAGCGAATATTTTATACCAAATTAATCGCAAAATTCAGAGCTTCCGAGTGATATACAGTTCAAAAGGCATGGACACTGAATGAGGTTATAATGATACTTATAATGATAAATAATTACGAAACAAAAGGTTGCCAACCTAATATATATACAGTTACTCGAATTAATATTCGGACGCTCTAAAAAAGATGATAACTTTTTTAATATTATCGTATACTATACGATTTGAACATTTTTGGGAAGCTAGAGCAATTAGTTTACTATAGGATATGAAGAAAAATTGATCGGAATTGTAGAAAAATACTAAAAGTTTTATTTTACAACTTTTTTATGTGGGCCTATATTAAAAATTTAAAAAGTACGTTTTGTAGGTCTGTGTCAATGAGATATGCTCTGTGAAAGAAGAAACCACAGGCATTGAAAGATCTAAGAATCCTTAGATTTATTGCAGTTAAAGGCCGAAAATCGTGAAAACCTGTAAGTTTTAGCGCGTTTAAACGTTTGTAGCTTATTGCAACGTCGACCGATTTTGATGAAATTTTCAGAATATGTTTAATTGACACAGATCTACGAAACGTATGCTTTAAATTTTAAATATAGGCCCACATAAAAAGGTTTAGTATTTTTTCTATTTTTTTTCCGATCAATTGCTGTCTTTGAAAAAATATTTGTTCACATTCTGTAGTAAACTACTTACTCTAGCTTCCCAAAAAATTGTACAAATGATATGATACCATATTAAAAAAGTGATAATCTTGTTTAGAGTGTCCGAATATTAATCCGAGTATCTGTACGTATAATCATAAGTGCAAAGAAGATGGGCCAATCTCTTTTTTCTTTTGATTTATCGATTTCGTTGGTCCATGGAGTTTACCGATTGCGTTCGAGGATGCTTCGAACGTTCAACTTTCTCCGGCGACGCGGATCAGATTTATTTTCTATTTTGAGTGGGTCCAAGGAGCAAACGGTAAAATAATAGACGTCGTGGAAACGCGCGACGTTTCGGCATCTCCGCTCGTTTCCCTCCCTCTCGATTCTCTCCAAGAGGGACTTTCCTTTTCGAAGAGTTGCGATATCGCGTGGACTCGTGTGCACAGTTTCTTCGAAGCATTTTGCAGTCGGGGAAAGATTAGTCTCCCGAAGCTACTTCGAGGAAAATCGATAACGATAAAACATCATCGACAGATAGCCGCGAACCGAGTTGTCTACGCGCATCGATAACGACGGACCTCGATACCGATGTTTGTCGATCCGTGACGAACTTTCTCTCTCTCTCTCTCCCTCTCCAATCTTATCGATATCTTTCAACTTCGACGCGCGTATGGATGTATGTATTCGACGCATTTGCTGATATCGTTTGTTCCGTTCTTTAGCGAATGCAACGTGAAACAGACTTAAAGATGCTCTATGTATATTTGCGTACCCATTTGAAAGTACATACTTCAGAAATTTCCTACTCTCGGAGATTGACTTGAGAATCAACTCTCGAAAACTCCTCCGAGTATGTGGCCATTTGAACTTCATGCGTGTAGCTCTCAAACGAATTTCGCTAATTACTGCGTAGACTGCGGATTTTATGCATTTATGAGAAAAATCTGTATGTATTATGTATGCATAATTTTTAAAAAATTAAACGAAGCAATAAAATCAGAATATTACATTAAATTAGGACATGCCCAACAATAGCAAGAATGATAAACCAGCGTTACAGCGCGATAATAAATCGCAGAAGTAATTTAAATTATGGTTGAAAATGCCGGTCTTCTAGAACTACTCACTTTAAACTTACGTATCTCCGACAGAAGTACGTATTAAATATTGGCTGTAACAAAAAAAAACGTGCTCTGGACCCTTATAAGTAAAGTACTGTAATACAGATTTTTAAAGAACGGAAAAAAATTTTGGACTTTCGGCCACGATTTGACGATTTCCGACAACTGTGCAATGCGTGACTCTCCGCATCACTTTCTTTTCCACACGCTGTCCTTTCTTGCGCCCGAACCGTTCATCGTCAATTAAACCACTAAATACAGTTGAAATTATATCGTGTTTGGTCTTATTTCAATCAGAAAAATGCCACAAATATATATTGGTGAGAAAGTTTTATAATAAAATAAATAATAATAAAAAAGATTTAATATTGGTGTTACATTGTGAGGACGCACGATCCGTTGAATTGTGCTGAAGACTGCGACTCCCGGCGTCGCGTTAGTAGTGGTTCACACCGATATACCCGAGCCGAGATCAGATTACTACCGTGGAGGGGATATTTTTTTTGCGTTTATAGAGGATTTACTGTATATGTGTAATGGCAATTTGGTATAAATAGCTCGACGTTGCTCACCGAGGGAAAAATTGAACGGGTCTCAATACCGTTTGACTCTCGAGACTGACTCGCGATAATTTTACTCTCAGATGGACACGTACCTTAAGACAAGTTCGGGAGCATTAGCGCAAACCCAATCCGGCTACACGAGTGCCAGATACAGGTTGCGGGCCGTCGGTAACAGGCTTTTCATGGACACCGATGAACTTTTGATCGTTTCGCGAGACCTTCGACGAGAAGGGGAAAATCACCGGGTAACGCGCGCGCGCGCGCGCCCGTCGAGAAACGAGAGTGTCCCCGAGAGTGGCTCGAAAGGCTCGGGATCGAGATGAATAGAATGAATAGAACCGTTTGCAAGCGGGATGAACGCGTAGCCCGGTGGTGGTGCGTCATCGATTTCTAGCTCAAGGCGACACACGCGTTTACTTTTCAGCGTGCGTTCAAAATCCCCGTGGCCGAGAGAGCTCGGTTACCGAACCGATGGTAACGGCGGCTGGACAACTAAATTCTCCGAATCCTCTCAAGAATCGCGTATGTACCCTACACTCTACACGATGCAATCGAACGTCCACGTTCAGATTTCACTTTTCACGCGAAGAGATCTCGTACATGGAATTTCGAAGCTGGCGGGCTCGTCTACGATCTCTCTCTCTCTCTCTCTCTTTTGCTCTGTTTCTCCATTCGCAATCGCTCGAATAAAGGCGATCCCGCGGGGCTAATTGAACGAACAAACAAGTTTCTCCACGGAAATTATTCCAGCTATTACAATACTGTCCCGCGTCGTCGACAACCGAGATGATCGCTAATGCCGTCGTAAGCGTTCCACGGGATCTTCCATTGCTCTCGGCAAGATCGACAGCGTCGAGACCGCGCCCACGCGAGGCGAGATAGTCTTCCGTGGACGTTCACCTCGCAAATCGCACAATAGGAAAAGTCTTTTCTTTCGCCGAGGTTGTTTGCCGCGAAGCGTTGCACTCGGGGAGGGGGGAATCGGAACGTTTCCAGGGCAAAGAGCATTTGTTGTCCGCGGCGGTTATACGTTCGTGTGTACGTCCGTGATTCTCGTGTGGCGCGCGACGCACACGAAGAACGTTGCTAATATCGTTCAGATCGATCGGAGGCAGGAATCGAAGGGAATGGGAGCGAATCGAGAAAGACGATAAGGTGGCCGGCGTCGGTCGTCGTCTCCCCGGGTTAAATGACTCACGATGACCTGGCCAAGCGGTCAAGGTAACGCGTTTCGTAACTACAGGTGGCTTCACACCTGCATACCGATCGAGAGGCTCGAATAGAGAGAGGGAGAGAGAAAGAGAGAGAGAGAGAGAGCGATGGGAGAAGAGGTGGGGGATCGAAAAGGAAGGGGCATCATCTTTTTTCCTTTAGCTGCGTGTCTATAACCTACTTTCGGTCCGGTCGAGCAGCGTACGGGCTCTGTTCCTTCGAGTTAATTAACCTGCTCCACCGGGAGCTTACGAAACCGAATCTCGCGTATCCTCGAGGAGCAGCTGTAGAAACCCGCGATCGTTGACGAATTGTCGCTACAGATGCAACCGGTGACCAGGAAACCTCGAGGAAATCTTAACGACGATTTGGGTTTTTCTTTTAATCGGAGGAGCTAATAACGAAAAGTAAAGGGCGATGAACCGTCGTGTCGCGTCGGGCAGAGGAAGGTTAACAGAGGATGCTTTTTTCTTTGTCGCGCATAAATAATTCAAGATCGGCGCGATCTTCGAGCCGCGTTCGAATCGAGCATGTTTTATTTATAAAGCAGCTCGGAACGCTTCGATGGACAAAACCCGTGAATAGATTCGAATTACGGCGAGTTACGGGGCTCTCTCTCTCTACGACAGGCGCGACCAACGGACGGCTTTTGGAGTGCCCCCCGGGGGGTAATATTTCGGCGCTAATTACACCAGTCGGAGGGAGGGGGAGGAGGAGCTAACCTACACCTCGTTAACTTTCCGTGTTATATCTTCGGTTGAAGCGAATCCGAGCAGTATGCGACACACGCGCGACGGTGGAGAACACACCGACGAATCGTTCGCTACTTTTTGCCACGTATCGATAATATAATCGAAAGAGAAAGGAAAGTTGAAGCGTAAGAAGGAAAAGAGAAGCGAAAAGAATAGGGCTGGTTGTCGTGAACTCACCGGCGTAAGTGCTCTTGAAACTTTCGTGAAGCTTGAAGGTGAACGGAATGTGGACCTTCATCATCTCCATCTGAGGTATACGTGGCGAATGTGTCATTACGGTTCCACTGCCGCCGAACATCAATTCGTCGCCGTGAATACGAAGTACGATCATGTTCCTGCGCAAAGCAATTGTATCTTTCTTTTTAATCGATCCACTTTGGCTTAAAAATAGTCGGCGAACGGCGTGCTTATATGCTCCTCGCGCGCCCGAGAACTATCGCGACAATCCGAGGAGAAGATCAATTCTTACCGTTCGTTCGACGAAATCGAACAACTTCATTTATTTCGAACGGATACCAACGACGAGTCGCACAGTGGGGTCTTTGCCCGACTTCAGCGGTCAAAATTGAATTTTTAAAATTTTACATAAATTGTAAAATTGTTGTGGCTTGAGTTAGTTGAACGTCTGAGGAACAATCTCCCATCATTCATTTTCTTATTCATGTATCCATTAAGCAAATATATAGTATTCATAAAACAAATATTATAAATACCGGAGATTATTCTTTGCAATAACTATTTTAAAAAGATATTTTAATTGTAAATCATTACACTTTTTGGTGGCGTACATAAAATAGACGAATAACGTTAAAATATTGATTATAATCCCCGCAGTACTTCATTGAAAAATAGCTACAAACTTTAGAATCTGATACGCTCCTCTTCATGGATAAATTTTGCATTCAAAACATCCGTTTCAGTAAAAACGGCATGCAGTACAAAAAGTAGAAATCTCAATCATTGTTTTTTCATCAAATTTGGATACATTTTAGCAAAGACCAGCAGTTTCAATATTGAGCGAATTTTGAACTAGCTGTGGCCGCTGAAATCGGGCAAATACGACACTGTGAGTCGTTGGAATTTCGCTCGATATTCACTCGAATATATATATATATATATATATATATATATATATATATATATATTTCACTCGAAGTCGTTAGGAATTCGTTCGGATAACGCGGCCCGAAAACCGTCCCGGTTGTACGAAGTTGTTGTCCGTCCGTTTAAATTGGTCAAAGGCGAATCCGACAAGTTTGAAAACCAACGGGGAACTCCGAGCCGGATGCGCTAATAAAGTATAAATTGGATGGCACGATTACCTCGGCTAAGAGTCGAGCTAATTAATTATTCAACGTGATCTACCGACGGATCTAAATATTGAAAGTGTTTTTATTCTCGTCTTTTTCCGTCTCGCTCGACGTTGGAATGAATCATTCTCGAATCAATAAATCACCTAATTACCTGGAATAGCGTGTGACGTTCGGTCGCGTAATTTGAACAAGCGAGAATATCCGGCGTGCAGGCATGCGGCGTACGAAAACCGATTAGCTGCCGGACAGACAACATAATTCGGAGCGTCCGGAACGGAAAATTCGCCCGAATTTCGCGAAATCTTCGCACCGATTTCATTCTCGACAGAAGAATCTAGGTTCGTGCGAATTGCGAAAGTTCGCGGTGAAATCGCCGATTTCAAAAATCTCTGTACACACGGTGTCTCGGCTGTAGGCGCCGGTCCTTGTTGTCGTTCAAACGGATTTCGTAAGGAAGCCGGCGAAACCGTGTCTCGCTCGCTGCGCTCGTTTTCGTTTTCAAGATTGCGAGTGCGATACGCGGCGCTAATAAGCCGAATCTATTTATTCTGACATATGTATTCTTGTTCTCAAACCGGCACGGTAATTTACATATCGTTGTTATTCGCTCCGTCGAGGACGGGCGGGCGCGAGTCGCAATAAAATTCAAACATTCACGCAAAATCCTGTTGTCCGCTATCGAAAAAATGTTTCATTGAATACCATTTCGGGAACGCTTCGCGTCTCCTCGTTGGCAAGGCGAAGTGGCCGTTCTACGATGGAAAATTCTTAAACCATTTTCCGATGCAAGACGGCGGCGAAGCAACGATTAAATTCTCGTTTCGTTCGAAACGATCGCGTCCGATAAATGTCCAACGGGGACAAACGGCCGATCGAGAAGCAGAGGCTCCGAGTTCACGTTGTTCGTCGTTTCGAACGAACCGAGGTGCGAATGACCGCGAGCTTCGTTCGACCTCCAATGTGCCAATAACCCCGCGGCCACGGCCGATCAGCCATCGACCGTAAGATTGCAAACCTGTCCGGCTCCCCCGCATTTTTGCAACTTTCTTGTTGGCTCTCGCCGACTAGAGAGCAGGGAAAAAGGAAAATGTCCCTCGAACATCCATCCGTTTCAACAGAATCTACGATCGAGCGAAGAGAATGCGAAAGGACGATACGATTGGCGCGAATCAAATCATATCAAATGAAAGAACACGGCGCTGGCGATGCTACGTATCCAACGTTCCTCGATGACTCGACTCGAGCTCGCCGAAGGAAAGATATAACTGTACCTTCCTCGGTCGGCGCAACACCGAATACTACTCCGTGGACTCGTTTCGAGGACGAAACGGGATCTGCGCGCACGATTATGGTTTTTTAGTCCACATTTAGCCGGCTTTCTCCCATCGAATATAAGAGAATCTCGATATCCGCATCAGCGGGGATTCCGTTAAGCGCCTTCAACGTTTTCGAACGATTCGAGCCTGTCGTTGACCTTGATACCGGTGACCACATTCACAGCCAACATCACGAAAGAGATGCTCTCCCATGGACAGTTTGGTTTTTGTACTGACCGATCGCAACCGCCTTCTGCTCGAATTAATTCTAGCGAATAGCCGTTCAATCTCCCGATCGTTCCATGCGACTCACGTGTGTACCGGCGATGTGCTGACGGTCAAATCTCCGTTGAACGTGCGGTTAGGGTACGAGAACATTGCGTCGCTCTACTCGCCGCACAGTGGGCAATTTGGACGAAACCCGCTTCAAAATCAAAGAACTTCTTTTAAATTAACGCTGAAACTTTGCAGAATATGAGAAAAATAGGGAGATTATGGTACAAACGTTTTTTAACCTTGAGAAAATTCGTTAAACTTGCAAGAAAAGGATTCGTTTTCTTTGATACCTACTTGATAATTGATGAAATTTCAATAAAAATTGATGAAATCCCAAGACAAACATCCTGTAAACAGGAACCAAGTTCCTATGGCCGTAAAAAGTTGTGAGATCAAACAAAATACGGCCAAGTTCGTTAGCTTAGAAATACCTCGTGCAACACTGAACAAAGCGTTTGTAAAAATTAGTTTAAAAGAACGCTATTTAATTTTTATAGAGTTACGAAGGGCTAAATTATTCAAACACACACTTGTCCGTTACTTTTTAAACCAATGCCCATAAAAGGTGTTAGGTAGCGGTCAAGTTTAAATAATTTAGCCCTTCGTATATATAACTCTATAAAAATTAAATAGCGTTCTTTTAAACTAATTTTTACAAACGCTTTTTTTAGTATTGCAAGAGGTATTTCTAAGCAAACGAACTTGGCCGTATTTTGTTTGATCTCACAACTTTTTACGACCATAGGAACTTCGCTCCTGTTTACAGGACGTTTTTGTTGCAATATATGTAGATTACACCTACTTATTTTTCTCATAAATGCGTAAACATTCGCAGTCTAATTATAAACACTGTATCGTCACGGGAAAAATGGGGAAAAACAAACTTAATTAGCACGTCGGACTACAGACCGCCAGAGTAGTAAACTGATGGCCTACCGTCAAACCTACAGCGGTGTCTTACACGTAGATAGAACGATCTGGGCTACTAGATACATAAGCCTACAACCATATAAATTCTACCGTGGAGGCATGGATGCTCCGTCTTTCCACGGAGTCGAAGTAACGCTCTCCCCGAACCGGCTCCACGGGAATAACCGACGAGCGGGGAGTAGAATTTAACGTGTTTTTGAGGCATCGAGAGAAAACGAATCGCTTCAAGGACTACACGACGGACGACTCGTCGATCGAACAAAGATCGTGGAAGCAGAAAAATGGTGCGTCCTCGTTGCAACATCGTTCTGTTCGTTTTACGCGGTTCAAGGTCGAAAAAGAATCCGCAGAGGAGAGCGGCTGAACGATTTTTGGTTGCGATAGAGTTTAGCGAGAACGCCCGAGAACCTTGCAGCAGTTTCGCTGTTTGTCGCGAACGCAAAGGAACTCGATAACAGCATTTACATCGGCAACGCGCTCTTCGAAATTCTTCGCTGCATACGAACAGCTTTTATCTACGAATCTTCTACTGGAGTATTCCCAGAACGAAGATAAACGTCGACGGTGTACGCGTCGATCGTTGTTCCACTTGATAGAATTGTACGCGACTCGTGATACGTCAGAGCAATGAAACTGGTGAAGCGCGTCGCGACGTTCGACGGGTCAAGCTAGAGGAAACGCGAGCGCCGCTTGTAGATGCATCGCGTCCCTAGCGCGCAACGAACATAGGAAACCGAGAAGAATATTTCGAAAGCTTGCACGCAACGTCCAACAGGATTGGATCAGGAGTCGACGTCCATGAAAATTGTTCCCGGATACCCATCTCGTTGCAAGGTTTCAGAACGACGAACGATCGACCAAGATCCAACAAAACTCCAACCATAAATGCTAGTAGGATCCACCGGCAAAGATAAAACAACAACCACCTCGCGAACCTTGAGAAACTACTTCGCTGCGCACGATGGTACCGAACTAAACGATGTTCCGTCGCGATCGTGTCCAGAGCAAAGCGATAAACCGATCCTTCGAGTAGGACTCGCCGACCTTGAGAACGATTCCACGCCAAGAATCACGATTCAAGAAAAATACGAGCGTTCCGCGTCGTGTGCTCAACGAAGACTTTGATTCCTGAACGGATCGATAATTATGTTTAAATACTAGTTTTGAGTGTTATAAATAAAGCCGCACGATCGGTCCTTGAAGATAAACGCTACCTTTCATAAACGGTGACTCGATCCCTTGCCTTGCTCCGCGGCCGTTCGCGAATGTAGATCCCTGTGCGATCTCTAGGTCTCGCGTGGTTCTCCACAACTAGACACAACTGATTTCCCGTTTTCCGAAAGCAACGTCTTCCTGTTCGTTTTCCGAAGATCTCTGGACATTGCCCCGTCGAGCATCGAACACGTGACTCTCTGGCTTCGACGAAATCAGGTCAAGGTCTGGGTCTAGATCTCAGACGTGTGGCAAACCGAGGGGACAGTGGTTTTCCTCTAACCTCGTCGGAGAAACAAGGAGGGCTTATCGGCCGTGTCCGATCTACGCTCGTCGAATATGTAAAGTATAAATCCACAGAACGACCTACAGCAAGATCCGATCTCTTCTCTAGAAACGATAGATCGAGCCCATATTTTTTTTATTCCGAAACACAGTTAGGAAAGATAGCGGAGAAAAAATTGAACAGGCGCGGCGGGGACCCGTGTTGCAGCATCGCCGGCTATTATGCAATCGACGAACGGGGAAAAAAACCGAGCAAGCGCTTCTCTACGCGCCACTAATCTTTGGCATAAATATTGTTATTGACTCGCGTAGTATTTCGCGCGGCGCAGTAAAATCGCCGCGAGACTAACCTCAAGATAGAGCTACGCGACACGACGAATGGTTCCACGGTGCTGCGACCGGTATCGACATTAGATCGGGTCGAAAAAACGTTTTTTTCGAAATCGAAAATGCCCCAAACGGGAAACGTGGTCCGACGACCTAATCGCAGGATGAAAATCCCGAAGCTGTGCGATGATACCTCCAGGTTACGCATTGAGCACAAAATTTGAAAATTTAGGTAAAATATCGACATTCTTAAAAATATGAAAATCGATGTACATACACTAACGAGCATAACTGATTCAACACACATTAAATCAGAATAACTTTTTTATGGATGGACCAGACGAGTTCAATTTCTCTGTAAGACTAGAAGATAAAAAAAAATTTTCCGCGAGTGGTGTTGGAAAAACTACAATTTTCTTGAAATTGTGCAAGTTTAACGAATTTTCTCAAGGTTAAAAAACCCAACTTTAACTTCGAGTACCCCAATATTGCAAAATTTCGGGACCCCGACCCGAACCCGAACAAATTTCCGACCCGACGAAAAGATCTAGGGCGCTAACTCCCTCAAAAGTCCTATTTTTTCGTTTACGAGACGTAATTTGCATTATATGGAAGTATACAACTGCGCATGCAGCTATTTTCATAGCTACATGCTGCCGAATAATGCAAATTACGGTTCGTAAACGGAAAAATAGGATCCGTTGCACACAGAGATAATCTAATGTCTCTATCTTTCTTTCTCATTTTCCGAGATGAAACTTCCAACCGTATATCGACCTATTTCAAACGTCGCGACGGTGCATGGTCGTTGTACTCTCGACACCGAACCATTTTTAGTAAGAAAAAAGTATCTATTATCATCGATAATCATCATTATCCAGTATCACCGTCAACTAAACGACAACTATACCTCAGCTGCGCGTTTGTCATTACATATTCACAGGGATTAGCTGGCATTTATCGGTTTGTTTCCGAAAAAAAGATTATTTATTATTTCACCTGACCAGTGTGTTTGCAAAAAGTAACTAACGACTTCGTCGGAACTGTGTACAGAGTCTTTTTATAACCGGATGTCGTCGACCTTTCGGAGTCTGCTTGCGAAGACGATAACAGCGTACGTACGCATGGATGACATTACATTTTCTCGCCAAGAGAAAAATCAATTGATATAGAAAAAGTATGGGCACGTGTGCCTCCGTGATGATCGAAATAACAACAAATCGAGTAAGCAACGGAAAAGTTTGTTCGCGATCGCGAAAACCGCGTTACCACGCAGTTGTGGTCATAGCCACTGGGTCACCAACTATCGCCAAAGTAAACCGGTCGGGTTTTATCGCTTGTTCTCAGAAAGTAATACGCTGAAACGAGAACGAAAACGAAAACGCAAACCGCCGCATAGAGCGGTATTTGGGCTGGAAACCTGGTCAAAAATCAAAATTAGAAAAATTTACATAGAGAGTTGTGGTCGCATCCTAATAGAGATAAATAAACATGCCATCACGTGGTGCACTCCTTAGTTGTGTTTACCCAAACAGTCACCCGTGCCTGTACTAATGTAGCACTTGTTCGATACACACGTCTTTAATCGCAGCACTCCGTTCGTACGCATCTTTTTCCTGTGATAATTTTTATGTTGAAAGTGATCTTTGTGGCGAAATTTGTGATGGATATTGTTACAGAAGGTATGCACATTACATTAATCATATTTTTGTCGATGTTAAAATTGTTTTTATACGTGTTTTTACCGATCTACAAGCCGGACTAACAATAAGAGCTCTTGGATTTTCATGACTTTCTTGCATATAAATTAGTGTTTTTAAACATATGCAACTCATCGCAACGGCATAAAAGTTACGAGGTGTTAAACTTTAGGATATCTAGAATTAGTATACCGCAAAAAAGTTTCCACAAGTTTTCACATTAAAATAAAATAAAGCTCCAAATATAGCCCCTTTTAATTACTATGTTGTTAATAACTTGCTTTCTTGTCTGTCTGTTCAGACTTTAAACTAACTTCCCGATGAGACTTGAAACTTTAAATATAGCACAGAACTGGATGACAATACAAATTATATAAATAAAAAACATTTTTAATAATTATTTAAATAAAAAAAAATTATTTTTTTAAATATACCAAGTTTTTAAGACGGACTAAAAAGTATAATTTAAACAAAAAAATTTTTTTCCAAAATACCATGTTTTTAAGACGGACTGAAAAGTATAAAATAATTTTTTCTAGCCCCATACAGATTCTCAACCCCATACAGATAGTCCTGAAAATTTGTCAATGTGAATTTTGAATAGCTATTAAAGTACTTGTAAGATTTAATTCGTTTTAAATCATTTTTATTCTTTTCTTTAAGAAGTTTATTTTTAAACTTTTAATTTTTTCTTACAGTTTTTATGGTTTTTTTTTATAACAAATACAATTTTCTATTGCATTGAAAGTTTTTTTTATTCGTAGCTGCCTATGTAAGTTGTAGCAGCCTTGACGCTGCCCTACGCCTTAGTTTTACATATGAACACCCATAAATATACTTATTACCACTAGTATATAGTTAGAAATGACTTTTTTATTCATGAACTAACTGTATAACGTAGAAAAAACAAGAAAATATTTTTGGCCAGGTTTTCAGCCCAAATCCGCTCTGTGCGCCGGAACTTGGGGCTTTTACGATTCCTTTTGCGTCAACAAAGTCTCCGGATCCCTTTAAAACAAAAAACATTGAGAAATGTAAATTGTATTATTTGAACGTTAACCTATTCCGACAGATCCATATTTTTATCTGGATTCCTTTCGTTCCGTCTATTAACTTTTTCAATATCGATGCAAATGTTCGCCAATTATAGCCAACAATTTAATGCAATTATGGCGGACACGAGCGAGCAAACAATCGCACGACATTTTCTGACGCGCTCGGAACCCCCGTTAAAGTTGTTGGTTTCAATAACAACCTACATAGTACATATGTACGATCGGCTTTTTACAAGCCGATTGATAAAACCGCGAATTTGCATAAAGATCCGCGATCCGGATCCAACGATTACGGTATAAAAATGAGTCGCGTCGTATAGGTGACAGGAGAGACCAGTACCTGATGATGAATAAGAAAACTCCGCAGAAGCATATCGACACCGCGAGAACGAAGAAAATGTTCGACAGCTCCGCCACGGACACTAACATCGCCGTCATCGTATTCGAGAGCCGTGTGCGTCCTCTCCGTGCGCCGCACGTCCACGGGTCCACACGTATGTATTTACACGCCGCGTACACGTACACGTACGCGCACGCGCGCGACGCACGCACACAACAATGCACCAGCTGCCGCGGTGGTGGTTTTAACCTCACTTATAACGGTGCGCTGTCAAAGAGCCGCGGCCGCCGGCCGTGTCACTCTCAACCACTGCACACACCGTTCTGTCTGTGGACGCGCTGTCAACGATGCGACGATCACGACTGTCAGAGCCGCATCGCGTATCCGTATCCGTGTTTTCGTCGAGCGAACAGTACGCCACCCTAACCTCATCGACCGACAACCGTGTGCGTTGGCGTTGCCTTTTCCTTCGCCTTTACCGTTCGCGTACACTGGAACCCGCGGAGGGACGACGTTCTTCTCTTCTCGTCGAACGATTCGGTCATCGATCAAACGTCACGAGCGTATCTCTCTCGACAGAGCCAGCGTCCGATCGAACGCGATCGTCCAGCATAGCGCGATCCCTAGGGAACGATCGACGCATCAGCTGTAACCGGCCACAGAGAACCACCGTAATTCGTTTCCCGTTCGATCCACCACAGACGACCGAACGTGAACTGAACCCGCGAGCTGAAAATCTCGCGTGTAACCAGCGGAGTCAAGCGCACAAACAACACCTAGAACGCGTATTTGCCGTGGCTTGAGACTGACTGGCCGTGGTGGCTACGGTGGGGACGACTTATACGCCTCTGTACTTCGCGACTTTTTTTGCTGGCACTCTCGTGCGCGCGCTTCCGAACATCGACCAATACCTGCGCGCTCCCGCGCCCGCAAATCCCCGCACCGACACGTAACCGCGATTAGAGAGACCGGGTGTATATACATATGTATCGACGACGGAATTTGATTTTCAAATTCGGAGTAATTGTTCAGTGATTCCTTACGCGACTATCCCCGCATGTAATTACCGATACGATTAATTACCAAGCCGGTCGACGCATTAGCACCTTGTTTGTTAGACACAGATGATTTATTTTTAAATCGGCGCGCCGCACGTCGCGCCGCGAACTCTGCGCACTACGTGTCTTCTCGACTCGAACATTGTTGTACGTATTTTCATTTTCTACAATTTATCATGTATGATCTTTTAAGCGATATTATTATGTTTACCGGAAACGAACAGGTGCTCACGATACATACTTGTATCGTGTTCTACGGAGCATCGGTACAGCGAATTGCAAGGAACGCATAAAATTGGGTCACTCGTGCGAGCCTCGTTGTTCAACCGTACATTTTTGCACCCGTGAAAAGGATCTCCTTTTTCGAGGACAGATCCGAAGCGAGACGAACGCGGACACCAGCACGTACACCGCTCATGACGAGCCTGCGACGAACTTAAATCGAGTGTAATTCTCTTTGAAACGTACCGAAAATAGTTTCCAAGGATACCGGTATTAACTAACCGGAACAGTTGATATAACCTCGCATGGCGACATCTAGTTGACTTTTGTTTCACACATCAACGACGCAGGTTCGTTTTTTCCCGTTGATATTCCAACCTTACAGTAATTAGGAAATTGCTCTCCGCCTCCTCGTGGTCCAAACTGGTCCAAACATCGGTGTTAATACCGTGATTATACGGATTGGAAAATATGTCGCAATTGATCGGCGTCGACTTCGAAGTATTCGGGAGAGTGCAAGGTATTTAAGTGAGACTAGTTTGTTGCACCGCGTACACGACGATTCTAATAGCGAGAATTTGTTTCCGACGTAGGTGTCTTCTTTAGGAAGGTGAGTAACGTGTATTGTCGAGCGACGAGTATGTAGATAATTCTACGCAGAATACCAGTTCCAAACGAGAGCTTTATTCGGAATAGAAGCGACATCTGACGAACGCCGACGCAACTCTGTAGTGATACTTCGAGACCGACGAGGTACTATTAAAAACAGCCAAACTTTGTGGTATCCACCGACTGTGAATGGTATTCGGCGACATAGGCAATAAGGCTGGCAGTCTTTAACAGTATCTTGTTGGTGATTTTCATAATTATGCATCGACGAGATATAAGAACAGACTCAGCACGAACGAGGTATAGCAATGGCAGTAGTAGAGTAGACCAATCGCGTTACGCGATCTGAAATACCGACAGAATATCACTAAATGTATCAGTGGTTCTCAATTAAGGATGTTCTGGAGGTATAATGGGAGACAAAAGTACAAGAAATTCGAAATCCATCAATACATGGCAATGAAAGCCATTCATGAGTATATTTTGCATTAAACTTTTGCGAATACTGTACCCTCTGTAGCTATATTCAGTGATCTACACTTGTCGCGTTTCCATGCTGGTGAGAGACAACACGATAAATTTGACGTTTTGTAACAGTTTATAATTTTTTTGCTCTGTAACTGTGTAGTGAATCCTAATAAATTTTGAACATAATTAATTACATAATTTTTACTACATATACAAAAAAAACTGGAGTTTCTAGTTGCGTTTTTTCAAGGTTTAAATAGGATTTGAAGTGGAATTTTATGAATTTTCCATAAGAAGACCGATCATGGTTGAATCCATAGTTTTGTTACAATCGCGTTGTATATGGAATTCTGAGAGGCAATCAGTTTATTCTTGTATCTCGTCCGCGATGTAATTTCACGATACAATGGATCCGGCTTTATAGTCTGATACCGCGATCGAAGTCAATCAGAAATTTAATCGAATAGTTTTTTAATTGTACCGGCAATTGGATCTCTGTAATTGGCTATCCGTCGAAATATCATAACATTTAAATGACGTATTGTTTGGCGACGAACTCAGTATACCCAGAAACGCGGCAAAGAGTTGGGTTTGAAAGGATGGTGTATGAACACGAGTCAGGGAACCGTGGTGGGTCGTCTCGAAGGACAAAAGGACAAAATCGATGAAATGTAAGTACGTACTTCGGATAATGTAACGCGCGAAACGTTTAAAGAAACGCACGCTCTTCTTCTCCAGGAAACATTGGCTTCGCTATACCGGAAGTCCCGAGTCGGCCATAGACAAAGCGGAATTCCGAAACGAGCAGGAGATAGCGAAATCTACGTTCTCGAATTTCGAAATCAGGAAATAACGATTTATTCGATCGTCGACGAACGAGAAGTTATTTAATTTCTAGCGACACGATTTAAAACGAAGATTTAACCTTCAGTTATTCGCACATCATTCTCCACATAACTGGTTACATATTTATATTAGATATTTACTAGTATAGTCGACATCTTTGTTTATGTTTAATGCTCCAAACTTAAAGTTCTGAGATTATAAGTACTATATGTGAGTAATTAAAAGTTAGAGAAAGGTGTATGCACAAATCTTTGTTACAATAAAGACTGCTCGATCATAGCGCGTATCCACGGTGCGCCGTGGCATTTGTCACCGCAACAATTTTGACATCCCGTTACCCTATTATTTTACAGCTCTTCGGGTAGAATGCGGTTACCGTCTTCCCAAATGTCAAGCGATCGGATCTCGACCTCTGCGTATGCCGACTCCCGAGAGTGAACAGTATACTTACATAGATCTCGAAGACTATAGGTCACCGATCGACTATTCAAATTTCAAAGTAACGCGCGTTTGAACTTTCCCGGTGAAAATACCACTAGGATGGCTCTACAGTTAAATAATCTGCAAATACGGGTCCGTTCAAAGCGGATATCTATTTTTTACGCGTTGTCCGCCAATTGCTATTTCTTTCGCGAAAACAGGTATTTGATCGGATCGAAATAATTCTTGATAATTCGGAAGAGCCGACGCGACGACGTGTCTTAAATTTATGTACGGCTTTACGCGAACGAACGACAAGGCAAGCGTGATGCGCGGACAGGTACAGGCACTTACAGAGTACAGGTACGAACAGGTAGCGTTCACGGAGATCGGAGACGGGACGGTCTTGAGTCCCGCCGCGATCGGACTTCGAACTTGATTAGTTCTCGAGCGTGCACCGTGGCGCACGCTTCAAAACTTTCGCCTGCCGATTCGCGATTCGAGCATCGACGCAACCTGCAGCTGCGTGCAGCTCTGTCGATGTTCGTCACCGTAGGTCCAATCGACAAGGTGTTCATCTCCGACTTCGTCGAATCGATTTTATCACGGTTTCGCGTGCCAGCATCCTGGCAAAAGACGTTCGCGTCAGCGAGATCGAATCATCAACTAGAACTATGATGAAACGGGCGCGGTAAACCGAAAAATCAATTTGAGAAGAGAGTATTTTTACCATGATGCGGTGATCACCGAAGTCGAAGAAAACGGTCCGTCCATCATGAGGTGCTTCAAGAATTTTTTCCAGCACACGTGGCATCCGCAGCAGGTAATTTTCAGCGCGGAGAGTCGTTCGCGAGTCGCTCGTCGTAACGGCGAGTCTCGCATTTGAACGGCCGCGCATCTATATGGTGAATTATGCGTCGCGAAATATGGCGAATGTTTTGAAACTGTTGCGTTTCGGTCGACGCGCTTCTTTGCATCGCGTTGGCGTGACCTCGCGCGTCTCGGATGATCGTACATAACGACGGATAATGAGCGCTCGTTTCCTCCGTTCTTCAGGAGAAACGAATTACGAATTACGCGGACGCCTCCGTCGCGATTCGAACGTATATTGTCACCCGCAGTTACTTTTCGCGGACGCACAGTGCATAACCATCGGCATCCGTATCGGTAGCCTTGACGGCGTCCGATAAGGTAACAACTTTCATTCCTCGACACGTTCGACGAGAATCCGTCGATACTTTCGCTTCTCGACCGAGATACGCGGTTGCTGTTCGGTCCCGCAGATTTCTCGCGCTGCGATCTGCAATCTCCGAGAAAACAAAAATGGTCATGAAAATCGAGCGGCTTCTGCGAGCTCGATTATTTCGCGACCGACTTCAGCCGATTCGCGTGGTTGTTGCTCCCGGCCCCGCGGCCCCACGGCCCATGGGGTTAAATTTCGACCGGTACGATCGATTCGCCGAGCTTCCCTCGCTCGTCTAGCGGTATACCTGGCGTAGGATTTTCCAGCACGAATGGACACCTTCGGAGCGACGCGAAACATCAGCCTCGGCGGATTGCGCAAGATACTCTTATCTACGATCCTTCCGGAGAGTCGGTCGCATCCTTGAAACCTGTTGCGCCGGCGCATCCGCTCGGCCAATAATTATATCCGTGGCTGTAAGGAAACACGCCGCGGGTCACAATCTCAAAAAATTCCAGTTTACACATCGATTGAGCTTTAGAGTATGGGATTTACATATTTATCGGAAAATAGAGTCATGAAAAGAAATTCGAAAGGGTCGAAAAAATAATGCAATTTAACTGTTGTCCTATGTGCAATTCATACGCCTCAATACTTAAACCGGCAATATCTCGAAAGAAAGTGATAGTACAATCTATGCCATGCAGTGTTCTTACAACCACAGATATATGTATATTTCCCGATTTTCTTTACTTCCTCGGTAATTGCAACTGTTCGCGTTCACCAGAGTTGGACAAAATGTAATTTCAATTACAATTACTTACCAATTACTGTAATTTGAAATTGCAAAAATAAAATTACAATTATATGTAATTGTAACTGGTAATTGTAATTAAGTTTAACAATTACTTCAGTGTAATTGTTCTTTTGAACCTCTAATTTTTATGTTTTGGACCATTTCACCGTTTTCTTATTGTAATTATAGTCCACTTTTGCACATGTAATTGAAGATGTAATTAAATACTCATGTATTTAATTACTGCCCAACTCTGGCGTTGACGCACGAACGTCTCGAATCGAGGATTGCGATGGTCGCGATCGATCGACGGCATCGCTCGAAGAAGAGAACCGAGATAACGGAAGATCAGGTGCCGAGATTGATAAGGTCTGGGATAATGTGCCTCGGTTGTCGTTGGCCAACGAATCACAGCCGCGGTCTGTCGTTTGTCGTTCGTCATTCGTCGTTGGTCGCTCGTCGTTCGTCGCCTATCAGCCGTTGCGAGCCGCGCCGTAACTAAAGCCGTAATCGGTCAGCCGGTCAGTCCGTACGGCATCGCGTTCCAGTAAACTACAACCTTCCCGTGATGTAGGCTCCCTCTGTGGATCGTTTTCACCTCGTAGTTCGTAGTGTCAAGAAACGATCTCCGCGGTGTCCAAACCGGAAGCAACCGAGCGACGCCGATTAACTTGTCGACCGAGCGCAACGACTGCACGAATAGATGACTGGATGATTAAACGTTCATTCGCTTTCGGGCCTCGATGCTTCCGCGATAAACTAATCATAGTTGGTTCAGGAAGACCGGACTCACCGAAATTCCGAGATCGTAAAATCGGGCCATTTGGCGATCAAGAGGACAACGCCTCGAAGAAAAACCGCGTAGAAAACTATGCGCAACGAGAAGAACCGTCCCTCCAGAAACAAGTACGCTTCTCCAGTCTGTTTACGACCAGTGCTTTTTCAAACGAAGCTCCCATGGGCCCCCTTCGTCGTACTACGCGGAAATTATACATAAGTAGACGTCGGAGCAGGGTTGGCCGACCCTCGCGATCAAATCGGACGGAGGGTTCACGAATCGTTGACCCGGTCAATTTCCGACGCGATCTCTTGTGCGAGATCCGCCGGATCGCGCTCTGCCAGCTCCGATGCGTCGCACAGTGGGCTAAACCGACGAAATCTGTCTCAAAATCAAAGAACTTTCGATAGAAATGAGATAGAGCGATGAAATTTTTTTAAAATAAAAGCTGAAAAACTTCGCAGAATACGGGATAATTATGGAGATTGTGGTGCGAACGTTTTTTAACCTTGAAAGAATTCGTTAAACTTGCACAACTTCAAGAAAATTGTGGTTTTTTCAATACCACGCGCGGAAAAATTTCTTTTTTAACATGCGACATCATTTTTCGTAGATTTTTTCACGCTGATTTCAACTCTGGTTTCAAAATTTGTCTACGACCTCAGGATATTGCAAAATTGATTTATTGAAATTCTACATGTTTAACGAATTTTCTCAAGGTTAGAAAACATTCGTACCATAATCTCCCTATTTTCCCCATATTCTGCAAAGTTCCAGCTTCAATTTAAAAAAAACTTCATCGCTCTACCTCATTTCTATCGAAAGTTCTTTGATTTTTACACAGATTTCGTCGGTTTGGCCCACTGTGCGTCGCGTCGCATCGGTCAGATTTGCTTCTTCTAAATCGAGATTCGGGAGACTCGCTTTCTCCTGCGATTCCATGGAGAACTACGTATACTCGAGGATGCAACGCTGAATATTAAATGTACGGACAGGATTCCTGTAGTTTGCGAGTCGCGAGTACTTGAAATCGTTCGCGGTGTATGCAAAGTTACCGGTTCTTTCGTGAACGACAAGTAAACGGGCAAAACGACTAAGGAAAAAGTTCGTCGAGTCTTGTAAAAGACCACAACCGAAAGATATAGTTTAAACACCTCCTCCGCGGATAAATTCACCGTTCGCGAGACAAACGCTGGTCGAAACTGGAATGAAACTTGTACCACAAGTACTTCGGAAACAGCGATTAGCAGATACGGTGAACATGTTGCTTCGCCGATATCGTCCGATATCGTCCGCAGATGGTAATAATAGCTTCGTTCGATTTCATATGGGACTATCCGAATCTGAACCAGGTTCGCCAGCATGATGGGTTCGGTTTACGGAACCGTGCCAAAGCCTGAACAACACTATTTCCCTCCGAAGTGTCGGATTCCAGACTCGCACGTAATACATCATCCAATGCGTTCCTTTCACTTGCGTCTTGCGTCTTAGGCTGTGGTCGTACCGGATGCGAATTTCCATCTCGCGCGAATTTCTATACCGCTCGCCTCGTTTGTTTCAATGGGTTTTGACCAGTTTTGACTTTGATGCGTTGCGTTGTCGCCTTAGATTATACACTTTTTGTAAAAATGATCCATCGTTGTTATATCAAATATTAACCAGTCGAATAACATTTCTAAACAGATTCCAGCATTTTCTCATGTCCATAATGCTCCTGTATTGTTTATACTGAAGGGACATCTTTGGCAATTTCTACAAAACAATCCGACCATTTATTACGAAATAAAAAGCAACTTTGCTAATTGTCATACAAGATCAACGTCTCGATCCCAGTTTGGATCTTTTTCAAGATTTATTTGAATCGCGTCTGTAAATTAAATATATTATAGTAATTTTGAAGAAACAGAAATATTGAATGATTGAATGTAAGAAAAATTGTTCATAAATACACGCTCACTTGCTTTGGGGAAAATAAATTTATGATAAATGTGCGACACGTGTGTTGCGTGCGTCGTATGTACATGCTTGTTGTCAAGATACTGATGTACGAACGTATTTGAAGCCGATCTAGGTTATATCAATTGCTGTAAGGCGGTAAATTTGAAAAGTCATGATATGTTCTTAAATCCACTCTTACGAAGTCTCCAAACTGGGATCGAAACGTTGATTTTATTTGACAATTAGCAAAGCTGCTTTATAATTCGTAATAAACGATCGAACCGTTGCGCCGAGAACATTCAAAAATGTATTATCAGCAAATACGATCGATAGAAGTAACATATCTACAAAACAATCATTCGAAAAACTAGTTGCCAGGTTGCCCTGAATACGTCAGGCTGTGACTAGAAATAAAGGCGTTGATGTAAGAAGATGTCTTAATTATTGTCGTTGTCAAGGTCTGTTGAAGGTCATCGATAGCGTAAGGTCGTCGCGGGAAGAATTCAAAACGCATCGAAGCAAGCGAGACGGCCAGCATGTGTCGCGCGCAACCTAAAATCTGTTGCAGGGCATTGCACTGGCTCCGACCGAGTCTAGAGTCTATCTGGGGCAAAGAAGGAACGTTCTAATCGGAGAAAGCGAAGCGGACAGCCTTCTGTCGCAAGACCTTTCCTATCTCTAGCGTCATTAGCTCCGAAACTTTGCTCCCAGTGCGATCCGGGACACTCCTACGGCAAAGAGCTCGTAGTCCACGTTGCATCGGTGCTCCCGATAGAAATTTCTTTAAAAGGCGCGCAACGATTTCGTGCTTTCGTTTTATCGCGTAGATAAGATTGCGTGGTTAAGGAGGAAGCTGCGGCTTGACTCGACCAGAAGCCGCGGGTTGGCCATCGCGGGCAAACCACGCGAGACAGATATACATCCTATTTGGTTATCGTCTGTTTTCGCCTTCGGAAACACCTGAACACTCGTCGCGCCAACTTTTTCGGTCATTATACTACCAAATGAACGTTCCTCGCGGCGTTTCATCGGTGTTGGTTCGCCAACATTGATTCTCTCGTTCGTCGTGCGTCGAAATGTTGGTAAGAAATCGGCCGTTCCTTCGTCGCGTTAACGAAACGAAAATGGTGTTCTCGAGGAAACGACTGCGGACCTGCGTCAAACAAACAAGTCCTTATCTCTGTTTTGACTCCTCGTAACTATCCGAGCGTAAATAGCAGAGGTCTCTGTCGGCTCGTCGTTCGCGCGACGATAAGGGTCGTGCGTGGTCCCGTCCTCGACACGCATCATTTATACGGCAATACGACGATACTCGAAACGTTTTGCAGATGGAGAGTCTGTCGCGGTTCGAGCTGACCAAGACGGAGACGAGAGGAGCGGAGGAGACCGAGCTGGCCGAGGTGAAGACCACGCTGCCCACCAACAATGCCGCCACCTCGACGGGAAAATTGGCGTCGTTGCAGCACGCGCAACAGGTGCAGCCGGGCAGCATCCCTTGCAGGAACAGAGGCTGTAAGAGCTGGTCCGGCCGATCGGAGTCCCGACTGGAGAGCCCGTGGCACTTCCTCAAGACCGTCTTCCTCATCTCGGTGATCGTAGCTCTCGTCCTCTGGGTGATCGTGTACACGTTCCTCACGCAGTATCGTATTCTGTGAACTGGACGCGCCACAAACTTTCGAACCAATTCGGAAAGCTTCGCCGAACTCTCCGCAAAATTACTAATTACGAATTGCGAGGCGTCGGTGTCAGTATTCCTCGTGTCAGTGATTTCGCGATCGTGACCCACCGTGCACGGAGAGTCCAAGCAGATCCGGGACTACGATTTACAATCCAGAGTCCACGTGGTGGAGAGGTGGTCGTTCCACGAAGAAAATAAACTGTCGAAGCGTTTTGTTATCTTGGCAAATAGTCGAGTACCGATAGACAGCGTTGTTAAGCGGAACTGCTTAAGTACATACAAAAAAAATCGTCCGGTCTCCGTCGTTTACGCTTCCTTCTGGTCTGCTACCGAAAGCGCACTTCCGATAATGGTCGCGAGAAATGACGAAACGCTAGGAACGTTTCGTCACGTCTATTTGCACGCGCGCACGAGCGGAAAGATATGCCGAATCGCCGACGAAATTCCGCGGAAAAATCGCGAGCTATCGCGCGCGTGAAAAAATGTAAAAACGCTTTTTCAATTTCAACCGACGACGATTCATCCGAATAGTGTTGCTAATTTTGTAATCGGTAGAACGTTTTTTATCCATTGTTTGTTAATACTCGAATAAATCGCAAGAGTCTGGAGAAACGTGATTCTAAGATGATTTCCAGACCCGAAACCAACTTCACGAATGTTCTGCGAATGTTTCTTTCACGACGGAATCGATCCCTCGATCCAGCTAATTTGCATCGGATAGCCTTGAAGTTCGCCGGTTTTGTTAATCACGAATATATGACGCTCTGACAATGAGACGAGCCGCGTTTCCTTTGGATCCGTGAAAGTTTGATGGACGATTTAATTTCTTCGAACGAGACAGCGCGTTGCCTGTGGTTCATTCGGAAACGGGATTTTACTCTGTAAAACTATACAGTGAGACGTTTCGTGCGATGCCGAGGAAGGTGCGAGGGATGCACGGTCTCTCGGTATAACCAAAGAAGGGTGAGGGAAATGTGAGTTTCGATGAAGCTCAATTGAAACGAATTGAGAGGGTTATACGACTCACGCATCTCTTCCAGTGCGAGGGATATCCGATACGACGATCTTTGAACAAAGCGAAAGATCACGCGGAAGCCGGGTCTCGCGGTAGATGCTTCGAAGGAAACACCGAGTCAGCAATCTGAAGCAGGAAAGGGAGAAGATTGCGCGGTACTTGCAGAGCTTTTTGTCTCGGGTACGCGATCCTGAACAGAGGGAGCCCGGGAAAGGTAAGATCGGAATCTTGACGCAAACGACGCACAGTGGGGTATTTGCCAAATACTATTTGGCCCAATGTGTCGGAGGAAAATCGATTTCAAAATTTTACGTAAGTCGTACAATTTTTGCTGTCCGACGTAGTTAAAGGTCAGAAGAATAAGGCTTCAGTATTGTTCTTTTTATTTGTGCATCTGCGGAGGAATCTGAATCATTCCATGCCAAATTGATCACTTTTTGCAGGCAACATCGTCGACTTTGTTCTAAATAAAATATGTTGTAGTCCATGTGAAATTACGGGGTGTTTAAGTCATCATTTTTCCGGTTTTGAATTTTTGTAGAAATGACAGGCCTTCGAAATTTGCAATTTTTCCCCACTTTGGCGAAAACACGCCTCGCTTACGAATTTTTATCTCGGGAACTGTTTGTCCGATTGAGTTACATTTATTTTTGTTTTATTCGGAAAGGATTCGGCTATTACAAAATAATTTTTTCAACCTCGACAATCAACCTTATAATGTCGAAAAATTTAAACAAATTCTTGTTTGACGTTTTTCTCGATGAGAGGCCAGAGTGATTTTAATTTTGAAAAATATATGATTATATTCCTTGAAGTTTCCCCTTGAAAAGGATGGCGATTTGAAAATTGGCGTCACAATAAGCTGGTAAATTATCTGTTCCTTCCGGTATAAAACAAAAAACAAATGTAGCTCAATCGGACGAACAGTTCCCGAGATAAAAATTCGTAAGCGAGTCCCGTTTTCGCCAGAATGGGCAAACATTGCAAATTTCGAAGGTCTTCTAAGAAAAGTCGAAACCGGCGAAATGATGAACCCCTTAATTTCACACATGGACAACAACATATTTCATTTAGAACAAAATCGACGATGGTGCCTGCAAAAAGTGATCGATTTGTCATGGACAGACCCCTCTAATGGAATGTCGACCTTTCCTTCCTTGAGAAAAATGATCGTCGAACCGTAGAACACGTTCTCGTTCCGTAAAGTACAAAGTAAAATGAATTTGTACATACAATCGGTGCAAACAGGGGACGATGCTGCGACAGAGAGCGCAGCGATAAGCGGACCAACTCGCAAAGGAGCCGTCGAGGATGCGAAGAGCAAAGCGCTAGCCAAAGCCTCGGCGACCGTGGCGATAGGATTGGCCGCGTTCGACGCACCGGGACCCTCGAGGATTCAATCGAACAAGAACAAGTCGAATCGGAGCAGTCGGACCACTACTCGGGACAAATCCACGCAAATGCGGAAGAACCTGAGCACGCAGAGCCTGCGGGCAAACGAACAAGTCTACGACGACGATGACAACGACGACGATGTAATTCGATTTCTAATCGCTTCGATATCTAGGGAATCGATCGTGTTCGCTACGAGTCGTTGTCTAAAAAAACCGGGCCGAAAAAATTTGATTTGGAATTTTTCTAAACTCGGTCGATCTTCGTTTCAGTCCGACCCGCGGAACGAACATCAGAGGCCGAAGTACATACTGATCGGTTGGGACTCTTTCCGATCGAAGCTGATGCTGCTCCTGATGGTCTTGTTCCTCCTATGGATAGCGATCTATTTTACCCTAATCGGAAGTTGAAGCCGAGCAACGACCTCGGCGAACTCGTTCCTCGAACGTGACGAGCTCTTAAACTTTCCCGATCGTCGTGCAACGCTGACACGTGTAAATATTGTATGTATATATAAGCATTGGAAAAATGTAAGGATGTCGCGCGTCGATTATTCGCCAATAAAGAAACCATTCTGCTAATTACCAATCGGCGATACAGTGCACGAAGCCTCGAGTCATTTGCGCCGTAGTTGTCGAAGTTGCGCAACTTGCAATAGAAACGTTTCAATTCGAGGAACAAATGATCGAACGCTGCATCATTTGTTTCCCGATTACGCCAAGCCGTAGTCAAACTTCCGATCTGGCTGCCTTCGAGCCTCTATTTCACCCGAGATCTCGTGGAACCAAATATTGGGTTGGCGAGAAAGTAATTTCGGTATTTTGAGGTGAAATGAAAGCGAATTTTTTTTATTCGAGCAATGAACTTTAAGCAATGAAGCCTTTTGCCATCTTTCTGGTGGCTTTTTAAGGGAGTAGAATCGTTCACAGGATCGCAAGGGTGCGGAATAATAAAAATTACCCCTTGTAAACGTAAAAATAGGAAATTTGGGGGCGATTGCGACCTAGATTGATCTTCTATTATACATATCGCGCATCCTTGCGATCCCGGAAACGAGTCTACCCCCTTAAAATACCGAAATTACTTTCTTGCCAAGCCAATATTTCCCATCGAGGTTCCTCGTAGATGTCCAGGTACGAACCGAGAAATATACGAGCGACGAGAGCATCGCATTAACCGGGTCTTACGAGCGAGCACGTCGGACGTGACCCAACTCGTTTGAATGCAAGATTGCCTGCCGCGCCGCGCCGGCTGACATCATCCTTTCAAAAAGATCTTGGACGCTGCGTTTCGTGACCGTGCAAAGACCTTAGCCGGACCAGGGTCGCGAGCACGTTTGCCAATGAGAAACAAGAAGGCAGGAGGAAAGTACGACCCACGCGGCGGGGGCGAACGGAACGAAACGGAACGGAACGGAACGGAATCGGATCGAATCGAATCGAGAGCCGGCCTAGGCTTCAGTCTTCAGTTCGTCTTAAAACGCCTACGTCGCGCGTCGCGACTCTCAACGCGTTCCTATATCCAACTTCTATAGATATAGACGAAGATCGTTCAGCATCGAACAAAAATCCTACATCTCGGCTGGAAGCATCGCCGATCATGAGAATCAAAGGCGCGACCGTATTCCTCGCGCTGCTCGCGCTGTCACTCATCGTTGGTAAGTCGACGTTACCGGATTAACCCGATATCTGCGTTCCATCAAAGGTCGACGTTCGCGTAAACAAAGCTGGACGTTTTAATGTTTCCTCCAATTTAAAAATTCTCGCGACGCGTTCGAACGCTCACTCGGAAACTAAGAGCCGAACGTGCAAAGCGAAAGAAAATTTTCGATACCTCCGACCGCGTGACAGACAATTCGTCCTTGAGCAGGTTAACCTGGGAGACCGATTACGCGTTGTTCTCTTTATCCGTGCGCCGTACAGTGTGTCACCCAATTAACTTTTATTTTTCTATTCGTATACATATACGTTCTACGTTGCTCGCATCGGTCTCGTTCGCGACAGGACGTTTCCAGCAGGAAAATCGCCGAAGTGAAAGCAAGATTACCGGTCGGCCGTTTTTCCCACCGTCGACGATCCTTCCTTCGCGAATTTATCATAACATTCGACGTGATATTACGTAAAATTACGAACGGCACAAAAAAATGTTTGGGCGCGCGTTATCTGCTCCAGAATGTTCGTAAGCGATTCTAACATATTTCTCTCCGATCGCTTCTGTTTTTCCGCTTATTATCAAGGTTATCGCGAGTTCAAGCGTAACTACATACGTTCCACCGATACGATCGTAAACTAGAAAGAGGAAGAGAGAGAGAGAGAGAGAGTTCTTGGAATAGTTAGAAGTTTCCGAAGAGAAACTTGGCGCAACACGATGCGGTCGATGCAATATTTTTTGTTTCGTCCATTCACTGAGCAAGAGTCGAGCAGTTTATCGCTCGGCCCGATTACCAGATGCCCGGAAGGATCAAGGAGACCAGTGTTTCCCATGGAAATTTCCACGGCCGAAGTGCCCGTGGGAAGATCTCTACCGTCATGGCCGCTATTGCTGCCATCAACGTAATTTGAATTTAAGATCGCGAGTACGACGACGTTAATCAACGACGTCGATCGGAAAAGAGATAGTCTCGGGACCCTCCGAACCCTCGAAAAGCGTATTAACGCTAAACCTACCGAGCTGTACAAGTAGCCGGTACATGTTGCCTTATAAAAATAACAAGATTAGATTTATTCGAACTTTGTGCGGTTCACATTATAGAATATCTGCTCCATTAAATATATTCATTTCGTTATTTACCACGAAAACGGTGCTGGTAAGTTTGGTGATAAATTAGGAAACCTTTCGAGTCCTCCGAGCTATCCCGAACACGACAGCCCATTCTCTGGACCTCCTATACGAACGACGTCGACTTTTTTTTCTAGCCGATGTCGAAGCAGGATGGAAGTTCTGGAAAAAGGACAAGACGACGACCACCACCGAGACACCCTCTAGCACAACTGCGAAGCCAACAACCAGCAAACCAGCCGGCAAACCGGACGGAAAACCGTCGAGCGTTCCGAATAACGTCGGCTCGGTCGTGATAGGTGCCGGAGATCCTGGTCTAGCGATCGGCGTCAATTCGAACGGCCAGAATATCAGAAACAACGCGAGACCCAGCAAACCGGCCCCGGGAACGGAAGTTGGCCTCGACATCGGCGGGTCCAGGCCTGCGAGACCCGGAACCGGCGGGAATTCCGGTCAAGGCTACAGGGAATGGGCCGCGGACCTGGCCGGTGTCGGAGAACCCGGAAAACAACCGCCGAAGACGCCCAATCAAGGACCAGCGCTCTCTTCCGGAGGTAATTCACTCGATACGATCCAAGCAATTCGTAAAGTTGTCCAGATCTTTATTGTTCGAAAAAAACCAATGATTCTCCGAATGTTTAGCCGCTGGACCAGCGTCCCTGCCCGGTACCGCGCCAAGACCTCAAACGCCAGGTAATTACGTGTAAATTCTTGGTCCTTGACGTCGAGTGAAGTTCGACAGATCGATAAGTGACTTTGTTTTCTTTCAAAGGACCTGGATCGAGGCCGGTTGCATCTCCAGGAGCCACACCTCTCCAACCTCAGGCTTCAGGTATACGCAAACTCCGCTAGTTGATCGGAACAAAGATGACACGCGAATCGTCGCGTTGTTTCAGGTGCTGCACCAGTCACTCCCGCGCCACGACCTCAGCCTCAGCAACCTGCGCCGCAATCACCAGGTTTTATCCGCTTCTCTCTTGATTTTTCAAATAGAATGCATACGAAGCATTCAGACAGAGGTTATTAGAAATATTCTGTATTTTGTTCCAGGTTCTAGACCCTCCTCCGTTCCTGGGAGTCCATCGTCCTCTCCACCAGGTGAGCGAGATTGCTCTTGACTCCATCGAAATGGTAAACTGTAACTCGTTGTATCCGATGTTGAAGGATCGCCATTTGGGAGACCAGCCACGTTACCAGGACAGCCACAGCCGCAGCCATCACCTAACCAACCCGGATCCGGAGGCAATCAGGTGTCGACGTTGCACGTGGGCAGTCTGAAACCTAGCAGCACCACTCCATCACCAGCTTCCAGGCCTGGAAGTCCCGGAACATCTGGAAAAACTTGGGCGGACGTAGCCGGCGGTGGCAGCAGGCCCAACTCCCCGTCTCCTTCCCCGAGGCAACCCACTTATCCGAATCAACCAGGTAAATAAAAGATCTAGAACCGGTCATTTGACCGGTCGTCGTACATACGTTTGGTTGTGAAGGATTATCTTTCTGCCTCAAAGCTTTTATAATAAACCAATAGACAGTAACGAAACGATTTCTAAGAGTTGCGCATTCTAAAATCGGACATTCGTATGCAACAATCTGATATCTGTTGAAATTCAATCGAGCGATTCGTTATTAGGACAAGTCCAGCCCAGACCGCAAACGCCCAGCCAACCCGGACAGACCAGGCCTTCCGGAGGCGCGATCGCAGGTGGTGCACTCGCGGGTGGTGCGATAGCAGGCGGCGCGATAGCTGCCGGTGCCCTAGGAGGCAAGACCAGCACTCCTACAACTTATTCGAGCAACCCTACCTACAGCAAGGGTAACACTATCACCGACGAGGACCTGGAGAAGCTCTCCGAGGCTCTGTTCATTAAGGACAACAACAATGCGAACAGACACATAACTCTGAACGTTCAGAAGCAGACGTCCAGCAGCAGCACCACCGACGACGCGTCTCAACCGTGAGTTTCCTTCGATTTGTCCAACGACATGTCGCAGCCCGGCAAGAACAATGAGACAATTCAAAAAATAACGATTTTCAAAATGCTTTCGGCGCTACCGTTTCGATCGATTAATATAATATAGCAATTTTGCAAAAGATTTACTCCTTTCCTGACGTTTCGGTTCTGTTCTGAACCTTTACCAAAGGTGGAAATTTGCTTCTAAACAAAAAATATATATGTAAATATAATTTTCAATAATATGCAATGAAATTGATCAAACTTGGTTTTGATACGTACTTGCTATAATAACTTTGTCTATGTATTTGATACCATTTATGATCGATAATTGTAATTATTTTATAGTTGCGTTTAGTTTGCCACTACATGCTAGAAAAACTCTAATTGACTAGTTTTCTTTTTGAGCCAGTTCATATCTGTAGTGACAGGAATTTAGAATTGATGTTGACGGAGATTTTGGTGTGAGAATACCGTATTTTTTAGTTATGTCACTATTCTTGCCGGGCTGCGATGTGGCTGACTAAGAGCGACATCGGATCAGCGGATCGACGTGTCCTCAAGTAGCAACCGAAAAGAGGACAAATGAGGATTGAAAAGGTGATCTCGTTTTATTCCAGGTTATTCTCCGTGAACCCGGAAGCCTACCAAGGTCCCACGATCCAGAAAATAATAACGATCTACGATAATTACCAACCGGACACGAACGTGAACGAGCATATAAGCCCGTTGCAGAGGCAAGAGGAGAGTCTACTGGTGGACACGATGCTCAGCACGAACGTTATGTCAGCTGCGATGAGATTCCTCGCGGACAAAGGGCAAATCAGGAAAGATTACTACGAGTACAAGGACACCTTGAGGAAGATATGGTTCAACTTGTTCTCTCGGGGACAGGGCAAGATCGGCAGCTCGGGATTCGAGCACGTGTTCATGGCGGAACTGAAGAACGGCCAGACCGGCATCGAAGTGGTCGGTTTGCACAATTGGATCTACTATAGTAAGGAGGAGGCCAGCGGGAAGGTCGACTACAACGGGTACTTGAAGAAAGTTGACCTGGCGGATGTGAGTTGACTCGAAAGGTACCTGCTAGGCAGAGTTGGGCATTAATCGATTAAAATTTTAATCGTGATTGATTGATTAATGTGTACGATTAAGAAAAGAAATCGTCGAAAAATCGGCGATTGATTCAATCGATTGATGAAGTTAATCGTCAATCGTTGATTAAATGAAGAAATCGTCGAAGAATCGGCGATTGATTCAATCGATTGATTTAATCGTCAATCGTTGATTAAAAAAAGGAATCATAGAAAAAGTAGTTGATTAGTCAATTGTTGAATTTTATCGCCTCACGGTCTATCCATAAATTGTAATAAAGAGGGAGAGAGAGACAGAGAGAGGGAGCAGAGAGCGGATGGAGAATTGACAGAAATAATAATATATTTCAACAAAAACATATTTCAACAAAAACATGATCGTAGCTTTCCAGGAATAATAATTTCAAACATAAAAGCACGTAAACAGAGTTTGTATTATAGATCAAATGACAATACACCTAAACTCAGTTTAGATTTTTTTCAGTATTCATACAGTTCGGATTACGTATTTCATTTCGAAATTTCAGCAGTTAATCATTAACTACAATTAACAACTAAACGAGGAGATGAATAGTTAATTGCGATTAACGATTGAAGTAGAAATTTAGTCCGTCAATAGTTGATTAAATTTTTGCCCAACTCTGCTGCTAGGTACCCTTATTTATTTATCACTATATGATGATCTGAAATTCAAAGTTGTTGAAAGGTTTTAAGAATTGAAGATGTCATTATACGATTTTCCCTCTTGGAAGTCATTAAGGAAAGAAATAATATTCAATTTGGTTTCTATTTCTTGCAATCGATGCAGACAATTTTAATTTCGCATAAAGATCCGCAGTCGGCGTGACTTTAACTTCAATCTAGAGTGAATTTGCTCACTGTCGTCCTAATTGTCAATGACTTTATTCGTTATTCCTCATTGATCCTCGTTGTTCGTTTACTTTACTGAATCATGCCATCCCTAGGGAGATGGACTACATGGGGAAAAAAGGGGAGTGTCGAAATTTATTTCTATACCTTCGACAACTTTGATTTGCTATGCGACATAACTAGACTGCGGACTTTTATGTAAAATAAAAATGGTTTCCATCGATTACGATGAACTGAAACCTTCGTGCCTTGAATAATTTTAATAAGCTGACACTGATACATTGAAACTCTTAAATTCTTTGAATCTGTCTCTTGTTTTAAACTGCACCTACTTAGTTTCGACATGAATGCATAAAATCCGCAGTCCAGACATAACCATCGACGAAATTCGCATTTAACAAATTCGCGAGGTGGTGTCTCGAGTAGCTAACGACAAACGATCTTTCGATTTTACAGAAAGGCTATATCCTGAAGATAAGAACCAAGTACAACGGCCACGACAAACCCGTGACCACGTTGTTCGTTGGCACTTCGCCGGAGCTGGAGATGGCACTATACACGGTCTGCTTCTACGCGCGTCCAGACGGCAATTGCCCGGTGTCCCTCGGTGGGACAAAGTTCAACATCGTCACGCACAAATTTAGGTACAGGGGCAACGACCTCGTGGGAACAGCGTATCCCGAGATATAACCCTTGTTGACAGAACTACACCGTTCGCTCAAGAACGAATTCGCGATTTCGAACGCGAGGCGAAGGAAACGCTCCTAGCATATTTTCGGAGCTCGAAACATTCTAATGTATTGTGTGCTAGAAACGGTTGCGACTTTTCAGATTTTTTATCTAATCTACGATCACCACGATCGACCACTCGTTGCCTTTATCTTCGATTACGATACATTCAATGAAAATAATGGAAGCGTGGTAGGTCGTTCGGGGCATGTGATAAATATACGAACGTGGAATTTCGGTCCGAGATTTTCAGATTCTTGCAGCGAATACCATATTCGTTGAAACTATAATTGTAAGTCTGTATACATATATGCAAATGTCCGAGCACGGAACGCTCACAGAGAAACCGCAAATACTCATTGTACGCTTTTTTCCAATAAACTCCGTTACCTGAACGGTCACCGACAATGCAACAAGCTGCGACTGTTGATGCTCATTTCTACTTTTAGATTAGTTATAAATCTTCAATCTGTGCAAATCTGGGACTGTTTGTTTTGCACTATGATCGCAAACAGAAGAACTTACAGAATTGTTAATTATGTTCAAATATTAATAACTAGAGGTGAGTTGTTGCTCACTCGCTTCGCGAGCTTCGAGAGTAGGGTAGTTGTAGCTCGCTCGTCTGCGAGCTCGCGAGAGGGTTATTTGCGTACGTAACGAAATAAATCGTCATCGAAATTAACTAACTGGCGAATGTTTATAATATCGATAATGCAAACAGACGTCGATAATGTAAATTTCTATTGAAATATTGATTAAAAGCTGCGACGTTCTATTGAAATATTGATTAAAAGCTACGACGTTCGTTTTTTTGTTGTATTGAAATATGATTCTAAAAGCACTTTTAGTTTTTCCCGAATTTTCCATTTTTCCGTGATACTTTTTCAATTTTTCTTATCCTATAACCTAGTTCGGACTAATACGAACATTTTTAAAAAAGAATTAGCCAAATCGGTCCAGCCGTTCTCCCGTGATGCGCTTACCAACGAACAGCATTTGATTTTTATTTATATAGACTAGATTGTGGATGTTTATGCAATTTTCAATTTCTGCAGACAAATTTTAAGGAAGAGGAATTAAATGAAATCTTGTTTTCGGTGGTGGTAGCATCTTTAGATCTGAAATAAATAAAAATCGTGGCTGTGTTTCCGTTTACGTCCGTGCTCAGAATTGGATGAAATTTTGGGAATAGGTTCTTGTTTGACTAAAATGATGATTGTCTGAAGGATTTTTGAAAATTTTCAGAAAATTTTTTTACTATTTAATGTCACTCTAGAATCTAAGCACCGACCAGATACTATTAAAGACTGCTAGCCTTATGGAAGATCGCATCCCTCGAATACTACGGTGTTTTCTTACGCCCTCTAGGATGTATTCTGGCTAGAGTAAAAAACAGAAGGTCATCGACATGACCTCGTCGGAGCAGAAGGCTACTGAGGAGATTTTCGTCGGTGAGAAAGCAAATCGTCATATTAAAAGCAAAACACAAGGACAAAAATTCTTAGAAATATATTATTAAAGCATAATTTTAGGAAAATCAACAATTCCTATTTCAAATTTTATATGAGGTACCTCAATTTGTAATTTCAAAATATTTCATAAACGAGAATTATTACTTTACACTTTTTTATACATAAATGTACCAAGGATCAAATTGTAAAAACAGGAATGTGTTGAAAACACTTTACTGTAAAAATGTAGATGGCAAGGTGGTCAAGGGAGTGCTCGTTAATATCAGTAGCAAAAGGAATTGTTATAAATATTAAACAGCCAGAAATAATAAATTTATCTGTGAATTGTATCGAATAAATTAATGCGTGCGAATGTTATGGTTTAAAAGTTATTCCGTATCACGAAAACTATTAGCCACTTTGACTAAAAAATTAGGTGGTCAGATAGCCAAGGAATTACTTGTGGACATCGCTGTAAAGTAGAATTGTTATAAACATGAACCAGCTGGAAATAATAAATTTTTCAATAATTGTCACGGCGATCGACATCGATCGATATTCGGCGGAGTGGGGGGCGCCGCTCGAGCTCGGCGGCTCGGCGAGAGCTCTTAGTCAGTCAGTCAGTCGGGCCGGGGGGGAGCGGCGTGAGCGGACGTGCTGCGGGACCAGGAGCGCCAAGAGGACCGGAGGGACCAGAGGTGGACCAGAGGTGGACCAGAGGTGGACCAGAGGTGGACCAGAGGTGGACAAGGGGTCATCAACAGCTACCCTGGCCTACCTTCAACACCAGTAAGTTTTATTACTATTACTAACATTGTTCAATCTTCGTCTACCCAGCTTCAACAAACATGTTCTTCAACTGCTCGTTCAACGAATACCATAAATTTTTATCTTCAATATGCCAATTGGAATTTCCATCGAAAATTTCAATATTGAGTCTTCTTCAAATTTATATTTCTTGATTGAAATTAGTATTCCTCCAATCGGAGGTCCCTCAGGGGCTCACTCACGGATGGGGGTGGTTACAATTGCTCTTGTAAACTGGTTGTATTAGCACTATTGTGCGGGGTTACAATTGCTCTCATGAGCTGGTTCTTTCGTTGTATTCGCACTCATGTGCATGGTTAGGTTTGCGCTTACGTGCGGGTCTCGTGAGCTGGTTACATTCGCACTCGTGTGCATGATTTAATTCTGTATTCAACAGCATTGTTTCTAAATACGATTAGTCTGTTTCAGCTAGATTACAACAGCCGGCTGCTAACGAGGACGACACATCGAATGAAGAGGACACACCAACGAAGAAGAAGACTGCAGTGTATTTTTAAGTTAGATTGTATGTCGTCATTGTAAATATGTCGAGTAATTATTGCCGTAAATTCACTTTGCTCGACTCGTTTGCTTGTTTCCGACACAGCCTTCTCCTGTGTCGGACCTTGCTTGTATGTACCAGACCGGTTGGAGCCGGTATTCGGCGTCGATACATTGAGAGGGATGGTTCATTGAGACCTGTTCACTCGTGTAGCCATGCTACAGTGTCCTCTCTATTCGTCATCCTACCCGAGTCACCTCAACGCATTGCGTTGCCTGGTGACAGGTAGTTGGTAGAGAAATGGGATATCGTTTAAACACTTCTCACTGTCCATTTCTCTTGGTGAGGACACGTCGGGTATCGGCTCTGGCCGGAGCTGAGCTGCAAGCATTGTACGCGCCGCGTCACCTTCGAACCAGAGCCTTCTGCTCTGGTTCGCCCTTGTTTCTCACTTTGAAAGAATCAGAGCCTTCTGCCTGATTCGCCTTTGATCCCCCGTGGATCGGAGACTTCTTCTCCGATTCACACCTTTTGCTCCGCGATAATTACTCGACATACTTGCGTAATTTAGTATAAGTCCATCGTTGTAAGAAAGGGAGCCAGAAGGAATATTGCATTCGTTCTGACTCCCTTTCGGGTCTCTTGTGCAGCAACCTCCTCGTGGTGAGACCTGGGCAATCGGTATTATCCTTTATTTGTAAGACCTTCTAGTGTCTTATGAATAAAGGATAATATCGAGCCAATAGCTGTACATTTAATAATTATGTTGATTTTTCAATAAATTCTATTCCTATACCTATTGTCTTTCACAACATTTTGCAATTTTACCTTCCTTCAGATCAAAACATATGTATTATTCAAACTGGTTCGCCCCGGGCATGAACAATGTCATATATCGTCTTGTTCTATTTAGGTAAAGAGACGAGATAGTATCTCGTCGGTGACAGTATTATAAGGCAATCACAGTATGGGTAATGTGAGGATTCTACACTATATCATTCTTCTTCTACTTGACGAGTATCTCGTCGGTGGTAGAACTTTTAGCGATGTGGTATTTCAGATTACTGTAAGTTCCACGTTATCCCCGCGCCCGATCGCGGTGTGCGACGTCTGCTTGTTACGCCCCATAAAAATATTCATACTTACGTGCAACGCTACTGAACGCTACGCGTCGAGCCGATCTGATCCGATATGTATTGCATTGGCCAGACCAATCTCGAATAAACAGATAACGACGAATAATAAGACCAACGAACGGCTGATGGGGAGGGGAGCTGAGGGGTGAGATGAAGCGCCAGCGAGGGGTGGTGGGGAGTGGGAATAGGAACAGCATGCGAACCGCGGGCAAATGCGGCATAGTGATAACGGACGTTCAGTTAGTCGGCTCGGTTGATCCCAGAGTTTTTGCAAGGAGAATGCACGCCTGTTCGATCCTCCGGAACGCTCGAAAGCATCCACGATTTCGATGGACTCGGTGGTCAAGCGGTTATCCGAGCGCTGAATGTTTATTCCCTTATCGACTGAGGATCTATGCTCGCGCTTATCACAGCGAGCGCGGTGTGTACGGGTATAAGTCGAGGGTTTCGCCGGAATTTCAAGGTATTTTTCCATATAGATTGCAAATACACGAATATCGATATTCGAAGTAGTTCTATCCGCTAGGATCTTGTTTACGTAAGTCCGTAATTACATGGAACCCGTTATTGCATATGCCGACGTGCGTGTAACTAAATACCAGCTAATTCGTTTATTAACCCGTTTAAACCTGTCGGACCGTATACGATGACACGATACCCCCGCACCAGCTTCTTCCTCTCAATAATTTCAGAGCAAATGTTTACAAAATTTTTACGGAATCGCTCCCGGATGCGGTTTGGATAAAGGTGTTTTTTTTCTATTTACGTCGTAAATAAAGTTTTCCAGCGCGGTGCGTAGATGGCTGCCTTATATTATACATTAATAGACAGCGGATCTTCTACCTGGATTGCAACGAACTGGAACGAAATGGAAATTTATTTTCTTTCTTAACACATTACCGACCGATGATTATTGCATAAGTTTGAAAAATCTATGGTGCATGGCTAAACACTTTTTAATGGAACCTTCAATAGCGACAGCAATTTTTGTTGAAAACTAACTAGTCATCCTCAATAACATCATCTAACAATTTCATTTAAGATTGCAATGTAAAAGAAAATTTCTATGCTTTCTTTTGGTACAGCACAACTATTTCAAAGCCTATTAATAGGCTTCCGGTAGGTAAAGTGTTAATATGGTTACTATTTTTACTGGCTTAAATTGCACCTATCAATGTTAGTCATAAATGCATCAAATCCGCTGCCTATACATTAAATACGTCCCTCGCGTGAACGTTTTCAAACGAGTAACGCAAAGATGCGACTTTCTACCGTAATACGTTCTTACCTCAACGGAAAATATTCGGCCGTGGTCAGGCATCCCCCGAACACGAAAGCCCGGCTAAAAATGCTGATACCACAGATAGCACTTTTAATTTTGAACACGCGATAAAAGATAAAAACTTGCAGCACAACGAAAACCCAACTATCCACTGCTTCGACTCGCGCAACTGTTCGAGTTCGATTGTAGCGATTATCGAACGGGCGATGGCGAGCGCATGCGCGGCTAATTTAAACCGAGATTCTAAATCTCAGCGAAATTCCTTTCTTTTAATTGATCGAACCACCGTGATACATCCCAGTATTCGTGTTTCTGACTAAAAATATAATATTTATTTAAAAGTGATCGATACATGCGATACAACATCTATTTTGTTCTATTGATTCCGAATCGCGGGCTTTTCAAACGCTCGATTCGCAGATTTTTGTTACACCGATGATGCTTTTGTATCGGGTGATCGCGATACGATCCCCGTTATCGTCGAGTGCAAAAATAGAAAGTGCGCTTTCGGGCTAAAGACTTAGTCCACTAATAAACAACTGTTATGAGATAGCGAATGCGATGTTTCAGTTACAGGGTGACAAGTAATAACGGAGTTAAACATTTCTTATTATAATTCTGTCAGATCGATGAACTTTGAAAAACCAAATGATAACAACCATAACATAGACCTTTAGTATTCATATATTTAAGAAGTTTCGAAGTGGCCACCCTTTGAGCCGATTCAGAGGCTCAAACGTGTTTTGAAATTTTCGGCTATGGGTCCCATCTCTTTACTCTTTAGATATTTTCTCCGTTTACAGTGCCGAAAGAATACCTGGAGTCGCGATCGAAGAACAGCAACTTCTACAGATTGGTCACCGCGTACAGAGAATTCGGTCACAAACAAGCCAACGTAGATCCCATCTCTCCGAAGAAGCCAACTCCGCTCGCGGAATTGAATCCCGAAAGGTTTGGATTACGTTTAACGGACAAAGTCGTTTTCGAAGGGATCCTAACGGCGAATAAAAACGAAGGAACGGTGGAGGAAGCCTTGGAGCTCCTTCGTAAGATCTACAGCGGTACTATAGGTCTCGAGTTTAGCCATTTAGAGGTATCGATCGCTTACTACATATAATAAGACTATAATAACAGCTGTAAAAGGATCTGATCGTTTTGAACGCTTACGCAGACCGAGGAAGAGAGGGAATGGTTCGCGGAAACCGCGGAAAGGTGCACGGTTGGTCCGCTCGCGAATCGAACGAGAGTGGCTATCGCAAAGGAGATGCTGAAAAGCCAAGCATTCGACAACTTCCTAGCCATCAAGTTCGTCAGCCTAAAAAGATACGGAGGCGAAGGCGCCGAGGCTATGATGGCGTTTTTCCACGAGTTTCTTAAACTGTGCGCAAACGGTAATCGAAAATATTATGTATACTATCGCTGCGACTAATTGTAAGTCCTGTACGGTCATCTTCCGATTACAAACGGTAGAAGATATTGTGCAGACACCAGTGCTACGATTTTCTTTACGTCTACAAGGATTAGAACTTCTTCGTCGCTCTTACAATCTTCTAGAAGAAAAAGAAAATTTATATAGTTTGTACTTCTACGCTTTCGCTAACGAGTAAATATCAATAATAGAGACATAGAATTTAATTCGGTGTCTCGATATTATAGAAAGTATATAGTCCAGTCAACGAAAAGTTGTAGAGGGAAATGGAAGGAACACACAATTTTTAACTTTGGGTCTGTGTTTGGACTAGTTAGGAGGTAAACATACTAATTACCCCACTCCTAGGAGGTGAGCGGGGTGCAGGGGTGCACGTAGAAGGTCCCCTTTTTCGGTTTTCTGCTTATATCTCGAAAACTATGCATCCTAGCGATAAAACCATTCCATACAAAATTAAAGCTGACTATATGTGCCACAAAATTGATTTGATTCAGTTTTTCACTATCTCGCATAGTTTTCGAGATATCCGCGCTCAAAGTTCACCAATTATGAAAAAGGAAATAGCCGGGAGAAATTCGCCCCCGACGGGATTTTAATCGAATTTGAACCATTCGATAGCCTACCCAAAAAGACCCCTCTCTGACAAGTTTCAGTCCCATATCTCATCTGTAAGGATAGTTATTGAGAAAAATCGAAATGCCAGTTTTTGGCCCATTTTCCCTATATATTGACAACTAAAAATTCTGAAAAAATCTGAAAAACACATTTTTCGGATACCAAGCCACATATTAGGTATCATTTCCAGATTTTTCCGTTGCAAACTATGGTTGTAAAAAATGAAAAACACGAAAAAATGCAGATTTCATATAAAAGTAGGTCTCGTACCACTTCAGAATTAATTTAGCAATGAGATATTATCAAATGTATTATGCTCAATTTTTTCAGATTTTTGTGAGTGGTGCAACCATGTTGAAGAAAATAAAAACCACTTTTTTCGGCGTTTAGTATGTTTATCTCCTAACTATTCCAAACAAAGTCCCAAAGTTAAAAATTGTGTTCCTTCCATTTCCCTCTACACCCCCCTTATGAGCATTCATTGACTGGACTAATAGGGCAAACGGTTGACAAGATGGTTCAATTGTTGACGCGCTAAACCGATCCGTCTGTTTCCAGACGACTTGACGTACGTTGTCCTCTGTATGCCGCACCGTGGTCGACTCAACTTGCTCACCGGTGTGCTAAATCTTCCACCGGAAAAGTTGTTCCGCAAGCTCCGGGGACTCTCCGAGTTTCCAGATGGAACGAGAGCAACTGGCGACGTGATCAGTCACTTGGTGTCCTCCACCGAGCTCGACATCGAAGGGAAGAGCCTTCACGTATCGATGCTGAGGAATCCTTCTCACTTGGAGATCGCAAATCCCGTCTCCATGGGGAAGACGCGAGGAGCGATGCAGGCCATCGAAGACGGAGCTTACAGCGAAGACGAGAACGCCCGATGGAGCGACAAAGCTTTGAACATTCAGGTTCACGGGGATGCCGCTTACGCTGCGCAAGGCGTCAACCAAGAATGCTTGGCCTTGTCCCAGGCCCCGCACTTTGAAATAGGTGGAACGATCCACTTGGTCGTGAACAATCAACTGGGATTCACCACGCCGGCTTCCATTGGCAGGTCGTCAAGATACTGCACGGACCTGGCGAAGATGATCTCCGCTCCGGTGATCCACGTCAACGGAGACGATCCCGAGGTATACGTCGCGTTACTGTCTGTTTCTAGTTTTGACGTTAAGGGGGGCAGACTTTTCTACTACATGCGCAGCTTTATGCTCCCGAATAATGCAAATTACGCCTCGTAAACGTAAAAATGGGACTTTTTAGGGCAATTGCGACCTAGATTGATCTTTTATCTAGCGTTTTGACTGCTAAAAACCCCCATCTTTGCATTATCGAAGAATGAGAAATCTGCACCCTTAATACATTCTGTCCGAGAACGATTAGTAGCTGAACTATCGAAACACCGTGCTGTAGATGGTCGTCCGAGCAACTAGACTCGCATTCAAATACCAACGGAAGTTCAGGAAGGACGTCTTCGTGGACCTGAATTGCTTCAGAAGATGGGGTCACAACGAACTGGACGATCCAACGTTCACGAACCCTGTTGTCTATCAAATTATACAGAACCGTCCGTAGGTGTTTTAAAACTCGTTGCGCGTCTGAAAAATGAAAGAGTGAGTCTACCTTTGTTTTCACATAGATCGGTACCGGATCGTTACTTAGATACACTGGTAAAGTCTAACATTTTTACCCTGGAGGAAGCTAAGCGCACGATCGACGACCACAGCGCTTGGTTGAACCAAGCTCTGAAACAGGTGGACGCTTACGTACCAGAGTCCACGAGCTTCGCAGGTTTCTGGAAGGGAATGCAGCAAGCTGAGGCAAGCGTGACTCAGTGGGACACAGGCGTCGACCTGGGTCTATTGAGATTCATCGCCGAGAAGAGTGTCCGAGTCGACGACGATTCGGTAAGAAGCAAGAATAGTACGTTAATCGTACTACAGTATTCTTTCGGATGATATGGCTTTCGTCGATCGCACTATAAAGAAACACGATCCGAGCTCGGACTTCGGTGAGGCAATACCAATGCAATAATCAAACTTTCTTCGTTACGAAACCTTTACCAGCAGATTCGTGAAATTTTCCACGAATTGCCGTTATATTTACTTGTTTAATAAGCGATGAAAGTTTCGAACGCAAAGGAGGACAGCATGTGGAAAGAAAGAGACGTCCAGAGACGTTCAGCGATCAAAATTCTAATTGCATTGACATTGTAATCGATGCGCAGCGTTTTGAACTGCGTCGGCTGCCTCGACGCTCAGTTCCTCTTTGTCGTTTACTCGCTGTTCTTCTCTATGTTCGGCACACGTCAAAGAAAGTATGTAGTACCTCTACAATTTCTGAGACTCCATACCCTCGAGGTTGTCACATCATCCGAAGGAATACTATAGTTGCTAAGTCCTGATATTCCATTTAATATCGACTATACGTTTCTCTGTGTAGACGATCCATCCGCAATTAGCAAAGAGCCACGTTCAAGCTAGACTGAAAAAAGTAGCCGACGACCATGAGCAAGGTCGTCTGGACTGGGCCACCGGCGAAGCATTGGCCATCGGAAGTCTGTTGTACCAAGGCTACAATGTCAGAATAAGCGGGCAAGACGTGGGCCGAGGAACGTTCTCCCATAGGCACGCTATGTTCGTCGATCAAGCAACCGGAAGTAAGCGGACATCGGTATTTCCGAATCGGTCGGATCATTGATATTTACTTTATCGTAATCGTACTACTTCGTTTGACACATTATTCCAGACATACAGATCCCGCTAAACTCGATGATCGAAGGTCAAACGGGTAAGTTGGAATTGGCTAACAGCATTTTGTCGGAAGAAGCGGTTCTGGGTTACGAGTACGGAATGAGCATAGCTCTACCGACAACCTTAACCATCTGGGAAGCACAGTTCGGTGATTTCTTCAATGGAGCACAGATCGTGATCGACACCTTTCTGACTAGCGGCGAAGCGAAATGGATGTTAAGCAGTGGTTTGACCGTTCTTCTACCGCATGGCTACGACGGCGCTGGCCCCGAACACAGCTCCTGCAGAATAGAGAGGTTTTTACAACTCACCGATAGCAACGAGAACAAACCGGATGGAGATGACGTGAACATGCATGTCGTGAACCCTACAACCCCGGCGCAGTATTTTCACTTACTCAGGAGACAAGTGCGAGGATGATTCTTGTGTTCCGAATAAACATTTCACAAACTGCTTTGCTTCTTTTCTAAACTTCTGCCGTTTCAGATGGTAAGAAACTTCCGAAAACCTTTGATCGTTGTGGCTCCGAAAACATTGTTACGTCTGAATGCCGCGATGTCGTCGTTACAAGAAATGGGCCCACGAACCAGGTTCACGAATATCATAGGTATGCGAAACAATATTACTAGGATAATTATTTTCATTTTCATTTTGACGACACGAGTAATGTGCTAACAGGAGATAAGAAAACGGCGGAAGCAGGCGTGGACAAAATCATTCTAGCAAGTGGAAAACATTTTTATGCTCTCGATCATTATAGAGATACCACGGGACAGAAGAACGTAGCCATCGTTAGATTGGAGACTTTGTGCCCCTTTCCGGTTCATGAATTATTGCAACAGCTCGACAGATATACAAACGCAAAAAGTGAGTAAAACGACTGCGCAGAGTTATATGACAATGAAAATCCTAAAAATTGAATAAAAATATATTTGTGTCAGCTTTCGTATGGAGCCAAGAAGAGCCACAAAATATGGGGCCGTGGAGCTTTGTGAAGCCTCGTTTCGAGAATTTATGCGGCAGACGTGTAAGTTGAAGAAAAATTGATTTAAATGATTTCACCGAGGACAGATATTCCTATGAGACAAGTATTATCATTTCTAGTTACAATATTGCGGTCGCAAGCCTATGGCTGCCCCAGCTGTCGGCGAAGGGCAGGTGCATCAACAGGAAGCTGAGGAAGTTATTAGTAAGCCTTTTAGAATGAAATGATTCCGCTACGTTCGATCGGAAACGTTTTTAGAGTTTCATAGTCTTCTATTTTATTTGTACACCCGGTTCAACTGTCACGATCACATTTAAAGAATAAATTACACGTTCAAATATACATTAGAAAATTATGCTTTTATCGCTATAATTTATCTACAGAATTCCGTCAAGCGGATGTAAGCGAAAGCGTATTTCTCCGTAATCATCGTATGAAATCTTCTATCGTATAAATAACATTTATACAATTACTTTAACAAATAATATCGTTTGCTAAATAAGTTTTTCTTTATAAAAAAATAGTGACGAATTTAAATATCGATTGCGTTAATAAACAAGTTTACCTCGCAAAAATAATATTAATAGAGTTAATCCTTTTTAGCATTTTCAGCATCCAATCGTTCGTGTTCCTTTTTTACAAGATCTGTCAATTCGTCCTGGAAAAAATTCATTCGGATCAGATTTACAGCGTAGATTTTTCGGGGTTGCATGAAAAAACAATTCAAAAGGAAGAACGTACCCCCCAGCCCAGTTTTTCTGCTAACATTCTGCAACCGGTATCACAATCGCCTAACCAGGCAACGTCGCGTCCACAGTGAGAATCTTTCGTATCGAAGACAAATCCCTGTCGTAGTCCCAGGAATCGTGACAAACGATCTTGCATGCCGACCTTTTCTTTATTAATGAGTAAACGTGGACAGGTAGATCGTACTCTTGAAGCGAAAAAAAACAGCAATTTAAATACGAGTTCTCGAGATACAACTTTCTAATTTTTTATCGTTTACCTGTCTACCAAGGATGCAAATGGTTGAACAACTAAACTGGATCCCATTATTATCAGTAGATCCGCTTGCGGAAAATCCTGTTCGATAAGGTGATCGAAACGTTGCGACAACAATTCCCCAAAGAATACAACATCGGGTTTCACTACACCCTCCTTGCATTTCTCACACTTTGGTACAGTATCTTCCATAATTTTCTCTGAAAGGAAATTTTTAGTTTCAGGATACCATACGCTATACAATAAGTAAGTAATTTGATAAAATTACTTTTCATCCATGGCAAAGTGTATGTTGTTCTGCACTTGAGACATTGTCCGGTATGAAAAGTTCCATGCGCTTCGACCAATTTTTCTGGGGGCAAGCCGGCGATCCTTTCTAATGTATCGATATTTTGTGTGTAGTGCCTTAAGAGTAATCCTTTCTGCCACAGGAGTCGTATAAAATAGTGACACGGGGTTGGCTTGAAGCCCTCGGGCAATAATTCTTTTGCAAGAGTGAAAAACGGCTCTGGGTTCTCCATAAAATAACTGACTTCGAAAATAGCTTGAGGATAAGGTAAGTTGTATTTCTTTAAGTTGTGATACAACCCGCTAGACGGCGATCGAAAATCAGGAATACCTGCAGCTGCGAATACAACATAACTCTGTATATAGTAAAATATCATCTAACAGTTCTAGCGTAAAGCATCGGATACTTACACGTGGATATACCAGCTCCAGCCATTGTGACAATTTTTATGTCATCATTTTCCTTGATATAGTCTACTATCCCATCTATGCTAAGCTCGCGAAGAACCTTTTTCTGGGACTGTCCATCACATGACGGTGAATCGAAAAATCTTAACAACATCTGTCCTAAATATTCTCGAATCATTTCCATGTCGGAGTCTTCTACCTTTTCCCGTGTCGAAGAACTGTCTTTTGCCTCCTCATTTAATTTTTTCTCTATGTAATTCCAGTGCGAAAACAAGTAGAAAAATGTTAAACAATAATTTTTTGTGCTATAATATATCTGTGGTTGTCAGAAAAAACACTGCGTATTATATACTTTTACTTTCGAGATATTGTCAACATTTTTCGAATTTATTTTCACGACTCTTTTTCTGGTAAATACGTAAATCCTATGTATACTATAAAGTTCAATTAATGCATAAACTCAAATTTTTTGAAATTGTGACACGCGTTTTTTCTGACAACCACAGACATAACTATGTCATGCTCTTATGCAGTATAAAACTGAAGCTATGATTTGAATTGGATACGATTGAAAAATGTCACAAACGATTGATAACCTATGAAAATAATGAAAATACTAATGAAAAAGTACATTCGAGTAGGCAATTTGAATGAAAGAAAATTCTGCTTTACTGACTCGAACGATAATATGCGAACAGATGCTTTGGCCAGAGTTGATGGACAAATAATTGTTGTAGACGACTGATTAAAGGAAATGTGATTTGTGGAAACATTGGCGTGCTGCAAACATATGTCGAAATTTTATAACAAAACGTACTCCATTAAAGTTGTACACGTGACTCGATAATTACCTCAAAATCCTTTTGTTTATTCGCGAACAAAGTGCCCGTAAATTAGGACTGAATATCTTCGAACAATACACAATGTCTTAATTCACTTAATCGTATTATTTAATTAATAAAACTTGTGATCTCCATGGATGACAGATAAGGAGAACATGATTCATTTCACCTTGTTAACGCGAACAAATCTACATGTTGCAACCGAAAGACAAAAATACTTTCTAAGAACATCGAATATCTGCAATTAACAACTTTGTAATTTAATATCTGTAGAGAAATTGATGTTCGATGCTACGTGATCACGATCGAGGATACCATTTCGTTGACACTTATGTGGAAGTTTCGAAGAGAATAAAAGAGTCAAGTAAAGTCAAAGAAAAATCGAATTTTGTTTTTACGATTGATTGACAGTTCAAAATATTACCATTTTCTATATCATCGTTGCGCTCGGACATGTTGTCGAACTGTAACGACTAGTAACGACCCCTTCAGACCCCTTTGGACCCCTTTGAACAGTTTCAATTTTATTTTTTGCTAATAATTATGACCCTAGCACTGGAATAACCGGAATAACGATCGATTAATTGTTAATTCACACGAACAATTGTAACGGTTTATTAAACGGTTAACTTGAAGTCGATAAACGGTAAGGATCGTAAGTGTTTCACAAAATCTGTAAGTATTTATGTGTTACAGGACCGAAAAGAGAAGACCCGCGAGAAGAAAGCGAATACGATTGGTTGTCATGCACATGTAAAGTATCTTCCTATTTTCGCTATTGGTCGGAGCGGTAGCGTTAACCAATCAGATTGCGCGACTAGGCAGGTTTCTCTCGGTTCTGCAGTTTGGATTTCGATTATATACTTTAAACTAGTTTACGGGCTCTTTACGGCGATCCGGAATAACACGGAGAACATTTCACCGCAAAGAGCATGCAAAAATATTGCTTCTTCGCTTCAGAAAATGGGAACGAGTTCATCCAAAAATCTTATATCTCTGTCTTTGTCTCTCTATCTTTCTATCCTTGTCCTACTTCATCCGTAGTTCACCTCTACGCCGATAGTCTGATAGAAGCACCACTTTCGCTAGGTTGGGTCCCGCGCGTCCTTAAACTTTAAATTTTCATGAATTTAAGACGGAGAAATGATCCATAAAGATTTTTCTTTAATTAATTGTTTTCGTCGGCAACGATACGTACTTACAAATGTATATATATTAGGTATTCAATTTTTTTCACATCATTGTGAATGAATATGGATTCATATTTGTCGAGTCACGAATTGAAAAATACAATTTCGATAACTTTGTAAATGAATAGTTCGTTTCGTCGCAAGGGAAATAAATGTAACTCTGGTTTTATAAACTGAAACATGTATTGTCAATGTAAGAAGGTATAAAGACACCGTTAATACCAAATACAAACCTTACTTATATACGCAATATTACTGAGCTTTTTTAAGCAAGTCTTTTCCCAAAATTTTACGCCTTTGTGAGAACATATGAAGATATAGTTGTGGGAAAACTGTAACATAAAGAAATAGTAATTAAATATATGTAATATAGTATTGGTGTTGCAGCTCTATGCATAATATTTTGGCAACTCACAAGGAATGTATATGAACATGACTATCACAAGCAAATAGTGATAACTAAGTGCAAAGTTCCAAGAGTTAGGTAGGGCGTAACTCCAGACTTCTGGATGTGATTTGGCATATTGGCTAGCTGCGTATGCACATAATAATTCTCCAGATACACCGATCGGATATAATCCAATGAACAATGTGTACCTGCAAATTAAAATGTAACCATTGACATTTCGATAGTCTTATTAGCTCGAAAGATTTGGAGGCTATATTCTTAGTAACATACCTTAACCATACAAGTACATACGGTACATAATTATTCAGATTCATAAAGTAATACAAATATCTTATTATTTCTGTTATCGACCATGCTAACAGTGCCAAAAATAATCCAGTGGTAGATATTTCGCTGTAAGGTATTGCTAACAATACACCATCCACTACCAAAATTCTACTGGTAACTTGGAACAGCGTGAGCATAGGATTCGATTTAACTAATCCCACTACCGCATGTGTTATCTGCAAAAATGGAAATTAATTATAAAATTCAAATTCTCCGAATCGATCTCTTACCTCCAGCAAAGCTGCATGTTGAAAAATGATAACAGGCCATTTAAGGTTCTGCCACAAATTTGCTTCAACGGTGGACGAAAAATCATTTTGTAAAAATTTGACAAGTATGTAAGACCATCTGCAACAACATTTTATTCGAAGAATTAGTATATTTAAAATTATAACATCGAGCGTTTTTATCTACAGTAGCTACTTACCCGAAAACTAGTGTGAGATTATATGTTTTCAGATAGAGTGTTCCAACAGAACTGGATTTCTGCGATTTCATATTTCTATTTTTAATGAATCGCTGAGATAATAGTTTCGAACAATATCTGTGAACACTACTTACGAACGCAGACCTTTTGGCTTCATAATCCTACCACGCAACTGGGGAAATCATACGCGGCACGCTTCTATATAATACTTTCTACATTGTACAGGAACGTAGCAATTGCTTCGCGGGGCACAGTGGTGCTAAAGTATACATATATATAATATATATATCTATATGTACGTGTTTTCTTGAAATTTATTTGAGAATATATACATGCTATTGTTTTATTATGCAAATTATCGAATGCCGAGTAAGTTTTGTGCATTATAAACGGCACTCTTCGATGACGTATTCGTATTCTCGCTACGTGCATCATTACCTTGAACTTATTACTGACTTCCGCCACGCGTTATTCTCAAAGTCATTCAACAGAAGAAAAAAAGTGCATAGCAGCGAATAAATTTACGTATTTGTCGGTATGTGAATTAGCAAAAAATGATCAGAAATAGAAGGAAACGAGTGCAGAGTATTAAAATCTTATTCAATAGATAAATATGTATGTATATCCTTTCTGATATACATATTCTGATATACATATACATTTCATTTAATATGTACAATATGTATTTTCAAGCATATTTTTCATTGTACACTGTCAGTTTATTATCGTGATTTATTTCAGCGACACATTTTTCTTTCGACTAAGAGCTCCTTTTTGCAATTTGTTTCTTGAACATTTTTAAACAATAATAGCGTACATTTTTATAGAAAAAAATTTTTTCAAAAGATTTTTTCCAAAAAAAAGGCTCTTTACGGCGATCCGGAATAACACGGAGAACATTTCACCGCAAAGAGCATGCAAAAATATTGCTTCTTCGCTTCAGAAAATGGGAAAGAGTTCATCCAAAAATCTTATATCTCTGTCTCTGTCTCTCTATCTTTCTATTCTTGTCCTACTTCATCCGTAGTTCACCTCTACGCCGATAGTCTGATAGAAGCACCACTTTCGCTAGGTTGGGTCCCGCGCGTCCTTAAACTTTAAATTTTCATGAATTTAAGACGGAGAAATGATCCATAAAGATTTTTCTTTAATTAATTGTTTTCGTCGGCAACGATACGTACTTACATATGTATATATATTAGGTATTCAATTTTTTTCACATCATTGTGAATGAATATGGATTCATACTTGTCGAGTCACGAATTGAAAAATGCAATTTCGATAACTTTGTAAATGAATAGTTAGTTTCGTCGCAAGGGAAATAAATGTAACTCTGGTTTTATAAACTGAAACATGTATTGTCAATGTAAGAAGGTATAAAGACACCGTTAATACCAAATACAAACCTTACTTATATACGCAATATTACTGAGCTTTTTTAAGCAAGTCTTTTCCCAAAATTTTACGCCTTTGTGAGAACATATGAAGATATAGTTGTGGGAAAACTGTAACATAAAGAAATAGTAATTAAATATATGTAATATAGTATCGGTGTTGCAGCTCTATGCATAATATTTTGGCAACTCACTAGGAATGTATATGAGCATGACTATCACAAGCAAATAGTGATAACTAAGTGCAAAGTTCCAAGAGTTAGGTAGGGCGTAACTCCAGACTTCTGGATGTGATTTAGCATATTGGCTAGCTGCGTATGCACATAATAATTCTCCAGATACACCGATCGGATATAATCCAATGAACAATGTGTACCTGCAAATTACAATGTAACCATTGACATTTCGATAGTCTTATTAGCTCGAAAAATTTGGAGACAATCTTCTTAATAACATACCTTAACCATACGAGTACATACGGTACATAATTATTCAGATTCATAAAGTAATACAAATATCTTATTATTTCTGTTATCGACCATGCTAACAGTGCCAAAAATAATCCAGTGGTAGATATTTCGCTGTAAGGTATTGCTAACAATACACCATCCACTACCAAAATTCTACTGGTAACTTGGAACAGCGTGAGCATAGGATTCGATTTAACTAATCCCACTATCGCATGTGTTATCTGCAAAAATGGAAATTAATTATAAAATTCAAATTCTCTGAATCGATCTCTTACCTCCAGCAAAGCTGCATGTTGAAAAATGATAACAGGCCATTTAAGGTTCTGCCACAAATTTGCTTCAACGGTGGACGAAAAATCATTTTGTAAAAATTTGACAAGTATGTAAGACCATCTGCAACAACATTTTATTCGAAGAATTAGTATATTTAAAATTATAACATCGTGCGTTTTTATCTACAGTAGCTACTTACCCGAAAACTAGTGTGAGATTATATGTTTTCAGATAGAGTGTTCCAACAGAACTGGATTTCTGCGATTTCATATTTCTATTTTTAATGAATCGCTGAGATAATAGTTTCGAACAATATCTGTGAACTCTACTTACGAACGCAGACCTTTTGGCTTCATAATCCTACCACGCAACTGGGGAAATCATATGCGGCACGCTTCTATATAATACTTTCTACATTGTACAGGAACGTAGCAATTGCTTCGCGGGGCACAGTGGTGCTAAAGTATACATATATATGATATATATATCTATATGTACGTGTTTTCTTGAAATTTATTTGAGAATATATACATGCTATTGTTTTATTATGCAAATTATCGAATGCCGAGTAAGTTTTGTGCATTATAAACGGCACTCTTCGATGACGTGTTCGTATTTTCGCCACGTCCATCATTACCTTGAACTTATTACTGACTTCCGCCACGCGTTATTCTCAAAGTCATTCAACTGAAGAAAACAAGCGCATAGCAGCGAATAAAGTTACGTATTTGTCGGTATGTGAATTAGCAAAAAATGATCTGAAATAGAAGGAAACGAGTGCAGAGTATTAAAATCTTATTCAATAGATAAATATGTATGTATATCCTTTCTGATATACATATACATTTCATTTAATATGTACAATATGTATTTTCAAGTATATTTTTCATTGTACACTGTCAGTTTATTATCGTGATTTATTTCAGCGACACATTTTTCTTTCGACTAAGAGCCCTTTTTTGCAATTTGTTTCTTGAAATTTTTTAAACAATAATAGCGTACGTTTTTATAGAAGAAAATTTTTTCAGAACATTTTTTCCAAAAAAGGGCTCTTTACGGTGATCCGGAATAACACGGAGAACATTTCACCGCAAAGAGCAATGCAAAAATATTGCTTCTTCGCTTCAGAAAATGGGAAAGAGTTCATCCAAAAATCAAGCTGCTGGTTATATCTCTGTCTTTGTCTCTCTATCTTATCTATCCTTGTCCTACTTAATCCGTAGTTCACCTCTACGCCGATAGTCTGATAGAGGCGCCACTTTCCAGCACGTGTAGTTCAGTGTAGTTACAGCCCTACACACGTAGTAAATGATGGCGCTAGGTTGCGTCCCGCGCTAAATAATTCTATATTTCTGCGTTCCCTCCCACTAAATCGTCGCTAGATGGCGTAACCATGATGGCAGATTTGGTCCACGTCTGCCGCGAATTTGCCAACAGACCCTGCCCCTTTTCTGCCATGCCATATTTAGCTACCTGAGGGTAATATACTTACCACAATTAATTTCCTGGAGTTAATTACCGGGGTCACCGCAGCTTCATTCAAACTAGTATCGATAATTATTTAATGTACATATATTGATGTAACTATTTGAAAATCTCCGACAACATTATCTTGCTGTCGTTCCTGATGCCCTGATGCTACGAAGCAAAAATTTTCGGTTACCGACTCGGCATTTTTCAACCCTATTTTAAAGTTCGCCGAAGGAATATTTAGAAGATCGAGAAAGATTAGCCAGGCATGACTTTTAAATTTTTAAATCATCTAACAATGAGTTCAATAATCTGTTGGGGCAGTATATTTAGGTATCGAATTCCCACGGTATCAGCGCCAGCGCTCCATGACTATGGTTGTTCATTTGGGATTTCCCCGCCGGTGATAAATCGGATCGGCATCAACAGCCGAATGTTTTACAGTCTAAAAGATGCAGTGGACAAATTACCGAAGATTCTTTGGGCGATTAAAGTGGTCTAATCCGACGAATAATCATCCATCGAGTACCGGCAGCAGTAAATATATTTACGGGCAGGATGTAGAAACAGCGAAAAGAAATGGACAACCGATCGTTGCCCTAGAGTCTACCATCATTACACATGGAATGCCTTATCCCTATAATCTCCAAACTGCTATCAAAGTTGAGAATGCTGTTAGATCAAAAGTAAATGATTTGAAATTATAATGCATTTATGACAAAATTACCAATAGACAGCAGATCTTCATGCAAAATAAAAAATTTCCACTTGATTTGCAACACTCTTAATATGTTGCATGGGTTGAAAATAATATAACACTATGTTTTAAATTACCTAAAATCACCTGCTGATTTTCATCATAAATGCATAAAATCTGCTGTCTAGTTATCAATTTCTTATATTTTCCGGATTTGTATTCTTCTTATAGGGTGCTATACCGGCGACTATAGCAATTTTAAAAGGACAGGTCCATGTTGGATTAAATCTAGAGCAATTAGAAGCTCTAGCTAAATCAAATTCCAAGGAATCTATTAAATGTTCTCGCAGAGACCTATCTCCGATTATCTCTCAGAAGCTCAATGGGGGAACAACTGTTAGCGCTACCATGTTGTTGGCAAATTTATCTGGTATACCTATAATGGCAACAGGAGGAATCGGTGGTGTTCACCGTGGTGCAGAATCAACGTTTGATATCAGCACAGACTTGTTAGAACTTGGACGCACTCCTGTGGCTGTTGTATGTTCAGGAGTTAAATCTATTTTAGACATTGAAAAAACATTGGAATATCTGGTTTGTATGTCTTCGGGCAACTAGAAGACAGATTTGCGGTGTTAAAAGTTTCACGTAGGTTTATACTTTTTTGTAGGAAACTCAAGGAGTTCCAGTGATAAAGATGGGCGAGACAGATCGCTTTCCAGCATTTTACTGTAGGGAGACTCTTCAGGAAACTAAAGCCCCTCATAGAATCTCTACTTCAAAGGAAGCTGCAGACATTCTGAAGGCTCAAACGGAACTGGGTCTTCGAACGGGACTACTGTTTGTTGTTCCTATACCTGAACAACACGCGTTGGATCCGAAGGAAGTGGAATCAGCTATAGGCAAAGCTCTAGAAGCTGCGAAATACGAAGACATAACTGGAAAGAACGTAACTCCATATTTGTTGGAAGAAGTAAACAAAATTACGCATGATCAATCATTGCAGGCCAGTAAGTATAGGCAAGCTTCCTTTGCGTTCGAAGTTTGAAGAAACTCGCTAGAAAACTTTTCCGTAGATATGGCGCTGATAGAAAATAATGCGATCGTGGCAGCGGAAATCGCAGTAAATTTTGCTGAAAAGAATCAACGTTGCTGGAACAGCTCGGCGCTTCATTGTGTGCTCAAACCAAAAGAAAATCCAGTAAGTCGAAACTAATGAAACAAAAATACGCAAACCTTCGTTCTCATCAACTAATGGTGCAATTATCCGTAGGTGGTGATCGGTGGGGCTGTAATGGATACTGTTCTGCAGGTGAAGGAATCGGTGATAAGAGTAAGTAAAAAGCGTTGACACAGAATTATACTAAATAACCAATTTTTCCTTGTATTCATATTTCAGAGGAGTAATAGAACGTTTAACAGTATGTACATACAGTTACGACCACATAGGTTTTATGTACATTTAAGAATATCGAATAACATGAACTCATAGTACAGTATGGGGAAGAGTGGCATGATGTAACAATAGAACACACGAGTGCGGCAAAACATGATCAAACGCAACGTATACGTGCCGGTTCGGTATTGATCGCGGAATTCGTGAAACCAAAAGAACGCGAGAACAAATCATTTCGAAACGGATCTTGAATTCAGAGAATTAACCGTTAAGTGGACTATCAAATTTTTCATTGTCGTTTAGAATTGCCTAGAAGAAAAGGAAAGTTACCTTCGACTGCATTCCTGTGTATTTTCACTAATGTTTAAATAGAATTTGATTTCGGTATAACTATATCTGAAATTGATTTTTATTTATAAGAATGGTTGAATGCGTTGTCGCGCGTTAGAGGTTCATTTTAAAAGTCCACTGAAGGGTCGAAGAATGGGAAATTTCGGTGGAGGTAACTCGAGATAAGCGTGTTTCGTTGTGCACGAGGATACGCGTAATCACCGTAACGAACGTAACGAACACATCCCTATACAAGAACACTTTTTCCCATACTTGGCCTACGGTAGTCCTATAGAATTTAGAGTTGTACGAAACAACGTACGATATACCTTGTCTAACCATTTACAGATTATAGTAAATCGGGTTGTTCGTGTTGTTTCATTTTGTCTTCTTTAAGCAGGCACTATTCAAAGCTCCCTCTCGTCCATTCTTCTCGGTATTACATACGGTATTACACTTAAATATCAATTAGTTACAAATTTGCTACACATTTGAACGTTTCGAAGCTTTCCTCTCGATTATGGGGATCGTATAGTTGTTCGGGGATTCAGGGTAGGTACCCGAGCGAGTGGGAACATAGAGATACGAAGTCTTTCGTTCGCTATACAATTATATACGTCACGCGAGGATTTGAACCGTGTAAACAAACCGTACGGACGAACTCAACGAAAGTCCAGAAGGAATCCATAAGATAATGGAACGCGCGCGGCTGGTTTGTAATGTTCCGTAACAGCCGAATGTTAATAGCTTAATTTAATGTCTAATCGAAAAGGTGGCATGTATAGACTGTTTCGCTTCTGGGTGGCTTGCGGTAACGGTATGGTAGCTGCCATCTAAAATGATCAGTTCAAAATCAATTTATGCTACCTCTCGTTATACATGTACATGTACATACACATATACATACAATATATGCGTGCACAGAATGTACCAGCCGATTCGGGCATCCGGAATGTTCCGCTCTTTTTCGACGACAGACAGACGAATCTCGGTGAAAAACGAAGGGGAAAATATTCGAATCGAAACTATCTAAAGGTGGGCCTAGGTCTACGGCACACAGTGGGGCAAAACGACGAAATTTGTGTAAAAATCAAAGAACTTTCGATAGAAATGAGATAGAGCGATGAAATTTTTTAAAATGAAAGCTGAAACTTTGCAGAATATGGGAAAAATAGGGAGATTATTATCATAATCTAGTTTTTTAACCTTGAGAAAATTCGTTAAACATGTAGAATTTCAAGAAATCGATTTTGCAATATCCTCAGGTCGTAGACAAATTTTGAAACCAGAGTTGAAATCAGCGCGAAAAAATCTACGAAAAATGATGTCGCATGTTTAAAAAAAATTTTTTCCGTGTGTGGTATTGGAAGAACCACACTTTTCTTGAAGTTGTACAAGTTTAACGAATTCTTTCAAGATTAAAAAACGTTCGCACCACAATCTCCATAATTATCCCATATTCTGTAAAGTTTCAGCTTTTATTTTTTAAAAATTGCATCGCTCTATCTCATTTCTATCGAAAGTTCTTTGATTTTGACACAGACTTCGTCGGTTTAGCCCACTGTGCGGCATCGCGAAGGTCGAACGAAGGTCAACGTCTCTTCGGTTCAGTTTAAAAAGATCGAAACAAAAATAGGGCGCGTCGTCGTAGGTCGTTGGATCGGTCTTGACCTCGACCATCGCGTCACGACGATAAAAATATATAGTCTCGATGAGAGAGAGGGAGAGAGAGATGGAGATGTAGATGACCTTGAGAAGAATCGTTAGACCATTAGCGATATCGATCCGTTCGAGCGAAATCGTGTTTTCCTCCGAGATTCGTTGTTACCATCGTCGAGAATAAGCGAGACGTTGAAGGTGCTCGAGTCGGCCGGTTCCACCTGTACACTACACGAGTACGGGTGTATAATGTCCCTTACATATATACATTTAGTGGCAGAGGCTGTATGTCTGCGAGGTGTAAGCTTTCATATAATTAGTTTAGCTTAGTACATTTAACGATAATTCGATGGCCTGATTAAGAAAGAACCCTTGACGTACACGAAACTACACGGATCTACTCGGGGAACTAAACTGCTCCGGCACTGCACGACAAAATTTATACGGCGGCGTTGAACGAAAATCAAAGGAAATTAACGATGAACAGAAGAAAATATAGGACTCGACGTTAGAAGGATGACATCTGGTAATCGAGCGCGTCTCAATATGTACGAATGTGCTAATGATACCCTGTTGTCCAGACTGATATTACTGTTAATCAAACACGTTGTTAGTCCGCGGTTACTCGCTAGGGCGGATAGGACTAAACGCAAATAGTTTTTTCTTCGGTTTTTGACGGCTTTTTTCTTAAGCAGACGATCGACGACTTAACTTGTACTCTCTACCATACACCGCTATATACAGTCTACTAATACAGTGTGTCCATTATCATTGCGTTGGTAGAACGTATAATCCTATAGACTCGATTAATCCTAGCTAGGAAGCCAATTACTTTGAGTATCGTATCTCGTACTCGCACGACTTACAGTTTTACAGCACTGATCAATACAGACTACTCGCGCTGCGCGTATATCCGTTTATATAAAAAGAACTATCTCGGAATTTTTCTTACGCCCCCGTCTCTCCGCCTAGATTTACCATATTATTATATTTTTTCTGACGTCTGAAACCGTCGGACCGCCATGTATGATGTTTCCCGTTCCCGTTCCTGTTTCCTGATGCGCGTCGCGACCGGACTGCGGATGTTTATGCGGATTTTTCGATGGCAACTTTAAAACAAACTTAAGGCGGTAGTCTTTTTCGGATTGTAACTAGAAAGCAACTAGAATCTTACTAGATTTTCGGTCGAAACATGGTTGTTTGACTTTATTTGAGCAGATTTTCGGCTGGGTGAGGGCTCATGCTACAGAGGAAGATTCAACGCAGTGTGCTCTGGTCATCATAGCAGTCAAAAAGTCTTTTAGAGACAGAAAAAATGCATTGAAATCTGCGGGTTTTTTTCCTAGATTTTTACTCTACTTTGGGCCCTCATATTATTAGATATAAACATAATCTCGCTAAAATCATGACCAGAGCGCAGTGTGATGAGCCTTCCTCTTTACAATGAGCCCTCACCCAGCCCAAAATCTGCTCAAATAAGGTCAAACAACCGAAGCGCGCAAACCCATGTTTCGACTCATTTTTATAGTAAGATTCCTCCTTTCTAGTTACAATCCGAGGCTATACTACCCCCGAACAGAGCGATCGGTTACTTCGAGCACCGCTACCTACTTATTGTTCGCTTTTTCGCTAGTTTGGAAGCATAATAACATGCCGACGGATTCTCGAGAGAAAAGCGTGGACGTCCGATCCTCTTCTCGACGGAAAAGAAAACGTATTCCCGATCGCAAAAATCATTTTGGCAGTAGTACACCGGCACAGTCCGCCGTAACTATCGTCCATCGGTGATCGTTGTCGCGCGTTTTCAGCTATCCGGTTCGTTCGAAAGTTCGGAGGATGACCACGGGGCGAAGCGACACGTTTGTCGCTCGTCGCAGTGTTGTTAGCCGCGTACGCGCGAGAAACGCGAACCGCGGAACGCGGCACAGCCAGCACGATCAGGTGAAACGCTCGCGTGACGATCAACGATTAACCTTTTGATATATCTGCCCCATATCGTTCGTGAAAGTTTCATCGCGAGCAACACGCTTGTATAAATGACAGCCTCGAGTTTGTCGCTGTGCGAACGAAAACGCTTTCTGGAAAGTGGAACGCCGCGGAGCTGGTTTTCCTTTTCGCGTTTCCAATCCCGTTTACGCATTTACGGTTCGATGCCGATGTCTTGCCGCGTGGCTAGTCTATTTTTTCGTTCTTGTTCGTTTGCCTCCGTACTTTTTATTTCTAAACTTGTATACTGGAAACGCTGCTCCGCCTTTACCGGCGATCGACGCGATGCGATGGTTCGATCTCGCAGCTCGGAAATAGTAGAAAGAAACGCATGGTTGCTCGAAAAATGTGTGGTCGCTCGATAGAATAAAAAAAGAAGTTACGAGAGTATGTATTTCGTTGCTGCCTACGGTTTGCAACGAGATGGCTTACCAACGTGGCTTTTCTACTGTTGGATCAGCCTGTACGATGGATCGGATATTTCAGCAAAGATCCGATCCCGGTATCTTTGCTTTTGATCAAACTCTACTTGAACGGTGTCCGACTCTGTGTACGGATTATCTGATCGGCAACGATAGTTACATTGTACTGTGACATACTACGTACTCGCGTGACTCGCATCAAAATCAGTATACAACGGCTCCGAGCCCGAAACCACCCCGACTCGTCTCGTCTCTCCTCGCCATACCTCGCCTTCGATGGAGAACGAAGAGGGTTCGAGATGAAACGGTGTCCGCGTGTAGGATACTTACTTTTAGGCTAGAAACAAATCGAGAAAAGTAATCGATTTCGAGAATGCTCGCGCACGAGGCGAGGAGAAACGACGAAGAGACGCGCGAGAAATAGATTAGGTTGTTGCACATGAAATGTCCGATTTTATTGTACGTCACTTTGGAGCACAAAGCTTACGATCCTATCTTCGATTTTAATTTACGCGTATAAATTTCCTTTTAAATAAGTTTGATCAATTTTTGCTTGTCAATCAGTGCGATTGTCGCGTGCTTTTTTTGTATGTGTCGAAACAAATATATGGCGACTAACCAATAGACTGCAGATTTTATACAAAAATGAGTGGGCGCAATTTAAAACAGTAGGAAGGTTACAATGATTTGATCAGTTTGCTAAAATGATTAAAGTAAGAATACACTGTTTATGTACTGATCGATGCACTGTCCGTTGATAGTAAAATGAACTACAAAATAGAGATGACAGTCTTGTGAATGAAGAAACAAGAAACACAAACAAGAAACGTGTGATTCTTTGATCAATAATAGAGTTGTTTAACGTCACTGTTAAAAATTGGACATTTCATATGCAACGACCTGATAGAAAGAGAACGCGCGTCCGTGATTTCTCGTTTCATTCAAGTTTCGTTCGGTTCGTGGAGTAGGTGCACCGGTCGTACTCGCAGTCGGCCCCCTTCCCGATAAAACTCGAGACCTTCATACCACTTTTCCGCACCGTGTGTGTTCACAATGTTGCGTTTTCTATCGTTGGTCGACGTCTTGATTTAGCGAAATGGCTCGTTGTTCGTCACTCTCGTCACTCCCGTCACTGATTAGCGTTGGTAATCGGCTCGGCTCGGCTCGGCCCGGGTCGCGTCGCGCAGATCTTGCACTCGCTGCGAACCGCGTTGTCGCAGGAAAAGTGTACTGTGTGGATGTGGTAAATTGTACGGTCAACTTTATACCTGGAAAATATTCGGCACAGTTTGAATAAACGTCCAGCCACGCTCTCGTCGACGGAGTTTTAAAAAATCAGCGAACGGGAGAAAGTTATTTGCGGTCGCGCGTGCTCACGGCTCTTGCGAACCAGGGGTGGTTCTTTGCGGAGAACGAGCGGAAAGAATGCAACGTCGAATCGGCGGAAATTTCGATACACTTTTCCTGCAACGCGCGCAACGTTCGCCAACGTCCGTTCGTTACGGGCTGCTCGAAGGGGTTCGGGAACGATCTCTGAAAAAGCTTTAGAAACCACCCCTCGTCCTGTTTCGTGGAAAAGAACGCTCGATAGGTATCCTCTACGTTTTGATTTGGTCTTTCGTTATTTATAAGCCGCCGCGCGTGTCGGGTCTTGTCTCGCGACTTGCGACTTGGTCTCGTTTTACGATAGTCTAACGTCTAACTTGTTTGGCGGCTGCAGTCTTCCTTTTCATTAGTCTCGCGTTCCGAGTCCTGGGACAAGCGAGAGCTATTTCTATCGATTCTATACTCTCTCTCGCGCGCGATATAAATACTTAATAGAAATTCTGTCTGCTATCCTCGGAACGAGATTATCTACGGTTCTACGCGGCCGACGCTAACGAAACGTCCAAGCGTCAATCAAAATCGTCGCTCTCTAAAAATACAGCTGAAACGGAGCTACGTAATCGAGTTTACCGAGAATTTCGTTCGGTGTCGTTGAACCGACTCCCCGGATAGACGGACGAACCAGCTCGATGGAAATCAATCATTATTATCCGAACGAACACCGAATTTCGATCGTTTTACCGAAATTCGACAGTGCGAATGCGCGGCCCGGGCTTGCAAGAAATTTTCTCAACGGTGCCCTTCCGGAGAACTCGAATTTCCGGGGTTCCTTTGGAATGTCGAGCTCCGAAACTACCCTGAATGTCGCGCCAGGCCGGATCCTGATACGAGCATGCTGCCAACAAAAAGAAGGTACTAGAGTCACGATTAACCTGTTACCGGAAATACACTGCGTTAAAAAACGTTGTTCAATTTCGATTTTCTAGTTTACTTTCCTGGATTAAGTCGTTCCCTATGCCGGGTTTTAGGAACATCGACTACGCGCGCTTGCCTTTCACGTTTTTGAAAATAGTTGACCGTTCGACGATCGAGCACGAGTATTCCGTATCCGGCCCGAGGAAATCTAAGAACCGGCGTGGTCCGACGATTTCCGAGGCGGTCCTCCGTTCAATCTTCTCTTCCTAATTGAAATCCGCGAGCGTGTGCACGGCAATCGATCGTTGCGCCTATAGGAAAACGACAGATCGCGATCCTGTATGTAGCGTTTACGAGGAATCTCGAGGAACCAAGAAAATTACGAAATTTCCCGAGGCTCTAGCAGTTTATTTGGTAATATCATATCGGCATTTAATGCATCTGCATTGCTTTCGAAATGTTTAGCAATGAAAGGGCCTAGCAGATTAAGATTGGTCCAGCGGCCCCACCCACAATTTTGATTGATATCATGTGGAAAACAATGGTTTTAGGTTAGTTTTAGGTTGAAAGATAACCCCTATAATTTTAAGTCGCTAACCCTTCGTATAAGGATGATATGTGGGTACATATCCTTAACTGTATCATTTTTTTTTCTCGGTTGTTAATTAAGATATTCAGGTAAAAAAAAACGAAAATACTCGAACTGATCTCCTTCATATCATAAATTTTTTTCCTCATCGTGATCAAATTATTAAGGGTAGAAAAAAATCATTTAATTTTTTAGGGATGGGAATTGTAAGCAACCCTTCGAGTGACCACTTCCAAAAAATTCAAGAACAATGTTCTGTTGCTTATCTAACGTATAAAAAAGTTTCAAGATGGTCGGATTGGTGGAACATAGTTAAATATTGGGAAACAAATAAAATTACGTCATTATAATGATATAATGTACAGTGCAGTGTTTCTTATCAGGATATTAAGTCCCTTCTTGATCAATTATTTCTTTTTAAACGCGACGCATAACATTACATAAGTAGTATATAGTTTTATGTGCGGTTATATTATACCTATACAGGGTGTCTCAGACCACCCCTACCACCCATTTATAATCTAGAAAACAGGTTATTTTCAAAAATTCAAAGTGTTTCTTTTATAAATCAGATGCGCTGTATCGAATGGTGATATTTTTAACTTCCGGTTTCGGCCGGAAATAGGTGATTGAGACCGGAAGTTACATTTTTCAAAGGGAACATGATATTTTTTATTACGGATTCGGATTCTATTTTCGTTTTTTTTTTATCCGAATATCTTAATTAACAACCGAGAAAAAAATGATACAGTTAAGGGTATTTACCCTCATATCATCCTTATACGAAGGGTTAGCGACTTAAAATTTTAGGGGGTTCTCTTTCAACCTAAAACAAACCTAAAACCATTGTTTTCCACATAATATCAATAAAAAATGTGGGTGGGGCCACTGGACCAATCTTAGTCTGCTAGGCCCTTTTAATGAATTTTCTAATTTAATTAGAGCAAGCTTTTGAAAATGAACATTCTGTAAACATAAGTTTCTACTAAATTGTTTTAAAATGAAGATCATTCTTCTGCCCTGTTAATGAACTGGCAGGTCGGCCGTCCGGACCATTGTGCCTCGGTTCGGCAGAGACAATGGATTTCGAGATCGCTGGACTTTAGGATTCGCGAGGTTCCTCGTCGACGGTATCAACGGTATTTAGTGGTAGGAGAGTAGGGTGTTACGGGACGGGGTTTGAATAGAAAAATATGAACGACGCGTCGTCTTCGGTAGCCTGGCCGGAGGAGTCTGATCTCGAGTGTGCTCGATGCTCGGTGATTGCATTCGGAGGGAAAGCTACGCGTAGCCGTGCGCGCGATTCGAGCGTTTGGTCGAGTGTTTTTCTCTGCTCGAGGATGCTTTCGCGTTGCGTCGCGCGTCGCCTTCGTTCGAGAAAGGGGGAAAAAACGAACGGGAAAGGTGTCGGAACACGGCGCGTTAATTGCTCGTCGGGTCGATCGAAGCTGTCGAGACTCTCCGAAAGACGAGTCTTTGCTCTTGTTTCTTTTCTTCCCTTTGTTTTCTCGCGTCGATTATATCCCGGGTTTTCGCGTAGTCGCTCGAATCGCGCGCGCGCGCGGCGCGTATGGGCCGAGAGAGGTCGAGAGGCTAAGAAAGAAGTTGCCGCGACTCGCGACTCTCTACTCGAACGGCCAAAGAAACAGGGAGAAACGAATCGAGCAATCGAACACGAACCCCTCTGCGGATTCGATGGGGAATCAGTGCATGCACCTGCGAAAACGGAACACGATCGCGGATATAGGAAAAATCAATAGCTCAAACGTGTTCTCTTTCGTTCGTTTTCGGCTAGTCTACCGTTTCTACGAGCGCGTGTATTGTCTTCTTAGGTATGATGAACGCTTCCGATTGAAAAAGTCGTCTTTGTCCGTCCGTTCGTCTATTATGCGTATGGGTATGCGTGTGCGAGTCTTTACGTGAATGTACGTATTGTATATCTTTAGTTTTTTCTCTGTACACTACCCTCTAATTATTGTATTCTCGTCCGCTCGGACTTCTTCAGTTTGTTCGATTACGAAACGTCCGGTTGTCGGATTCTCATTACCATTATCTGCCTGTCGTCCGTGGGTTTGGTCCTTCGTCTCGCAAAGCTCGCCGACGGCATACGGCATACACGGTATACACTGTAAATCGGGGAGTTCCAACATGTGGCTCGCGCGAGCTTAGATACTTCCCCCACTCTTCGACTTCATCGTTCCTGTAGAACTTCGTCCCTGTTCTCGTGCCACTACTCGCATGTAGTGGCAAGAGGTTTTACTAATGAAAAGGGGAACAAGTTGAAACTCCCTGCTGTACATTGTATACTAGACCGGATTGAAACGAATACTTTTTTCGAAATCGAGAACGCCCCACACGGGGAAAGTTGTGATTGGACGCCAAATTCCAATCCCAAAGCTGGGCGATGATCCCTGCAGGTTGCGCATTGAGCCCAAAATTTGATAGTTTAGAGAAAATATCGACATTTTTAGGAATATCGAAATCGAAATATCAAAAATGTTTACATTCAGCATTCGCGCTCTTACGCCGCACTATGGGCCAAACCGACGAAATCTGTGTCAAAATCGAAGAACTTCCGATAGAAATGAGATAGAACGATGAAATTGTTTTTAAATGAAAGCTGAAACTTTGCAGAATATGGGATAATTATGGAGATTGTGGTACAAACGTTTTTTAATTTGTCGCACGTTAAAAAAATACTTTTTCCGCGCGTGGTATTGGAAAAACCACAATTTTCTTGAAATCGTGCAAGTTCAACGAATTCTTTCAAGGTTAAAAAACGTTCGTACCACAATCTCCGTAATCATCCCATATTCTGCAAAATTTCAGCTTTCATTTAAAAAAAAATGGCATCGTTCTATCTCATTTCTATCGGAAGTTCTTTGATTTTGACACAAATTTCGTCGGTTTGGCCCATAGTGCGCCGTCTATAACAGAATATACATTCGATTTTGATATTCTTGAAAATTTTCCCCGTGTGGGGCGTTGTCGATTTCGTAGAAAATGTTTTTCTAATCCGATCTATTGTACACCGTATACTGTATGTATACGGGGCGTTGAGATTACCGGCACTCGACGTTCTTCCTTCGAACAATTTGATCCAGATCGGCAGAGAACTCCGTGTCTTATCTACGGTGCGATGGGTGCAACCTGGTTGCTCCCGCTCTCGTCGGAGTTCGGAGAGTGACCCGCGAGGCAATCCCGAAGGAACCAAAGACCGGTGGCGCGGGAACGTCGACTACGGACAACGTGAACACCCCGTGTACGAAAGGTTTCGCGAAACTGGGCCAGACCGTGTCTCCGAAACTGGTCGACGTTCGAATTCCTCTCGCTCCGAAGCTTTCGTCCGAACGTTCTCTTGCTTCGAGGAAGAAGGATTGTTCCGAAAAATGTGAATACCGTCTTTCAAATTTCAATTTCGACAGAGAGTTGGTAAAGACGCGTGCTTTTTTCGGAGTTTGCCGGGTTTCGAGGTGACACAGTGCGTCGAGAATGTACCGTCTCCGGGACAGAGTAGGGACTGCTGTAGAAGTTTGCTAGACCTTATCCGGGAATCGGGAGTCAGGCGGCGGCATCCCTGGCCCGGGTGGAGCGGTTTCAAGGTGGCTCGGGTTGACCCAGTTCCGGTCCAGCTTGTAAAGGAATCCGAGGAGCGGCTCGCGTCGTTTTTGGTGGCAGGGAGTTGGTAGGGGATGTGTTGTACGCTTAGGTTTCGTGACAAGCGTAAACCATAAGCGAAATATGGTGTGGGGGGGCATATAGGGCGTAGATTGTAGGGCAGCGCACGCGAGCGAGCTTACTTATACACGGTGATCTCAGCGGACCGGTTGCTCCTGTAGAGGAGACGGTTCGAGGTGTTTCGCAACCACTTCCATAGTCAGGTGCGCCTGCCCTGACCGGCCGTCGTTATCCCCATGACGGGGCTGCCGCCGTTCGACAGCAGCAGCCTCCTGTTGAACTCCCGCATTTCGTAGTTGTTGTTCCCGTTGCTCTTCTCCCGGGCGTTGCAGTTGTGGCTCGCCGACGTCAGCGTTGTCTCCTCGACGATCAGTCCGGAATGACTGTTCGTGTCGCTGTCCGCACCCCCGTCCTGCAGGGTATTCGACAGCAGGAGGTGCCGACCCGCGCTACAGTCCTCCGTTTGCAGCAGGAACGACGCGTTCCCTGAAACCAGCCGGAATACGTAGAAAAGTATCGGCGCTACGCAATCGATGGATTACGAATCATCAACCGTGCATTATTTATTTATATGTAGATCTATATCGAACAACACGTCCGTTCGAAACGGAAAGTTTCATCTTCGACCAACGTCCCGATTTATTACCCGATTATATTGAATAGCTTTTTCATACGGTCTTTTATTCTTCCTCGAAAAATGTAAGATTAGGATTCAGCATCTACCGTTCATATTCATTTAACTTGATTATTATTTGGAAAGTGTTATACCAAAAAATAATAAATAAATAAATCGAGACAACGATATTAGACGACGCCCACCTTCGAGTGAGATTAGATATTTTTGAGAGAGGGATCAGAGTGCCGTCTCCACAATCTCCGTGTGGGATTCTCGGACTTTGCTTTCTATGCAAACACTTGGGCAAATGGACGACGGATAGATACATATCTTCATAGTTCCCCTCGTTTCTCGTTCAATCGGGATGCTCGAAGCAACCTTGTTGCCCCGGCGCACAGTGGGCGAGAAACCGATCTCTTTGGACAAAAATCTGCCGACAATTCAGCTTCTCATCGATTCAATTGGAATTTTTTTTTAAATCGTGAAGGACTATACTTTAATGACGTGCTGCGCGAAAATCGTTAACTGTCACAAGAAATCAAGAATCCTTATCTACAAAAACCAATAGCTCCGATACTTCATCCGCCCATACCATAAATTTGCATGTCCCAGCTGAGTTGCCGACCCTTCTTAACCCTAAACCCTAAACCGCAAAATTTTAAACTGTAAATCTGGCCCTGAGAATTACCAATTGAATAGGTTTAGGGTTGAGAAGTATCGGCAACTCAGCTGGGACATGCAAATTTATGGTATGGGCGGATGAAGTATCGGAGTTATTGGGTTTTGTAGATAAGGATTCTTGATTTTTTGTGACAGTTAACGATTTTCGCGCAGCACGTCATCAAAGTTTAGTCCTTCAAGATCATTTAAAAAAAAAATTCCAATCGAATCGATGAAAAACTGAGTTGTCGGCAGATTTTTGAACAGATCATGAACGAGCAATCTGAATTTTGTTAGAAACATGTACTTTCGATTGTAAAGGGCAGTATAAACTCGCCAATTTCAGATGTCTCCCGATTTATTTTGGAGAACAAGGATCCGAGAATGAAATTTGCTCGACAATCCTCAGGGAATCGCCTATTGGTTATCGGAATGCGCGGCAGATGTTTGTTGGTCAGTGGAATTATGCACGCGTCCGCTGGGATCGCGAAGCGAGTTATGGTTTCGAGTAAATCGGCCGTTGCGAGGGATGGAACGACGCTCGAGTCGAAAGCTCGAGAGAGAGAGGGAGACAAACGGAAACAGGGAAGGGGTGCGAGCCTAAACGGAAATCCCGTGGCGTTTCGCGATCTCGGTCCGCAAATCAGTGCTCGGTATTTTAACGAAAACCCGTGGCTTGGTTAGCTCGGTTCCAATTAGCGTCGAAGAACTGGGACGTTGCGTGCTCGCGGATAATAAGTATTTAGTACTTCGCCACAACTCGGCTCGACCCGCGTTGGGGCCACGGACTGGCCCCGCTCATCGGCGCGCGTCGGCCGGCAAACCATAATTACAGGAACGATAGCGGAATTCTCTCTCTCTCTAAGTTGAGCAGAGGTTACGAGCCACCCGCGCAACTACAAAGGTCATATTTTCGAGCAGATAAACGAGGCCAGATACTCTTCGGTAAATATCTTACTCGCATTCGTATCGGACGGGCGACACGCAACGCGCCGAAATTTATCGTTTGGATCCGAATCAACCGAATAAGTACAGAGTGTATAAAAACTTAATGGTCCTCCGTCCTAGGGGTGAATCTACTCCTCCGGATAGGTGGACATTTGTAAGAGAAACTTGCTTAACCCGGCGTTAGTTACGTCTCACAGATCCCAGAGATTTTAGATTGATTGTAACATTGTAAAGATGTTTCATTAGTTAAGTATTTTTGAATAATAAAAATTTAATTTCGTGGATCTGCGTTTTTACTCTGATAAATTGCAAGCCTCTTAAGCTATACCTAATCTTATATTTATGAAAAAGGTATTTATTTCTATAATACAATATATTATTTCGGTGGGTCTGTGAGACTCCATCTTACCACTTACGGTACATTTTCCCACCTTACCAACGCCGGGTTAATGATAATTGTTTCTTACATCAACACCTTTCGCTCAGCCAGAAAAGAAAAAGTTTGAAAGAAGTCGCAAAAGCAAATAGTTACTGAGATAAAAGCTGTTAGGGTTTTTGCAAAATTTGATTGTGCGGAGTCATAGGTACAGACAAAAGCCTACTACTACAGTCCACCCGACCGTGTCGATGAGACAGAACCATAATCGTGTGCGTGCCTCGAGACATACGAAATTTAAAGGGACATTCGTTGCTAAGCCCGTACGACGTCATCGTCTCCCTGGCCATATTCGGATCATAAATTTGAAGTTGCAAAATATGTAAGAATACTTTATCTCCACTGTTATAAAACTTTGTTAATTCATTGTTAACTCATTAAATCCACCCTTAACCATTCATGAAAAACCGAGGTGACGACCGCAGTACTATTGTGACCGTGGTCGGAGTAAAATTTCCCGTTCAGAATTCGAGCACCGACGCGTGTACCACATGGAATATACAACTCTGTTAGTTACACATAATCGTTCGTCGTTATTCTCCGGATGGCTCGTAATTCTAATCGAATGGCTAACACATCGATGGCGGCTACATCAGCGGTTTCCAACCTTTATGCTACTATAGTGTTTTTATATTTTTCTTTTTTTCCCGATTGGATTTACACGGCTGCGTTACATATATACATATATTATTTTTCAGACGCAAAAAATGTCTCTTTGACAATGATCCACATAAGGATCGAAACGTCGAGAAGCATGTTTAATTAATTGCACATTTGCTGGTTTTCTATAAATGATCGAACCACTACGTCTCCCTAAAACAAATCTTTTTTCCCGCGCCTCCCTATATACCCGAATTTGTACTGTTACGTTACGATGTGAAGTTTATTTATTTATAGATATAATGGTGCGAACATTAATTTTTTATTAAAAATTTTGGCGCCTCCCAGGTTGGGAACCGCTGGTCTACATAGTCGTGGGTTAATACATTCGATCGGACAAAAAGCTGTATTGTCGTTTACGGGCGTGGATAAAAATGTTCACGAATCCCGAATTCGCTTTCCCGTTTCTCACGGAATCAACGATTTCGAGCCGAGACGGTGCCAGTGAAAATGTTCCTAATGAGGTGCCGACAGAGTCACGGGATAGAACGAGGCGATCGTTCATTTTTACGAGCTGCCGGGCTCCTCCTCGCTTCTCACTCGCCGATAAAAACTGTAACAATCCCGACTCACCGAGAACTCGGCGAATAATTAGCAGTTTTCGGGAACGAGGACGGGGCAACGGGGTCGATAACGCGAAGCTCTCCGACATGACATCGGGAATCATCCGATGCATCGTAGCGATTTCGAAAAATTCCATTGAATTCGACGACTCACGGTGGAATATTTTGCCCGGAAAGTCGGAAGAAACTATTCTAGCGTTATTTATGGGCTTAAGGGAGTGGATTCCTTTTTCCAGGATTGCTAGGGTGCGGGATTCGCGTTCTCATTTCCCGGTAATACAAAAATGGGGGTTTTCGGTAGTCAAAAAGCGCTAGATAAAAGATCGATTCGGAAGCATACAATGCCGAATAATGCAAATTACGTCTCGTAATCGAAAAAATAGCACTTTTTAGGGCAATTGAGGCCTAGATTGATTTTTTATCTAGCGTTTTTGACTACCGAAAAACCCCATTTTTGTATTATCGAGAAATGAGAACGCGAATTCCGCACCCTTGCAATCCTCGAAAAAGGAGTCTACCCCCTTAAGGTGAACTATAACATTATGAAATAAAAAACGCGCTTTAACATTTGAAAAATCAAAATAATGATTATTTTTTGTCGGAAAAAATTTCCTTCGAAATTTTATACATAGAGGTTTGTGCGTGATTAAATACGGTTCGACATTTGTCCGGGGCGCCATTCTGGCTGTAATTGTGAGAAAAATATTGATTTGTTAAATACCCAATTAAGAGAAAATTTGGTTTTTTTTAAATTTAAATAAAATGATTTTATTTTTATTGAAGATAACAAATATGTACCTTTATTTAAAAAATATATATGGGGCGGTAATTTGACTTTTTGTCCGGGGCGACGTAACCGCTAGAGCGGGCGCTGGGATCACGAAACTTTTTAATAAGTAGATATATAATTTAAGAAATTTATAAGCTCTTACTATTAATTTTCATCGGGAGTACAGAGTTCTTCACGGGTGTACAAATAAAAAAAACAATACTGAAGTATTATTCTTCTGATCTTTATCTTATAAATCGACCTTTTTCCGACTTTTCGGGCCAAATATCCCACTGTGCGGCCGTTTGTTCTCTATTGGCACAGCAATAGAGAAGAGCCATTGCCGGTGGCATTAATCGACCATTTTCTGTACTGAACTTCGATTCGGCTACGCGTTTATGTGTGCATATGCTGAAGTATGTATCGCATCGTCGCGCGTCGTTGAGATTCGATAATAGTTCTCGGTCCCATGTTCGCCGAAACATAAATTGGACGACTGCGGAATCGTACCGAAGTTCGGTGACAAAAGGTGGCTGCTCGTTTACGCGTTCTTTCCTGATTCATTGAAACGCGAACGGTGAAAGGCAAAACTCGAAAGGGAGAACAAGAAAGGAATACGGTGTAGGCGAACTGTTCGCGAACTTTGTTCTAGAGACCTCGTGGAAAGGGTGACACGGAAAATAGCTTTTTGTCGCGCTTAGTCGAGACGGAACGGGACTGAACGAGACGAGACAGTTCTGCCCCGTAATCAGGAGATTTCTGGCGTGCACGCGCCTTCGTCGCGGATAGACGTCGTTCGATAAACGTTGATTAAGGTCGACCTCGACTAGCATTCTTTCTTAGTCCTTTCTGTCGCAGTTTACCGGCTTCGCAGTCGATAACGCTCGCACAATCAAGGCGAAAAGATCGGATCAACGAGCAAAGTTAAACGGGAAATAACGTAAACGCGGAAAAACCAATTACCTCGTGTCGTACGCTTTATCGTTCTACGGCTTCCGCTTGCTTCCACTGTGGAACGACTCGTATTTCAACAGTGTTAGAAAGAATCTCGCCCGAGGATAATTACACCGGCGATCTTCGAACAAGCTTCCCTTTTTTCGCGAGTTCAAAACAGAACGAGCGAAAAGAGTGCGTGACGTTGCTGTTTATCAAAATCGAACAAATACAGAAGAGAACAAGCGAAAAAAATGTTCGACGTTTCCGTTAATCAAAATCGAATAAACATAAAAGAGAACGAGCGAAAAAAATGTTCGACGTTGCTGTTTATCAAAATCAAACAAATACAAAAGAGAACGAGTGGAAAGAATGTTCGACATTACTGTTTATCCAAATCGAACAAATACAAAAGAGAACGAGCGAAAAGAATGTTCGACGTCGCTGTTTATCAAAATCGAACAAATACAAAAGAGAACGAGTGGAAAGAATGTTCGACATTACTGTTTATCCAAATCCAACAAATACAAAAGAGATCGAGCGAAAAGAATGTTCGACGTCGCTGTTTATCAAAATCGAACAAATACAAAAGAGAACGAGCGAATAGAACGGTCGACATTCCAATCGCCGATCGGGTACGATCTTGAAAACTGTCTCAACGGGCAAAGGGTTTAGGAAAAACGCGGTCAACAAAATCCTAGGAAAACAGTTTCGAAAATCGGTTGTTCGGGAATCCCGCGCGAGTCATCTGCGATACCTAGATCGACCAAGGATAATGCCAATTGCACAACAGCGAATGCGTGCCGGCTGATTGCAGTTGAAGAATCTCGATCACGCCGATCGTTATTCCATCACGCGATCCCGCGGAGAAAAATATGTTTATCGGCTGGAGGGGCGGGTAGCTCGTTTGCTCTACTTCCGAAGTAATCTCGCGAATTCTAATTGGCCCGGGCGGGTTGTCCGAGCGATAATCCGAGGACAAGCGTGGCGAACTCGAAATGAATACTAATCAGTGTCGTCCCCCTTTTTTCGGAAAGGCCTACGAGTAATTCTTATAATTGACACAGATCTACAAAATATCTAATATCTTTCAACTTTTCAATATAGGCCCCCCATAAAAAGGTTGTAAACAACAACTAGTATTTTCTCTGTAATTCCCGCCAATTGCAATTTTTTCAAACATTTTGTTTCACGTTTTGTGGTAAAACTAGTTGCTCCAACTTCTCAAAAAATATCCAAGTTATATATACAGCAAAGTAGGGTAATAATCAACTAATATCACTGTCCAACAGCCAAACGGATTTCGATACTCACTATGCAATTCTTATATAGTTTTCTGAGCTGATTCCGAATCTGTCTTTAATTTTTCTCCTAGACGCACAGTTTTTGAGAAATTTGTGTTTGAAAAAATGATATATTATCCAACTTTGAACAAATATTGTGATGTTATTATAAAAGATATTGAACTGATCTTTACAGCAAAAGAGTCCTTAGACTTTCCCGAATACAGTGATATCCAATATTAATACATTATGATTGTTTAAACATGTTTAAACGATCATTAAAGACGGAGAGACATCACTTTGGATTTTCTCGAAAAAGAAGCGTCAAACGAAAAAATGTTATTCTATAAAATGTTATTAGAGAGCGTGGACCTACCGGAAGGAGTAAGAGCGTTGGGCAGGGTGGTCCGTCGAACGACGCTCCCGTTGTTGATCGCTTCCGGCGTGACCTGCGACGAGGATTGAGCGAGGGTGGTGGCGGACGGGGGTGGTTCCCGGAGCAGTCGTATCTTCTGTATCATCTCCCTGATCTCGTAGCGCAGGATCCCGAGGAAACAGAGCTTGGCAAACGCGATCACGCAGAACCCGAGGACGAACAGCAGGTCCGCGGTTTTCCGGAGCCATCTGATCAGGGATTCGTCACAGCCCCTGGCGTACGGCTGCTGGCAGGTGTCGGTCGCGTTTCCGGTGGGCACGCAACAAGTCTGGGGCCAGGGCCGCGAGTTTCCGGCGCCGCCAAAGTCCCTGGGACCGATCACCCCGCAGCACGCGAATTCCTTCTGCAAACGGTCCCACTGCTCGCTGAACCGTAGATCTCTGCCGTATTCGGTCTGCGCCGCAAATACATCGCTATAAATATCCTGGCCAGAGAGAGAGAGAGAGAGCACAGTGTCGAGGAACTGGGAAGAATTTCCACTTTGAAACATTATTGATTTAAGGAAACGTCGCGTCGTGCCACACCACGCGACCACGCGCTTCCTTCTACCTTTTACCCTCGCGCCTCGTCGCCCATTCGCCTCTATCCCCTGAATCCATCCTCGACCGCGGGACGATACTTTTACTTTGTCCACGAAAGATCCCCGTTTGGTTCTTCACCCTTTTAACCCTTATGTAGTCAACCGAAATGTATGGATTATTTAAAACTTTTCTGTATTTAACATAATTCTCATTATAAATTCTCATTATAAAACTATAAATTAATATGTTAGCGAAATTGTTGAAAGAAATACAGTAAATGGGTACCCGGTTGACTATACAACAGTTGAACTAACCCAGTCTAGGGAAATAAAAAGATTCGGACAGCAATGCTATTTTATTGAAGAACTCTAGAAACGTCTCCGATCGTCCAGCTAAAAGCTGATAACGCAGTCGCGTAGCTACCGCCGAGTTTTCGAACCCTCGTTTTATTTTGCATCGATTGCAAGATGTAGGAGACTTCTTTCTTCTTTTAATTGCTATATTACGCTGATGTTCATACACCGATGTCCTTAAATCTTATTAATTCGTCCACATAAACGCATAGAGATCCGCAGTCTACCGATGAGTTATGACGGGATCGGACAGGAAAGGTTTTACGATCGCGACGACGACCGCGGAGAAACGAACTAGACACGACCCTACGGTCCTACATTCGGGTCGATTATCCGGAGGGTGGGAGGCTCCGGGAGCACGCACATTTTCCGTCGATTATGCGATCGACCCAGATAAGAACGAGGCTAAGAATAATGACTGCGGATACGGGAAGAGGAACGAGGTGAAACGGGCCAAAGGTTGCCATTGTAATCTCCCTGACACTGATTTCTATGCCTCACCTCGCCTCGGCTTCGCCTCACCCCGACGCGCGACGCGATCCGCGATCAAGGGTTGCGGGGGAGTCTGACAATCCCTTGGACGACCGTCATCCTTCATGTTCGAACAAAGAACTTTCGAAATGGCCGATAGCCCCGGATATTACCTCGAAAACCTGTCATAAGAATAATATTTCCTATACCGAGGGGAATTATTCGCACGCTCCACCCCGCCGGAATAAAATGTAGCTCGTTGTTATTTGTTATCGGTCGGGGTTATCGAATCATCCGAAATTCCGAACGCGTCGATCGACTCGCGTGGTAGCACAGTGATCCGGGCGGCCGATCTAGCAGTTTGCGAAGATTTTAGGATTATTTGGAAGTTTAAGGGTACGTATTACGTATAACAATGAAGGCCGTTTGAATCGTTTTGGCGCATCAGCTATAATATTATAAAGTCAAAAATATGTAGGGTGAACCACGAATCGTGACCAGCAGAGATTACACTCTTATTAGCAGTTCGATCGAAAATGTTTTTATCAGGTGTAGCAGGATTTCAAGAGAGCTTCCATGTGATTACAGAAAAACTTTTCGTCAACTCTTTTCTTTTAAATACACCTTGAATTTTCTGCAAATATACCTATACGTTTTTTACGCCTATTTGTTAGAGGATTTCAAGACGAATTTGGTAAGTATCAGTACATGAAATAATTGCAAAAGAATGCAGAATGTTAAAGAAAATTGCTTTTCTAATTTGTTTCCGCAAAAAGTTTTCTATAATCATTCTTTTATTCTTCCTTTTTCTATACTCATTCTTTCTGTAATTCTTTAGAGCGGTCTTAAACTTTTGTCCGCTACTGTAAATGCATTAAATACTGATATGAGACTAAGTACATAATTTCTTACCAAATGAACTGCTATATCGACCGCCTGGACCACCGTGGGTAGGGGAGAAATCACGCGATCGATGGATCGATCGTTCGAGAAGAGTGTCGATCCGCACAACGACGGAATCGCGTTGAGTCGCTAGAAGCCGAGCTCGCGTCTATGTAACGGCGCTATACAAGGCGAAGCGATTCGGTTCGGTCCTGTGCGTCGTTAAACGCGAAATAAGTGGCTCGTTTTGGCAATCGGCGAAATGGTAATGACACAAGGAAGCGCGATTGTGATTGCGACCGCGACCGCGGACCGCAAATCTTGTGTTGAAATGCCATGCATCGAGTCGACGCGAACCGAGCCAAGTTCGATCGAGCACATCGCTCCTCCGACACCGTTTTCGATTTATAGCTGATTCCGTATCGTCTTTTCGTTCTCCTCGAAATAGGGAAACGAACGACGGGACGCGCGGATAAAAAGAAACACGATCGTAGAGGCGACTTTGCACACGCTCGGAGCATGGTCGAGGCTTGGATACATTATACCCGAGCGTTTACGGTAGCTGGGAATTATTTACGAGGCTGCTCAATCAAAGTTCCGCGTCCGCTTCCAAGTCGCCGCGTCGCGTCGTGACGCTTCTTCGATCTTTGTTGGAACTCGAGGCGAAAGGAGGCTCGAGGCTCGAGATCGCTTTCAAGATGCGCTCGAGCCGCATCCAAACCAACAATTTCGAGGCGATCGTTGATCCTCGACGAGTTTCCCGTTCTATCACGTATGGATAGGCTTCCGCGTTGAACGCCAAACTCAAATACGAAGGAAATCACATCTAGCGAAATCCGTTAACGATTTCCTGTTTGCTCGAAGCTGTGATCGTTGCGATCGAGCGGAGCGTACGATGCTGGTCACGCAGTGGGCCAAACTGATGAATTCTTTGTCAAAATCAAACGACTGTCGATAGAAGTGAGATGGAACGTTGATTTGTTTTTTAAATTAAAGCCGAATAATTCATGATATTTTTTAACTTTGAAAATCTGTGTTAAACTTTCAGAATTACAAGAACAATCGTGGTTTAATCAATACCATATGTACATATGGTTAGATTTTTCTCTTGACACGCTACACATCATTTCCTGTAGATTTTGCCACGCTGATTTCAAATCCGGTCGCGAAATTTGTCCACTGCCTCAGGATTTTGGAAAAAATCATCGCTCTATCTCAGTTCTATCGAAAGTTGTTTGATTCTGAAACAGAATCCGTCAGTTTGGCCCGACGTGCGTCATTCGAGTGAGAACTTGATCCCGCGTCTAGTGGTAACGCGCGGTTCTAGCCGGACGGGACGACAACGAGTTCAAGTTTGCCCTGTTTGCACGTCTCCTCGGAAAATGAAATTCAGAGGGGAAAAAAGTCACCGCGTCGCTCACGTAACGATCCAATAAGTAGGGACCAGAGCAAAGCAAAGCAGAGCAGAGCAGGGTCGAGTCGAGTCGTGGAGAGGAGAGGAGAGAAATCAGTTTCCGTTGGAGTTGGAGCTAGGAAGAATCGTGGAGGCGTGGTCGGTCTTATCGCGGGGTAACATTCAATGGAGTATCGACCAGCAAAAAGGGCAGGTTCGTGTCGCGATTCCGGGGGGGAACCGTGGACCGCGTCCAACTTCTATTAGCTTGTATTAGTACGTGTCCGATCGGGTTCGCCGGAGAAACGCTGCCGTATCGTAAACGGGACCGTGTTTTCGAGCTTCTCGCTGTTCGACAACTTTTCATCGCGCGCTCCACCGATTCAAGAACTCCGTGAAAAAGGGACGCCTCGTTTTTACGCGTCGTTTTAGCTTCTTCCCTGCCGCGGTCGCGACCGGTCTCCCGAGAAAATTCCATTTCCCGACACGCTCGTTCCAGAGACGAAAAACCTCCAGCGAAATATCTACCAAGTTGACCGCAGCTAGTTTTCTTTGAAGAGAAGGGTACCGATCGAAGCCAGCCCCGATAATTGCTTTCGTTGTTAATTGACTGATTTTCGACGGTGCTTTCTGACGGAGCACTTTAGGGGTCTTCGAATTTTGACGGAGCGCCTCGCTGAATTTGAAGGGTAATGCCACGTAATTAATAAATCTTAGGAAAATTCATACGTAAAATTATTATACGCAAAATGTAGAAGAGAAGCTTCGTTATTAATAAGTTTCTCGCGGAGCACAGTTTGGAAAACCCTGATCTAGACAGAGATTTCTAGCGAATCTATTTAATTCGAGGATTCGAGAACACGAGGTTTATGTTGAGTCGGCTCACGCAGTGAAGTGGATTTTCGAGTGATCCTTCGGGGGTCGGAGATTTCTCGATCGGTTTCTAGGAATTTTCGGCTTACCCGGTGTCTCGTAAGAACGCGAGAACGGAATTGGTTCTGTCGCGGACACGGATCCGTCTCGGTGCACCGCGCCGCAACGATCCTCGATCGAACGGATAAACGTTTGAATAGGTCTGGATCTCCGCAATTTTCAGTCTCATAATAATTTGAACGGCCTCGCCGAGCTCTGGTTGGCTGACCGACCAACGCGAAGAGCTATAGTTTGCACGACACGGTATGAATAATATTCGTGCCGTAGTCGGTATAGCTGTGCCGGCTATTTATAAACGAAAATGCAGATATTTACGTATTTCCTGGCAAGTTCGCGACGCGTAACTTTTCCCGTTGTTACACCGCTTGGCATTTAAACTCGCGCGAAGTCTCCGACGACTCGGCCGACGGTTGAATCGCGTTTCGATCGACCCACAGTGGTCGGAAATCGCCAAATCGTGGCCAAAAGTCCAACATTTTTTTCCGTTCTTTCAAAATCTGTATAATAGTACTTTATTTATAAGGTTCCAGAGCACGCGTTTTTTTTGTTACAGCCAATATTTAATACGTACTTTTGTCGGAGATACGTAAGTTCAAAGTGAGTAGCTCTTATTGTTATATATTACAATAAAATGCTTCAGTTAGTAAACAGTGTAAGATTTTACTGGTAAATATTGCATTTAAAACACCAATTACAATCACAATTATGGAAAATACAAAATAATTTCTATACAAGTAACTTTACAATACTTCGTCACATGACATATCTCATTCATATCAGGTTCTTCAAAAAATTGTGTGACTTCGGGGGGATATTGTTCCACATTTTTTGTACATGACATCTTAATACCACTTATGTATGGATCAGATGAAACACCATAGTATACATTGTATACATTGTATACAAGTCTTGGATTACCTATCCGCCATTTTGTTTTTTGTAATTTTGGTATCAGATTCACATTCAACGGCACGAAAAATATAGGAATACTAATTTTCAAGAGAGTCCAATAATTTTTTGGGTTACGGATCCGCCATATTGAATCCGTCATTTTGTTTTTTGTGATTTTGACCTCAGATTTATGATCAGAGACCCGAAAAACCTATGGGTATCAATTTTGAATTAAATTAGAGTACTTCTCCCTAGTTTGACCACGTTTTGGCGATTTCCGACCACTGTGCGACCGTTCCGTTGACCGTTCGCCGAATCTCGTGGATCGCGATCCAAAGCTTTTGGAAGGACTTTCGGAATAGATCATAACGTGACGGGAAGTTTTCAATTTTCAATAACAAATTAAATTTCGCGAAACGATCCATGTTTCCTCTTAAATTCCGGTTGATTAAAAAAAAGAACAAGCGCACTGCGGGTTTCCCACCCCTATTTACTATTCTACTGCATTCTCCGGTATTCTACCCTAAATTAGTTCGCCGGGCGGAAGATTTCTGCTACGCACGACTCGCGCCAATCTATTTTCCCTTGCAAGAAAAATCGTCTTCTTACCGCGGAGGAAAAGCTAAATCTTCCGTATCTTCGCCAGTCGGAACCCCTAAGCAAATTTCCAGCCGGGTTACATATTGATGCGTATCGCGGCGGGGGAGCGTATCATTCCCACCGAATTACGGCCAAGGTAGCGGTCGTACGAAATCTGTTTAAGGTGCGTCTGCGATTGATCGGAGACGCAAACGTCGCCGAAATCGCCGTCTTTTACTTCTTCCCGCTCCTTTCCGGTTCTTTCTGTTTGTTTCCGCTCCAATCGGCTCCCTTATACCGCTCCGTCTCTCCGATTCCCGAGAGGGCTACCTCGCAAGCCCCAACCTAAAGTCGCCCCCATTCGTCGATACTCGATCCCCAAGTTTTTTCCGGCGCGAACCATCTTCGTTGCCTCGAGGCTTCGAGCACGTTGATCGATCGTTTGTTACCGCGTGAAGTTTAACCGGGACAGACAGACAGCTTTTACAACGACCACGAACCGAACAATCCAAAGACGAGAGTAAGACCCCGTTCAGACACGGCGGAATCCGCGCGTTTTCGTTCGCGCGATTTCAGCCGCGCGGACCTTATTTACATTAGCGTATATGGATTCGTTCACACGCATCCGCGCGGTCGAACAATCAGGAACAAAAATCGCGCGGTCGAAAACGCGCGGTTTCCGCCGTGTCTGAACGAGCTCTTATGCAACCTGAACTCGGATCTAGCCGACAGGATCGAAGGAGCTTGCTAGAAATATGTGAGAACATTCAGAGCGTGGACAACGAGTACCCTTTCTTTCTCGATCTTGCCAGCTACGGGAAATCGCTATCCGGACGAAATAGATTCCCGAAAATCAGACTCCGGTCTTTGACCGCGTCGAAATCGGAACGGCGACTCGGATACGACGAATTCGATTTACCGATCGGTTTCATTGGCAAGGCTGAGGCAAGGTCTCGCGGTCGGTTCTGCGGCACGACGACTACGGAGACGGCGATGCAGTCGAGGAAAGATCGATAAACCGTGCCCTAACGACGAGAGAACACATCGACCTCGCAGAACGCTGAAACTAAAAGCGAAGAACGCAGGGAAACTCTGCCGCGTGCTGAAGAAGAACCGGAAAAGAATAGTTAGCCGATGCTTCTACCGGGAACCTGCAGAAATTCGCGAAACTTTTAACCCCTCGTGAATCGATGGTTCGGAGCAGAAGCAAAAGTATCGAGGTGCTTTCTAGTAGAGATCTAGTACATGAACCGTGTAGTAAAAAGGGGATTCGAATTCTCGGATCCTTAAATTCGTGGTACACGGTTCACGTTTCACGTGTATTTCAGTACACGTTGAAAACAACGATCTCTAGTTTGCGGATCGCGTCGCTGCGGTGTGAAAACATTGGGATGTCGGGATGCGGGGAGACCAGGAAGGAACTAACCGACCTGAAGCCGTTGCCTGAGGTTCGGCCTGAGCTCGGCGAGCATCCTCTCGAACCGGAAGACCCAGGCAACTCCGATGACCGCGTCGCCGAACAGCAGGGCCAGAAGTAGTACCCAATAAGCGTTGAGTAGCCTAGCGCTGAGCCTTCGGGCAGCGATGCAACCCAGTAGCTGGACAAGCCCGAGCTGCGTGGCCAGGGCGAGATAAGCGTAGAGCGCCGTCGGGTCGAACGCGCGTGGCACCCCTGGGACCACGTATCGTCGTGGATCGCCGGTGAACAAGAGCGTTCGCGAGACCGCGGCGGCGAAACCGAGCGCGCTACCGAGCAGCACCAAGTTACAGGTGTAGATCCAGAGCCGGTAATATCGCATCGCGACGTCCTGGCCACAGTCGGCGCGTCTATGGGACGTCGCCGACGTCACCGACGACGCCGCCTCGTGGGGGCCGAACGAGGAATAACCGTTTCCTCTGTCTTCTCTGTCGTCCCTGTCGTCTCTCTCCAGAACAAAGTTGTTGTAGATATTATTGTTGCGGCCGATGTCGTTCGTTATGATGATGTTGTTGTTGTTATTGTTGTGGTTGTGGTTGTGAATGTTCCGATTGGTTGCTGCGATGATGGGGGTAGCGATGTTGTTGTCCGTGGAATGTCGGTACTCCTGACGGTCGTCCAGAAGGAACAAGAGGGGCGGTTTCGTGCTGCAGTCCTTGTTCGCTGTCTTTTGGCTGTGCGTCGACTGCGGGGTGACCGAACGTTGCAGCAGCATCACCGTCATACTATCTTGCCTCCCTTGGTGCCCGTGTCCTCGTCCCAAGGATTAACGCTCCGGCTCGGTTCGGCTCGGCTCAGGCTCGAATCGAAGCGAGAACCGTGTCACCGCGGACCAGACGAGATTTCAAACAGATTTCGACGAGATTTCGTCGGAGAACCGGCGATCGTCACGCGAACCGCATCACCAACCTCGACACCGATTCTCTTCTCATCCCAGCAAGCGAACCTAGCGCTGCAGCGTCCTCTTCCTCTTTCTCTTCCTCTTCCTCTCTTCCTCTCCCTCTTCCTCTTCCTCTCCCTGTTCCTCTGCCTCGTTGCGATTGCCGCGGCACCTTGCCCTTCCTTCTGCTTCGACGTTACCGCTGCTCCTGGTCACGAAGCGTCCGCTCCTAAGAAGCAAACGAATCGAACGATTACAAGCTGTTTTCAGTCCCGATCTGGAAATCCAATTTCGTCGCGGCGGATTCGCGAGAAGAACAGAGAAAGAAAATATGAATATGTATATATGCATTTGAATACATGCATCCTCAATACACGTCCAAAACTGTGATCTCTAGTGATCCGCGCGGGCGAAGCGTTCCGTTTCGAGGGCATCGACGCGGTTGAATGGTTTCGCGACAGGGACAATATCGAAACGGAATGCAGCGAATTTCAGCCGGTCTCGATTCGTATCGGGAGTACTTTGCTGTCCGACCAGACCACGCGACACCTACTTCGGTTCAACCTCCTTTTCGCCATTCTTGTTGCATTGCCAGTGACAGGTGTAGCGGTTAATATTACCCAGGGCGCGATCAACCTCCTTTCCCCGTGACTCGCTGCGAAATAGGCAGCGTCTAAGCATACGGACTGTCCCGTGGGACGCTAACCGTCGAAAACGAAGCTACGCCTCCTCGGGGTACGGTACACGGAGAAAGGGAGAGAGAATACGAGACGAGACGCCGTTCGACATTGTTTGCCTTCGGTTTTTGCTCCAAGGGAAATAGGATGTGCTCGTTGCCCTGACCCAGGGCTACGAAACCACTTCGGGGCAGCGTTCGCGCGCAATTAGCAGCGCAGTCTGAACGCATCCGGCGTTCGACGTTCGACACGGCGCACAGTGGGCCGGAATGGCTCGATAGCTGTTCACGCCTATTTCACCATTATTTCAATACATAAAGACCACATTAAATATATCGTTGGATTAGTCTTGGCGTCAGCTATAATATTATTGAATAAAAAATATATAGTTATAAATAAATAATCAAGGTGAACACAATTTTTTATTAAAAAAAATTTTGTTTTTAAATTTTTTGTACTGAGATTTGTAAAAGACTGTGTACTGATTACTTTTTGTAGGAAACATTTGTTTGTCACACCACAGGAAACGTCTGAAAAATCGTGTGAATAATAAATAATAATTGGAAACTGGCTATTCAGGCATTCAAACAAGAGTAATCCATCATTTTTGAATGAATGTAGTTTATTACATTTAATGAAATAACAAAAATAAAGCGACGCTTTAAACCATCATAATTTCCGAACTGGGACGAGCTGGGACGAGAACTTTACAGGATCTTTTAGAGGAGATGTTGCTGACAATGTTCTACTTTATTAGAGCCCTTACATCCGATTACATTTTAACTTATCCCTTGTCAAAGGTGAAAAACTTTGACGATTTTTTTTCCTTAGTTGGCTAAGCATTCTTTTAAATAATAAATTGTGAACATTAACGTTTAGTTCCTGGGGAGTTCTCAACATAGATATACATTATTCATTAAAAAAAATTGGGCACTTAATCTTCAGTAGGTTTTCCAGGTCATCGTTCTGAAGAAACGGAATTTTTTTTATGATAAATCGTATCTGAAAAAGTTTGATCTTTGAACGCTTATTGTAACAAGAGTTTTTAATAACTTTAATTAATATTAACGTTTTCGAATGTAATGGACATTTAAGAATCACTGTGCATTGGTTAACAATCGATATGAGGACTTTCATTTTTTTAGCTCATGAACAGCTAGCGCGTCGATCTGGTCCACTGTGCGCCGCACCGCGTCGGTCGTTTCAATACGAATCCATTTGCTACTCCCTGTGCGCACAATTTAGAGGAAGTCGAGTGGCTCTGGCGACTTCGTCGTCGCCGGTTAATGGATTGATCAGGGACGACGCGATAAGATCGGTCAGAGTAAATGGAGCCTGCTGTCCGAGCAGAGAGAGAGAGAGAGAAAGAGAGAGAGAGAGAGAGAGAGAGAGAGCGTTCACTAAACATCTGCTTCTACCCTTCTATCTATGAATACAGATTCGCGAAGACGGTTCCGTGAATACAGATCCGTTCGGCACCTTTGCGTCCGGCGATTGATGCGTTTATGTTTTTCGTTTGAGAGAGTCAAAAACAATTCGATGGGAAAAGAAAATTTAAAAGAATTCAATTTATTTATAAACGATTAAAACAACTTTTTTCATTTTCAATTGTGAATTATGCTTATCTTTAATACCACGAACGTTATAGGCTGCCATGTTAAAGGTAAAAGACCAAAATTTTTACCGCTCGGGGCCTTCACTCGACTTGAACCGCCACACAGTGGGCGAGAAACCGATCTTTTTGGACAAAAATCTGCCGACAACTCAGTTTTTCATCGATTCAATTGGAATATTTTTTAAAATGTTCGTAAAGGACTATACTTTGATGACGTGCTGCGCGAAAATCGTTAACTGTCACAAGAAGTCAAGAATCCTTATCTACAAAATCCCAATAACTCCGATACTTCATCCGCCCATACCATAAATTTGCATGTCCCAGCTGAGTTGCCGACACTTCTTAACCCTAAACCCTAAATAGTCTGTGATATAGTGAATAGATTTTAGGGTTGAAATCCAGATCCGTTTGCTACACGTGTACACGTGTATGAACATACACGTGAAATAGGAATCTCTAAGGACTCGTATGGTACCTTCTGCGGTATGTCGCATATCTCCTTCCGCGTAGAGATCGAACGATCGCGCGAACGTGTCACGTCGCCGACGTTTGAAGTGCGGATTTATGAATTCGTAATGTCCGGAACTGATTGGAACCCGATCGAACCGAGACCTCGACTCGGTGTCTCCGATCGATGAAAGTTTAACGCGGTCATTAGTCCGTCTTTAACCCGGCCGGCATTCACGAGTATAACCAGCCTCGCGTGCGGTCTCCGCTTTTGGATACCGATTCGTTTCCTGTGTTTTCCAACGCGGTCGAACGAATCTGAACCCAGGCAAGGAACTTTGCACGACAACGGTAACGAGGTATAAAGCATCAACATCTAGGTGCACGGTAGTGCACCAGCCAAGTTCTCGCAGTACCTCCTTTTACACGAAACAACTTAGCCGTTTTTTAGAGGATTATAACTCGGCACTGGAGGCAGATGGAGAGATATAATTTCGTACACTTGTTAAGTGCTCTCATGTCTCAATATTGACAAAACATTAATCTCCCAACATTAGTAGGTTCCGAGATAGAGGACCTCAAAAATCGCTAAATTTGTCACTGACTGACTGACAGACCATCAAAACCTTTTGGATACTTCCCATTGACCTACAAGCTCGAAATTTGGTACATAGATCCACCATAACAAACACTCAAAGGAATAATTATCAAAGTTTGAAATTTCACACCTTAAAGGGCTTGTATTGAAAAAAAACATTACGAAATAGGTACGTAGGATATAACATATCAAAATGGCTGTATCTCGAGAACGGTGTGTCTTACTGCAAAGATAACGAAATTTTCAAAAGGCTCAACCCAAAAGCACATAGGGTATGCCGAACCACATGACGTATGTAGTCTTTTGATTAAAAAAAAAAAAAGAATAGAAAAAAACATACGCGTGGAAAACCACGCGCGACAGAAGTGAAACTTCTTGCTTATTGGGTGTAGATACAGATTTCAACAAAAATTGATGAAATCCCAACAAAAACATCCTGCAAACAGGAGCCAAGTTCCTATGGCCGTAAAAAGTTGTGAGATCGAACAAAATACGGCCAAGTTCGTTAGCTTAGAAATACCTCTTACAATACTGAAAAAAGTGTTTGTAAAAATTAGTTTAAAAGAACGTTATTCAATTTTTAAAGAGATGCATGAAGGTCTAAACAATTCAAACTTGGCCGCTACCTAACACCTTTTATGGCCATTGGTTTAAAAAGTAACGGCCAAGTGTTGAATAATTGAGCCCTTCATGCATCTCTTTAAAAATTAAATAGCGTTCTTTTAAACTAATTTTTACAAACGCTTTTTTCAGTATTGTAAGAGGTATTTCTAAGCTAACGAACTTGGCCGTATTTTATTTGATCTCACAACTTTTTACGGCCATAAGAACTTGGCTCTTGTTTACAGGATGTTTTTGTTGGGTCAAGTTGACCCGGCGACAAATCAATCTAAGAAATTTCTTGTTTCTCGGCGAGCAGTAACTTCGAAAAAACTACGGTCACTTCGAATCGAGCGAAGCAAGAACGCGGTTTCTCGGTAAACGCTGACGTCGCATATACGCAGAGCGGTAATTATTATCGCTCGCTGTGATAGATCACGCGAGAGCGAACGCGCGAAACGGCACGAAGCGGCAAGAAACGGCACGAAAAAGATCGCGTAGCGTGTAGCGTGTGCCCCGTAAAATTGTACAAGCTGAATCAAAAGTATAGGACTCGAGAAAAATTCGCGACATGCGTACCAATCAAAAAATTCCATAGCACACATCGAGTTGTTTCACGGCGGTATACTCGTTTCCAGGATTGCAAGGGTGCGGATATGCCTTCTCATCACTTGATAATGCGAACACGTAGTTTTTCAGTAGTCAAACACGCTGTCGGCCTCAAAAGTCCTAGCTTTCGTTTACGAGGCATAATTTGCATTGTTCGGCAACATGCAGCTATGAAAATGCTTCCGAATAGTGCAAATTACGCCTCGTAAACGGAAAATAGGACTTTTGAGGACGATAGCGCCCTAGATCGGTCTTCTATCTAGCGTTTTTGACTACTGACAAAACCCGTGTTTGTCTTATCGAGAAATGAGAAGCCGAATCCCGCACCCTTGCAATCCTGGAGAGGGGGCAGCGCACTCTGGGCCAAAACGACGAAATCTGTGTCAAAATCAAACAACTTTCGATCGAAATGAAGTACAACCATGAAATTGTTTTTAAATGAAAGCTGAAACTTTGCAGAATACGGGATAATTATGGAGATTGTGGTACGAACGTTTTTTAACCTTGAAAGAATTCGTGAAACGTGCACAATTTCTAGAAAATTGTGATTTTCCAATACCACGCGCGGAAAAAAATTTTTTTTAACATGCAACACATCATTCTTCGACAACTTTCATTCCAAATTCGAGATAGTGTCTTAAAAAGAGAATTTGTTGGAAATATTGAATAGGTTCGGCAGTGTTCGCAAAAGGAAATTAGTAATTTTTCGATCAACAGTCATATTCGCAGAATGCTCATGTTTAAATACTTGTTCTGGATATAATTTTTATTAAATTTCATTGATATCGACGTTTTTGACATTGCTAAATATTTAGGAAGTAACAAGTCATTTTACCAAATCGACTGTTAGATCGACGCCCGGATCGCTATGGCAGCGGGTGGAAATTGCTAGTCGGTAGCAATTCGGCAGCTTCAACCAGGGAGTTTTCCCCTTTTGTTTCATTGTTTTACGTCGCTTCTTCAACTGCTACGGTTATTAAGCGATTTTCCCCTGAGAAGAGGCAACCTGCTGCGATAACCCTAAGAACCGGCAACTTTTAATAGCCGACATCTCGACAAGCAAGTTCTGTGTCACAGAACGGCAAAGGAGCTTCAGATTCCCGTAGACCGTGCGTTTCGATCGGCAGCGTATTTTTGCGACACCCTGTACTTCTTTCCGAGTTCTGGCGTGCGATAGGCGATTCTGTTATCGATCGCAGAGCCGAGGCTAGTTCCGCGTTCCCTCCTACGTCGAGAGGAAACCGTGAACGGAACCCAGGGTACCGGTCGACTCCGACGAAACCGAGAAACTCTCGACGGAAAACAATCAAATTTTGAAACCGATTACAGAGAGAACCTGCCCCGTTGCTCGGCTCAGTTCGTTTCTTATCGCTCCGTTCGGTTGAAATTAGCATTTTAACCCTTTGCAGTCGAAGCAATTCGAAGCAATGAATTCCAAAATCAAGATATTTGTTCCAACCCAGATCATTATTGTTTTACGTAATCTTTTTCACATTGTGCACATGGAAATGAACCTGTTTTCTAATATGTATAACAGTTGAGCTTTTCACAATTTATAGAATACAGACAAATTGAAGAATGTTACAACTGTTTTGAATAATGGAATGGACAATTTTTAGTGGCGCCTCAGACTCGCCATTCGAGTGCAGAGGGTTAAAAAAATATACAGGGTGACAAAAAATAACGGAGTTAAACATTTCTTATTATAATTCTGTCAAATCGACGAATTTTGAAAAACCAAATGATAACAACCATAACATGGTCCTTTAGTATTCATATATTTAAGAAGTTTCGAAATGGCCACCCTTTGCGCCGATACAGAGGCTCAAACGTGTCTTGAAATTTTCGGCTATGGGCCGCAGCTCTTCTGACGTCATTCGGTCCCACACCCGGCGCAGAGATGTTTTCAGCGAGTCGAAACTTTTATGGGGCTGAGCACAGGCCCTGGCCTCCAAAATCGAGCAAACGCTGGAGTTCATAGAGTTGAGATCCGGTGAGTACAGCGGCCATTCCGCAGATGTGATGAAACCTGAAAAATGGGATTTGCTACGGTTTTCGTGTATCAAGGGGTCAAAATCAATCAAGAAGTGCATCGACGGGACATTCTCGAAGCCGTCGTACTTCTATGGGCCCAACAGCACCTCGGCGATCCGGAATGGACGTTACAGCAGGATTCCGCGCCGGCCCACAGGGTGAAAACGACTCAGGAGTGGTGCAAATCCCATTTTCCAGGTTTCATCACATCTGTGGAATGGCCGCCGTACTCACCGAATCTCCACCCAATGGACTACAGCGTGTGGTCACTTTTGGAGGCCAGGGCCTGTGCTCGGCCCCATAAAAATTTGGAGTCATTGAAAAAATCTCTGTACCAGGAGTGGGAATGACGTCAGAAGAGCTGCGGCCCATAGCCGAAAATTTCAAGACACGTTAGAGCCTCTGTATCGGCGCAAAGGGTGGCCATTTCGAAACTTCTTAAATATATGAATACTAAAGGACCATGTTATGGTTGTTATTATTTGGTCTTTCAAAATTCGTCAATTTGACAAAATTATAATAAGAAATGATTAACTCCGTTATTTCTTGTCATCCTGTATTATCGCCCCTCTGTCGTACGCGCTCGGTATTTGTAAAGCTGTGTCTGTCCACCCTCGATTCCCCTAAATGCCAGTGCGTTTGTTATCGTCGCGAGCCTGCGGCGAGCGTGGAACCGGCCGGGGTGTCCGACCGCGTTCAACGCAGTACGCAAATCGAATGAAAATACTTGCCGGGTTAGCGAGAAACCACGAGAATCCGTGAGACGGTTGATTACGTTGAACGATTATGCAAATTTCCTACGGACTTCCGCGGCTTATTTACCGTCGCGTGCACGGTATATAGAGAATGTCCCGCGCTGGGAATTTTTTTACGGGAAGAAAAGCTTCCGAGGAAATCAGCGTCGGTGCTCGACGAATTTTTAGACTTCTCGGAAACGAGGCCTCGTACGAGAAAACTTCGTTCTGCATGTTCGACTTATTTTTTCACGGACATCCTGTACACAGCCGACTCGGTCCGTCGTCGTTCTCTCGTTCGGATGGAATTGGGTCGCGCGAAGACGTTTCCGCGAAGCTTTCGATCACGCTTTCGAATCGTAAGAGGGCCTAGATATGTTTTCGGAAGAAAAGATTCGAAGCACACGGAGCAGTTACGGTAATAATTATCTGAGGGCAATCTTTCACAGCTGTACAAGCAGCTTGGAACGCGCGAATGTTTCTCGGTCTTGCGCGAGGGAATAATACTTGGCGCAAAATTGCCATTAAAGCCAGACCCCGGCGCGAGAGGAGGTGCTCTCTCTCGTTGCGGGCTGCAATTTGCTGGTCGTCTGGCCGATAAACCTCCGAATGGGTCTGCGCCGCTTGTAAACGAACCGGAGAAACTGTTCGAGGCAACGCGAGGCAAGACAAGCTCGCCTTCTGGGAAGTAACCGCTTCGATGCATCGAAAAGCGCGTCTGGACACACAGCAGACAGCTGCGATAATATAACTGGTTTATGGATCGCGAAACGCGCTTAGGAGATCCCACCTTTAATAAAACTCGCGCGGTTCGTCCGAAATCTGCTGGAAACATTGTGTTTCGGTTTCTAGTCTCGATCCCGCTCGCCCTCGAAACCGTCTCCTAAACAAGTATTCGCCTAAATCGTTTTATCGACGGATCACAAACCGCGTTCGGTTACTCCTGTAGTCCCGATTCCAAAAGAATCCCGTCGATTTACATTTTCTCAATCGAATCGCGTCTTCAGTATCAAGTATACACACTTTGCCGACCCCTTACGTAACGTCACGGTTCCCTTACGGGGGTTTTCTCGTTTGCAACGATCCAGAAATCAATTTTCTTTCGTTCTCTTCAAGTGTAAATGTTCAACCCTTTGAGGACGAAGATTTTTTAAATATTAAAAAATAAGTATATTGCTTGGAGAAGTAGATCATGTATCGAAGTCTTGAGTGCTGGGGAAAATGGAAGATATACAATAATATTTTATCATGTAGCAATTACATTATTTGTCTGCAACTTTAGGAATTGAATTACTGAAAACGATGTCAATGTGACGACATTCGTCCAGAAAGGGTTAAATATTAGGTGTGCAAATAAGTTCTTCCCCTTTTTGTTCCAAATTCAAGATTTTCCTACATTTTACGTACGTAAAATGTAATAAAATCTTATCTGGTCTGATCCCCAATCTTTCTGCCAATTCTTCTTGCGTCTGGATCGGATTTTCGTTGAGCAATTCTTCTAACTCCCTGCCATCAAACTTTCTCGGTGCACCTGAACGATCGTCGTCTTCCAAATTAAAATAACCGGCTTTAAATTTTTTTCAGTAGCTTCAACAGCTGATTTCCTAAGCTAGAATGCAAAGAATTCAAAAGAAAGAAGACAGTGAGGCAAATGATGCTTCTCGCACGCCATATTGCTTGAAATTGTTGCATACAACGCGAAACTTTTGGAATGCTCATCACGACTCTCCATAAAACTAAAAGAACGCTCTTTCAGATGGCACCAAAATCGGGATTTTTCAATTTATCTCAAAAAATTAGGGTCCAGCGGAAAATCGAACTATACCACGCGATAGAGCAGACTTTTATCTTGAGAAACCACCCTTTCAAGTTTGTTACGTCGACGTTTTTCTCGAACCAGAAATTTCGGTAATTTCAACGGTTCAATTTTTGAATCGTTGGAAACGAGGACACCCCCTTAACGATGGATTCATCTACATTCGATGGCGTATACAACTTCAACCTAAGCTCGAAAGTCGGAGAGTAGAATATCCTTCGCGAAACCCTGGCGTAAGCCGTGAGTCGTAAGCCGTAAGCTGTAAGCCCTTCGAGGGTAGAATGGCGCCTACCATCTTTCTTCGGCTCCACTAAAAATACGTTGACGCTAACACACGTTAGTCGGCCGGCGCGACGCGACGGTCTGCAGGCTGCCGTTTACGTAACCGACGAACTAATATCCGTACCAACTACCAACTATTCCAATTGTTGTTGTGCGGGAAACGGTCTCCCCGAGTTATGTACGTATACGTTTTCGGTAGCGCTCACGAACTCCGAGGAACACGTGCTCTGTTCTCGTCCGCGTTTCTTTTGGCCAACCTCGACGTTTGAATGGGTGATTTCTAGAAAAAACCACTTTTGTGTTCCTCCCACCACTAGTTGTGCAAACCCACCACCGCCGATCAAATGACCGGATCCTGGTTTTTTACTTAACAATTATTGAAATTATCAGAAATGATATTACACATTTTTGTATCCAAACACGTATCATAATAAACACACTGAAAGTCTATATAAATTCTATGATGTCATTTTTACGAGGCAACCGTTAAAAAAAGGTCTCACTTATCAGTCTTGTTCCAATGGAACAAAGTTTATATAATTTTCAACTGGTTTTTATTATTGCAATTCACGTTTAAGAAACATAGAGCCTTTTCCCAGACATTTATTTCGTGACTCGAAACTGTTTATTCGTTATTCAGTGAGTTTCCTCCGAATTTCTACATTTCCAGTTCCGCGCGCGCGGTGTTTCCTTCGCGGGACTCCGTCGAGCAGATCCGAGTAACCAAATAAATGTACAGAATGTTCGATTTAATTGTACGACAATTACTGGAACGGGAAATGTGCGAGAAAGGAGCATGTGTATCGGATGCGTATGTACCGAATTCTGAAATCCGCGCACGTTAGCTGAAGCCTGCATCGAAAGAAAGAAGGTAAACAGCCCCCGACGAGGGTGGTAGCAAAGGAGAATAGGGAAACACACACACACACACACACTCACATATGGAACGAGAGAAAGAGAGAGAGAGAAGAAACCTCGACGTCGATAGATTCGCGAGATCCGAGCCGAAGCGGGAACGCCACTACTGCTCCGCGCACACGTTGCAAGTGCTGTTGACTATCTGCAGCGGCGAAGTGCACTCTCGCTGTTCGATGTTGTGCACCGGCGAGTGGTGCAGTGTAACGAAACACGGAACGAAATTAAGGGCCCATCGATCGCTTAAGTCCTCCGCGCTGCTTTCGCTCGCATCCGCATACGAGGAGAAACGCGCGGCCAGAAACCGGTCTAAATTATCTACCGTTTATCCCTTTCCTTCGTTTCCGTTTCCGTTTCCGACGCGCTACCCTTACACGACTCACGATGCAGACATTCGTTCATTCTCCCGCTCGATGTTTCTACGTTTAGCCAAGAGAACGATTCAACTTCCGCTCCTCGCGATCGACATGAACAACGTTCGATGCATAGATCATGATCAGACTGCGGATCTTTATGTAAGATCAAAATTGTCTGAATCTATTGCAAGAGACACAAAATAGAATGGTATTTCTTTCCTTAATGATTTTAATAGAGGAGAAATTATATATTGACATGTTGAATTTTGATAATCTTCCAACAATTTCGAATATCATCTACTCAATTTAGCTGTAAACGCATACAAATTCGCAGTTAAATAATCATTAATCGGTCAATCACCGTTGAAATATATTGTCTGCATCGATTGCAAGAAACGGAAACTAAATTGAATGTCATTTCTTCCCTTAATTATTTTAATATAGGGGAAATCATATATTGACATGTTGAATTTCGACAATTTTCCAGCAATTTCGAATTTTATCTGCTCAAACGCATAAAGATCCGCAGTTAAGTATTCATTAATCGGTCAGTCACCGTTGAAATAAATTGTCTGCATCGATCGTAAGAAACAGAAACTAAATTGAATGTAATTTCTTCCCTTGATGATTTTAATAGAGGAGAAATCATATATTGACATGTTGAATTTCGACAATGTTCCAGCAATTTCGAATTTCATCTACTCAATTTAGCTGTAAACGCATAAAGATCCGCAGTCTAATCATTACATACGGAATTAACCAAGAGCAAAGAGTACGCGCGTCAGAAAAGTTGATGTCAAAGCATCTTCGAAAAGATCGAATTGCGCGGCAGGTTTTTACAGGATTGCCGATCGTGAAACGATTCGAATATTTGTGAATATCCTCGCCGAGGAAGACCTCGATGTCTGGAAGTTGATCGAGATAGGAATCGTACGATGCGACGCGCGACACAGGTGTCGCGAGGTGTCGAGGCTTTTTCACAGGTTCCCGGCTTGTTCCACGAGGTCTCGCTATCGCGTATGGCAAACGACATCCAGGGGAGATTGCGAGAAAAATGGTCGGCGTCCGAGCATCGTTGCGACCAGTGGAGTAGTTGTCGAGCTCCCCTCGACCCTAGCAAAGTTAGCTTCTTACTTGACGGGGGAGAATCTTGTTGGTACGACCCCGGTCAGGAATCGAACAACGACAGGACACACGCGTTTACTTAAGGGGTAGACTCGTTTTTCCAGGATTGGAAGGGTGATGCGCCTTCTCATTTCTAATACAAATAATCCATAATGCAAAGATGGGGCTTCAGGCCCAACCGCCCTCAAGTCTTTACCTTTACCAGGCGTGAATAAAATATATAAAAAAACTTTTTAAATACCACGCCTATATTAAAATGCACTAAAAAGGAGAAAATAATTCTTTTCCTGGTTCTCCATAAAATACCGAATCCAGTAAAATGATTAATAATATTTTTCCCGACAATTTTAAGCAACTTAAAAATTAGTGTCGGCGTACGTCCCGCCAACGTCCCGGTCAACGTCCAGTTTCGTGCAATACGGATGTAAAAGACCAAAGGATTAATTTCCTTCGGACGGGTTCGGTTCTCCTTTTCTGGTCCGGAGAAAAAAAAAACGGACGCGACCGGCGACAAAGGAGGTTGACCTTGTCCGGTGAATTAAACGACACCGCGAATGCCTCCACGGATGCTTTCGCGGAGTGAATAGGGAGAATAGGTCGCGGTCTCTTCTAATTAAATACCTCCGGTAACGCGAGAAGAGAACAGAGCAGGAAAGACGAAAACAGACGGTGGCAAAGAGAGACGCTGGGGTAGATTCCGGGACTTTTCGCTTTTTGAAAAAACCAAATGTTATTGTATAGAATAATACAATACTTTCATCGTAGAACACGTGTTACAATAGCAGCCGCACACAAAGTATGCATAAAATTAATCTGGTCGTTTTTATAAGGGAACGTACCAGTTACTTTCAAAGCTCGGTAGGTTAAGCGTTAAGACGAACGAAACCGTCGGAGCAGCGATGTTTACAGAAAATCTAAAAACTAGAAGACAAAAGACAACAGTCGTGAATTGATCGTTGCATAGGTATTTGGCTAGGTGTTTGTCTTTGTTTTTGAGTTTCTATTCATGTGTATTAGATTATGTGTTTCAATAAACTTTTAAGGACGTTCTGGAGGTACAATGGGAGACAAAAGTACAAGAAATTCGAAATCCATCAATATATTGGCAATGAAAGCCATTCATGAGTATATTTTTGTTTTTGAGTGTATTTTCTCCTTTTTGAGTTTCTAGTTGCGTTTTTTCAAGGTTTAAATAGAGTTTGAAGTGGAATTTTATGAATTCTCCATGAGAAGACGTGTTAAAATGTGCAAACTTTAAGTTGCTATAATTCTTAGACGGTGCAGTGAATCGAACCCAAACTAATTTAGTAAGTATTATATCTTGTCAAATTTTCAAAAATTTTGTTGCGTTTTTATATACCTCCAGAACATCCTCAATTTAATTCGAATTTATTGTATAACGAGAAAAGCACAAGCAAACCACGTCTTAACGATTTGAACGTAACTCGTCAAGTGAGAATCATTTGGGCTAGAAAATTGAACGATACTATGAACGAACAACCAACGGTTTACTAAACAAACTGAAATAAACTGGAATTGAATCGATCGTTCCTCGCGTGGAATAATACATTCATTTAATTTCTCAGAGTATATTTCAACAATGTATCTTCATCAAAATTTCCCAAAGAAACGAATCAACATATTTGACAGGAGATTAGTCCAAAGTACGTCCGGCTACGCGAAAGAACCCACTTAACCCACTGGGAGATTTTATGAAAACTGGATTCGAACAAAAACATCCTGTAAACAGGAGCCAAGTTCTTATGGCCGTAAAAAGTTGTGAGATCAAACAAAATACGGCCAAGTTCGTTAGCTTAGAAATACCTCTTGCAATACTGAAGAAAGCGTTTGTAAAAATTAGTTTAAAAGAACGCTATTTAATTTTTAAAGAGTTACATGGAGGGCTAAATTATTCGAACTTGGCCGCTACCTAACACCTTTTATGGCCATTGGTTTAAGAAGTAACGGCCAAGTGTTGAATAATGTAGCCCTCCATGTAGCTCTTTAAAAATTAAATAGCGTTCTTTTAAACTAATTTTTACAAACGCTTCGTTCAGTATTGCACGAGGTATTTCTAAGCCAACGAACTTGGCCGTATTTTGTTTGATCTCACAACTTTTTACGGCCATAGGAACTTGGCTCTTGTTTGCAGAATGTTTTTGTTGGGATTTCATCAATTTTTGTTGAAATTTCATCAATTATCAAGTAGGTATCAAAGAAAAAAGATCCTTTTCTAATCTGCAAGACAAAATCCAAATTCAATGTATCGAAGATTAACACTCCGCCGGCGTCGCTCGGATCAGTTTGCCCCCCCGCCGCTATAGACGATGCTCGGTGCAGCTTCTTTTGTTTACGTTATAACGAAGCTAATAAAACGTATACTTATGTACATATGTTATGCTGCTATGTTCTATCCTACGTACCTATTTCGTAATGTTTTTTGTTCAATGCAACCTCTTTAAGGTGTAAAATTTCAAACCTTGATAATTATTCCTTTGAGTGTTTGTTATGGTGGACTTGTGTACCAAATTTGAAGCTTGTAGGTAAATAGAAAGTACGCAAAAGGTTTTGATGATCTGTCAGTCAGTCAGTCAGCGACAAATTTAGCGATTTTTGAGGTCCTCCATCTCGGAACCTACTAATGTTGGAAGACTAATATTTTGTCAATATCGCGACATGATAGCATTTAACAATTATACGAAATTACATCCCTCCATCTGCCTCCAGTGCCGAGTTATAAGCCTCTAAAAAACGACTGAGTTGTTTCGTGTAAAAGGAGGTACATAGTGCGAGAACTTGGCTGGTGCACTACCGTGCATCAAAAAGAAAATGAAAGACGATACGTCGGAAAACGAACGGTGAGATACCGCGTGTCGTATCAACATAATTACGTAGAGTTCGAATTTCTGACAAACCTGAGTAAAAGCAACGGCGAGAACGATAACCGGAAGGTAAGCGCCAGGTCGCTCTCGAAAATTCGACCGAATTCTAGGTCGAATTCGAATGCAGAAAATACAATTGGAGTTTCCTCGTGCAAAGATCGTAACGAGGAATTGTTTTCTCTCCGGGGGGTTCTGGGAAAATGAAATGCAGCCCATGGCGCGCGCTTCGTACGCTTTTAATTAGCTATCGGCGCGAATGTTTGTTACCGTTTCAAGGGGTACTGGCTGACGGAGGGGAAACGAGAGACGAACGAACGAACGAACAACGAGAGAGAGGTGGGAGGGAGAGAGAGAGAAAGAAAGCGAGTGGGTGGAAGGGTGGCGCAGGGCGCCGGGAGGGGTGGACGTTATGCAATCCTCCTCCCGACCTTCCCAAACGAATTTATTGTCGCTTTCCTTCGGCCTCGTTTCTCATCCCGTGGATTTATTTCCCTGCCGTTGCTGGCTCGCTAGGCACTGTCACGACCTCGCCTCGCGGCGATGCTTTGACTTCGACATCGACTTCGGCATCGACCTCGGCCTCGCCGATATTCGCTGGGAGAGCCTGGCCGACGCGATCGGGTCTCTCGTCGCGACACTCGTACTCAGACTCGACGTCGTTCGAACGTTCGAACGCCGAAGAAGAACCCGGTACCACCCCCGGAACCCACCGGAAACCACCAACAGAGATATCACGATGATGGCACAGCCTCTCCGGAGGAAAACTATCCCCGCAGAGGTCTAGCGAGAGGCACCCCTCCCCTCCTCTCGCGGATAGAAGAAAAATATTTCGTTAGCGTGGTCGATGGTTGGCGTACGCGCACGTGACACACTCGGCCATCCCATGGAATCCGACGAGGTCGACACGATGGGATGTCGACGGGATGTCGAGGACGTCGGCGGCTCGTTGTACTGACCTTTCAGGCGACGCGGGCTCTCTCGACGTCTCGGTACACCGTCAATCGGGCACGCACATCGCCGCGTCGGACACAAATATCGCGAGCGGGAGCCAGAGAAACTAATAGTCCGTCCGAGCGTAGAGTCTCGAGCGAGAAAACAGGCACGGTCGCGGTCTGAACGGTGATCGTCGGGTCGCGTCGTCTATGACCATTGCCGCGAGCGTCGTCGGAAGGACTGTCCTCCTGGCCGTTCATGCCAGCTCGTGTGTTTTCTTCGTCGTTTGCCACGGGTTCTCGCGGCAGGCCTGTTCACCAGCATGATCTCGCGCAAGTCGTCGTTCCACGCTCGTTCGTCATGTTCGTGTCCGTGGAGGAACGGCCTTGGCTTGTCTCCGGCTCGGACTTCAACTCGATCGAGACGATCCCGGCGATGTCGTCGCGACGACACCCGTATCGCATAACGAACAAACAACACCGCACCGCGCGCGTTCTCTATTCGACGCGGTGTCGGGCTGCTACCGAGACCAGCAGCTGCCGATTCGCGATACGCAGCGTCCGGTTACGCGCGCTACCCAACTACCCGACTACCCGACTAGCGCCCGCGGAGGATGTGCTCTCTCTCTCTCTCTCTCTCTCTCTCTCTCTCTCTCTCGCGCGCGCGCTAGCACTGTGGAGAAGACGGTAACGCAGCTGGCATCGGGAAAAAGGGTTGGCGTGGGGCGCGCGCGCGGTCACAGGCGACCTGGCTGTCAACAGCGCCCGAGGTAGGCAACCGGACTGAGTCGCGCGCTTACACACTGTCGGCGACAGACAGCGCGACCACCGGGCTCCACCGCGCCGCTACGGAGGAAGCACGGACGAAGAGAATGTTAGAGAGAGAGAGAGAGAGAGAGAGAGAGAGAGAGAGAGAGAGAGAGAGAACGAACTCTAGCCGTGAGGAGATCTGGAGGGGATGAACGCGAGACGAAGACAACCGTGCAACGTGGCGGAAGCTCGCGAACCAGGCAAGGGGAGGCTTTCGAGTCCGGGGTGGTTCGCGCGCGCGAGCGAGCCCCACCGAGTGGGAGAGAGAGGAAGGAAATAACTCGGGGGAATCTGAGAGTGTACGGAGAAAGAGGAAAGGAGAAAGCTCGACAGAGGGATCGAAAGAGGAAACGAAGCCAGGAAGTGTCGAGAGCGGGGACAAGCTGGCCGGGAGGATGGACGGGGCGAATTAAGGGAAGCTCGCTGTTGGATCGGGATAGAAAAGAGGAGAGAGATAAGTCGCTTCGAAGAGAGACGGGGCGGTCTTAGAGGCTGGAGGATAGTGGGAACAAAGTCCGTCGAGGGGGGTTGGAGGAAGCGATAATTCACAGGACGTACCGAACAACAGTAGGAAAAGAGAGGGGGATGAACGAGGGCAGGAAGGAATCGTTGAAAGACAGCAGCCAGAGGAGAGAAGGAAAAGTATGTATCAGGTAGAACACGGAAAGAGAAAGTTGTACGTGACGGAGTACATAGAACGAGCGAGGAAGCTGAGAGGGGATGAAAGTTACCTTTTGCGAATAGCCACGAGACTCGGCAGAGATCGTTTCACGAAGCGTTGCGTTCGGCTAAGATAAGATCGTGGGCTGAGAGGAAAAATGAAAGTATATATGTTTTAAATCGTCGAGAAACTCGGAATACGAGGGAAGACGAACGATGGAGCGGGGTAGGCGGGGAAAGTATCGGCGTGGGCGAGGGGAGTAACGATGAGGACGAGGAGAGCGACTCAGGGAAGAAAAATGACACGGGATTGGCCGAAAGGAACGGAGCGGTGCGGAAGAGGAAAATGGAAAAGTGAGAAATAGGAGGGAAGAAAGGGAGTTTGCGCGATAAAGGGGTCGCACTGCTCCCCCTCCCCCTCCCGCCGGCAACCGAGTGCCAGACTTCTGCTGAATGACTGTGCGAGTACCTACGGGGACATGTTTGTCTCGTAATTGAATCGTTGCCGTTGAAGCGCGAAAGGAAAACTCGTCGTTGGTGTATCTCCTTGAAAAATTCACGTTTCTCCCGTGTATTTATTTTCGGCGTTGAACAACGGGTGGACGGGGACGGGCCGGGACCGGTAGGAGCCCGCAGGGGTGGATGGCTGGAACGGGGGTGGCCTGGGGTGGGAAATTAATCCTTCGAACGTGATGTCCTCGAGGCGGCACGTGTTACAGATATATGTAGTCGAGAACGACCGCGACCACGACGATTTTATAATTCCTATCCACAGTCGAAAATATAAATCGAAAACGTTAGGGTACAAGTAGACGGCACGCTATTCAGCGGTAATAACCGGTATCGATACAACTGCACACAGCATTGGTGTGCAAAAAAAGAAAAGAGACAGGCCGTGGGGGGAGAGGGGAGAGAGGAACACACCGAGAGAGAGAAAAGTCTGATCGATTATTATCTTAAAAATAACTAGCTGTGTGTGTGGCGCGCGCAATTTAAAATGTCCTCTCACCGCGATCTAGAAACACGAAAGATTCGCCGTGATTTCTTTCTTGTATTGTCAATCAATCGAACATCGCTTACCATTTCGGGTGGACACTCGACGACGATGACGACGATCGATCGATCGTAGAAACGTTGGTGTTGGTCGCGCGGGATTAGAGCGGCGCATCTTTTCCATATCCCGGATCAATAATCGACGTATTCTTTCAGGACGACGGTAGAACGCATGCCGGTAGAAGCCGAGAAAGTTGCGGCGGGGTCGGACGAAATATCGCCAACGCCTTGATCAACCTTGGTCTGAACGCCACGCGGTTAATATCCGTCGTTGGCAACGACCAGCCTGGCAAAGCTATAATTAAAAGTCTCGGAAAAGGGGGCTGGACCATCGAACAGTTGTCGAACATGACCACGGCTAGGTACGTGCAGCTCTCTCCCCGTAACAAATGTTCGTTTAGTTATGTTAAATTAGTTTGTTTCGAATGTTTTCGACAAAATAAGAAAATACAAGTATTTCAAGGTCTATATTACCTATCAAGACGTTGTTAGGATCCCGTAACGGCGATCCAACATTACCGCAGTAACGAAACAACGAAAGATTCGCAAAGGACACGATCGAGTTATATCCGCAGCCCTCGAGTAGCATCGACGATGAAATCCCCCGGAGAGCCACGAATAAACCATTAGAGATTAAAAGAGGCAGTCCGTGTTCTCTGGGGATTCAAGGTTCATTTACGGCTTACGGTTCAAGAGATAGGACTCTTCCGCGGTAGTAAGCCTAAGGACAGTAAAAGCCCATCGTTGGCGTTAATGGCTATTGGCTACCGAGCAAAACGGAATAACCGTTGACCTCGTGGACAACCACTCGAGACCATTTGTCACCGATTTTTATTAGCAATACTTCTCCCGTACTCCGACTCCCCGTCTGCTGATAAAACAAATTATCCATTAAAATCCAGGATCTTCTATACCTTCCAGATAAATATACATGTATACAATATATTTATTTTTAATTTCTAATTCAAGATGCACCGTGATAATCGATGGCAAAGGCGAGTGCCATTTCGGAGTCGGTGAAATGGACATCTTCGCCAGTATCACTCCTGACGTGGTGAAAAAGCATCGATCGCACTTGGAGAATGCCAGCTTCATCGTTCTCGATGGTAATCTACCTCTGAACACTATCAAATACGTTCTGGATCTAGCCACCAACTCAAAAATTCCAGGTCAGTGATAAGAATTCTTCTTAGTTTGTTTGTACGAATGTTATTCACGTCGATGGTTATCTTCTAAATACACGACAGACAATTTGATATCCAAATGCTAAAGAATTATACGCTGCAGAACGGTTAACAAGCAACAGAGATACGTACTTATCTTACAGAGATAGAAATTAATTTGTCTCTGTAACGATATTGCGCTAAACATTCTTTCTTTCTAATTCCATGTACAAAACTATAATATATATATATATATATAAGTATGTATAAACAGTTTCCTTACTCTAACTACATAAATCTCTCAAAAAATGGACGGAGTTAAATAGTAAAACACACGCCGCGTAATCCATTATACGTCAACGTCATGTGAATGCTCTGAACTCTGAAAGCAGATCTGGTATTGTGATTCGCTCGAGCTGTGCAGAACTCATACACGAGTATAGTTTATAGGTTCTACGATAGGTTCATTCGATTATATGTATCCGCCTCTTTGGAACCCTTGATGCGTTTGCGGATTAGGCTGCATCTGCATCACCAAATTGCGAGATTCTCTGCGCATCCTGTGACCGGATGTGGCATCCAGGTACAAGAAAAATGCGGCCAGCCAATGAAACATGAACGAAACGACGGCTAACGCGTACGACCAGGATAAATGATTAAAATTCGGGTACATTAACCAGTCTCTGCGCCAGCATTGTCCGCCGAATATCGACACCGCCAGAAACAGTAGGGTACCTGAAACGTTCAAAGTCGCAAATATAAGTCGCGTACCAAACAATAATAACACTGTCCAACAGCCAAAAAACGTTTCGACTTTCACCATTCATCATTCATTTTTCCCCTAGACACACAGTTTTTTGAGAAATTTTGCTTTCACAGCCGGGTTTCTCAAGATTAAAGTCTGCTCTATCGCGTGACATAGTTCGATTTCAGGCTGGACCCTCATTTTTTAAGATAAACTGAAAAATATCCCCAAAAATTGGTGCAAAAGTGGTGTCTCTCTATCTTTAATGATTGTTTGAACTTTCATAATGTATTAATATTGGTTATCACTGTATTCGAGAAAGTCTACAGAATCTTTTGCTGTAAAGAACAATTCGAAGAAAATCGAAATTGTTGGACAGTGTAATAGTAACAAGCTAAACGTAAAGTTCCGTCAAAAGTGGGATATTTACCTGCACCAGCGCAGCACAGAAAAGCAGATGCGGAGAGTATCCATTCGTTATTCAATACAAACTTCAATGGCCAACGTACTAATGTTAATGCGATCATAACTTGCGCAGCGAACGAAAGTAAAAGAGCAACGGTGACAAACGTTTGCACTACCAAAAGCCATACCGGCAGTAGCCACTCTCGAATTACATAATATTCCTCCGAGAAAATGTGGTGGCATCCATCAAACTGTTTGTCGAATTGATAGTACGGATACCGGAATTCTTTGAAACAATATTCCCACAATCCCATGTGCTTGAAACTACTGAACGTTTCTTGATATGATTCAATCCAGTAGGGACTGAAAGTAAGTCGGTTAAGTAGCTAATCAAGCAATTCGATACATAAATGTTTCTCATTTCGATAAAACGATTACCTTGTAAATGCCATTACCAATAATAGACCAGCAATGTACGTAACCAGTCCACCAAATACTACCGCGTCTGAAATAACATATTCGACAATTAATAAAGGTTAAGGACGCTTCATTTTAAAGAAGACAGCTATTCAAATTAAACTACTTAATGCTGCTTACTTGACGCGCGGTGATATTCCTGCTTTTCGACAGACATTGTCGATTATTCGAGTTTGTTGGTAGAAAAATTCGGAACTGACCACAGTTATCAAACTCTTTGTTTATCAACTTACGGGAAAACTAAGTTTGATCTAACCACACTGCCACACCTCTCGCCATTACACTGTTGCCAACCAACGAAATTAATGGACGTCGATAAAGCGACTGCCTGTAACTATGAAATTATATTTCTGTTCAAATTGAGATTGGAATACATTGACTAAAATTTCTCAAAAAAAATCATTTGGTCGAGAACAATATAAAGTGAACGACAACAAATCCCTTTGTACATTTAATTACATCTTTATTGAAGTAAAAATATAATACAAAAAGTTATATTAATTGCTCCATTCGAATTACTTGGAACAACATTATAATAATTCTGTACCTACCTAAGGACGGATGACGTAGCAAATTCATTATTTAATATATATAAATTCACCGATGGCAGTGAACGTTTACGCTATAAAATAATTCAGAATTCAACAGCCTATGCGTGCTGTATATAAAAAGAAATTCGAGAATAACAGAATACCGTTTATCGATTACGTTCGAGATTATTCTCCTCCTCGTCAAGCATTTTCTGTAGAAAGAAAAGTATTACTCTTCTCTTTTCTTCACTGTACTATTAACTTCCGAGAATGTTAATGCATAACAAAAAGAAAAGAAAGAAAACAGTAACAAAATGAGTACACCCCTCTATAGAAAATACTTTTACATATCCTGTATGTATAAAACATTGTACAAAAATACAAATCTTGCGTCATATCATACTTTGTACTGAAAGTAGCAGCAATTCTACCTTAACATCTATCATATATAATTCTAAATACTATTGAAAACATGCTGGACGGAATAATATTACAATATTTTGGTACTAAACGTGACGTGCGAGTCTTTTACAAGAAAAATTCCCTGGTCATGTACGAGATTCTAGCTCGAATCTCGTTTGAGATTCTTTCAAGTATGCCCTCTTCTTACGTTGTACGGTTGTCTCCACAAGAAAAAGTGCACCTGCTATTATAGTCAGTACGCTACCCACAGCTGCCATAATAAAGGACCAACCAAAGAAATTGTTAGCGTGTCCAGGCATCCAACCATCTGTATTTCCAAGGCAGGCAAATATAATCACTGCCAATCCGCCGCTAATACCACCGGCCAGCAATAAGCATCCAATCGTAAAAATGAGTAGTATGTATCTTTTTTGCTCTGGATCGCAACACAAAGTGAACAACAATATCAACACCAACGATACTAAAGTCAACAGGAAACACACGGTGAAGAAGAACTGTGTTGCTATCATGAATGCTGTAACAAAAAAGTGTCTCGAAAAATTAGAGAATAAGAAAATTACAAGATAAAAAAAGAGAAACTTACGAGGTAGTAGAAAGCCACGAATGTCAGAGTATCCTGCGGTGAAAGGATCGTAGACCCATCTGCAACCGACGAAGAAACGCCTGGGCGCGTCCATTTCCTGAGGATTCGGAAGAGACCGAAAACAATGGGTCCAAAGACCCAATTTGTCGAGTTTCGCGCCAGTGATTCGAGTATCGCTGACTAACCATGCTGGTGTACCGAATGCGACGCAAACGCAGATGAAAGCAACGATATAAACACCGACTCCGATATTGCCGGAAAAGCTTCTCTTCTTCATCGTGAAGAATCGTTCAACGAACGATGGAGATCACGACGCAGAATAGAGTGTACGAGAAACAAACGCTTCGAATCTAACGATCCAGTAGAGATCCCACGGTATTAAACCACACCCTAACACGTTATGTTGTGTGCTGGCCGTGTAGCATAGCATCTAACCTAACCTTGTAAAACCATGAGTATCCCACGAGCACAAACCAGCACAAACTACCAGCAGGTAGTATGTACCAATATGCAACTACCAACAAACGGTTCTCAATCTCTCGTAGAAAATATTCTTTTCAAAAGACAATACGATTTTTGATTATGTTCTAAATAGATTTTTCCATTTGTTCTTTCGTATACAGTTACGCACATAATTGATCACCAGACGGCGAATCTTTATGCAGAATAAAAATTTTCTACATGATCTGCAATCGACTGGAGTGACAAAAATTTATTTTCTTTCTTACTATGAATAATAGATCGAATATAATATAACAGTATTTTTAAATTCTTCTAATGTTTTCACTGTTTCGAATTACACCTACTCATTTTCGTCACAAATGGATAAAATCCGCTATCTATTGATCACTTTTCTAAATATGAATGGACCAAACGACTCCAATTTCTCTGTGAGGCTAGCTATTTTTACGACTTTTTTAGCTGGACCAATAACAAAAATTTCAAAGATGTGTTTTGTAAAAACTCGTATAAATTATATAAATTCTAAACATTTCATGGAATTATGGTTAATTGGTTTGCGAATTCTAAACGAATAAAAGTGGTAAAAGTTATTAGATGTCATTTATTAGACGTGTCATTTACTAAACTAATCCTTCATCTATAGCCTTACAGAGAAATTGAAGTCGTTTAAAAAATGCAAATGATAAATGATATATCAAAAATACTGTATTTTCAATGAATTAATTATTTAATTGAACGTACACCTACTGTTTCTTTCTTCGAATTTGAAATTGAACATCTACCTAAAATGAGAACGCTGTCCCATGTCCTATATCCACGTAAATTCTCATTACGAGGATATTACATCATCGACGTTTCACCTAAATTCGAAATTTTTTTTAATGTTCTGTTAGCTAGTATCCAGATCCAGAAAAATTGCAGACAAAAATGTTCAAAGAAAGAAATGTCCGTATAATTCGTTACTCGACCTACACACCCATCCTTGTAGATCTTTAGATTCTTGGAATGCCGCGTCACTTTTACTGTCGTTCTGCTCGTGATTCATTCAGATGCAATTCACATGACTTACTTATACAATTAGTTCATAAGTGACGCTTCGACTTCCTGCATATCATTAAAGGAATAAAAACTACGATGACAGAAGACGGAACCATGACTTACTCAGAGTTTTCTCTTCTTGTTTTGTATTCCATCTTTTCAACGGCATTCATTTATATATCTGTGTACGCTCTTTGCAGTTTCTCTTTTTTTTGACGAAGCATTGTAAAATGATCGTACGTTGAAGAAAATCAATTTTTTATCGGAATTCCCGTGAGAATTGTAATTCTTCTAGATTGATTTTGAAGATACTTCGAAAAGAAATATTTGTCTTATTCGTTTGAACAGAAAAAGACATCGTAAAATTCAGTTTTACATATATGTTCATTCGTAAGCCTTAAAAATGCAGGATTCATGTTATTTTGCCGTATAATATCACAGAGAATTGTTTTTTTACGTCCCTGGAACTAGATTCGCGTACTATGAAATAGTTTGAGGTACATATATACACATTAAAAACAATACATATGTGTGTAAACACACACACACATGCCGCACGCGGTTATGTAAATTACACTGTTGATAACTGTCGATAGGCGTGAAACAAATGCTTTCCAGGTGCGAACGACATAGTGTATGAAATTGTAGAAGTCGCTGATTAAAATAGGAGCTAAACTAGGTCAACGACTTACACCTGACGTCGATCTTCGTGCACGCAATCTTAGTCGTAACTCACGTTGAATTATTTCCCCCGATAGTAAAATGGGTCACAGCTTGACCGTGTTCTACCCTTTGCAACTTAATTATTCTTCCCTAGAAATGCTATTGATTTCTTAATTACAACGGAACATATATAGATATTATGTGATTCAGAAAGAATGGCGAAATAGAAAAATTTAAAACAAATTATTTTATTGCTTCAACTTTTCATACATTTTTCTGATGTAAAAAATTACAACAAATATACAATATTTATTTGGATTTAGACCATGCTATGGTTTCAATTATATACGTTTAATATCATTACTATTTACAGACTCTTAGTCTCCTTGCATAAGATTCCTTATTCCTATGGACGGATTTGTAGCGTTAATTTATTCTACAGAAACAAGTAATAAATGCATAATATATACTTGTGTTAAAACGTTACAAGGGTATATAAAATATCTTTCTTGACTTTTAGGCTGTTCTAATATCAATACTATTACTGCATACATTAAGTGTAAGATGGGCGGTTTGCATGCAGTCGAAATAATACTTATCAAAATAATGAGTATAAGTGTAAAAATATATAATAGTCTTCAAAAAAAACGTTTGCACTGAGCTTACTAGAAACGATTCTACGTAAACTGTGTGCTTGAACTCAATAGAGTCGTGTATGGTTTTCCATTGCTTTAAATAACTTAGTAGATTCGTGTTTTGATTTTGTAGAGACTGCGATTAGATGGTTGTATGCGTCTTTTGTTCTTCGTTTAATATTTGCTCTTGCTTCTTCTTATGTCTGCGCCCTTCGATCAAGAAAAGGACACCGGCGAGAACTAAAAGGAAACTACCAATCACAGCTAACGCGTAGGACCAACTGATCTCGTTGTGCTCCCAGTTGGGCATCCAATCTCTGCCATCTCCTCGGGCACCAAATATAATAACAGCTATAATGCCACATATTCCACCTAACAATAAATTCCCACCAGTTGTCCACAAAAGTAACTGGTACTTGTCGTGCTGTCGTGAACAACATGCGTACAATGTCGTTAGAAAACTTCCTATTAATAGCAAAGTTAGACACAACGTGAAGAAAAACTGTGTTGCCACGAAAAACGGTGGCAGAAGAATATCGTGAATTATGTAGTACTCTTCCTCGAACACCCACCAGCAACCATAAAATTTCGTATCGTACAAATGATGTGGATGCTCGAATCCTTCGAAACATACCTGCCATAAACCTATGAAAGAAAATAATTGATTATAATCTAACGACGAAAACGCAGGTGGAATTCTATTGAAAATTTGAAGTTGTGATCGAAACAATTGACAATCGATCAACGTCGTAAACCGAAATATAAAAATGCACAGCCACCTTGCCAGTAACAAAAATATTGAACATGAAATTACCGATTTTTATAAACTTCGGATTTTCCAATTTTCCGTCTGTTTCAAGCCAATTGGGTGTGGTAAATGCAATCACTACTAAAGCAAATGCTACTGCGGTGCATATCGCAGCAGCCTTTCCATTACGAGTTTTCCCCATTATTTTATATGCCTATCACTTTGTTGTTGGTTTATTAACAGATTTACCAAAGCAACAATTGTTATTCGTGACTGCTGCAGCGTGTGGTTAGGCAGAAATGTTAAACAGTAATATCCTATACATCTTCTCCATGAAACAGAGTGTTAATAGAGGGCCGTTCTCATGACACTTTTCTATCGCTTTCCCAGCGCTCCGTGCCTGTCGTTTTAGCGGTTTATTTGAAATATTTCATACATTGTCGACCTCGAACAGAAACAATAATATATTTGATTCTATAGATTCTATAGATACATTGTAATACAATAACGTTAAATTATTCTTCCAGTGTGGTACGAGCCTACGGACGTGAAGAAAGCAACAAAAATATGTGAAGCGGAAACACAATGGAAGAATGTACTTCATTTCATATCTCCGAACAGAAATGAGCTAAAAGCAATTGCAAAGTACCTTGGTATATCGGTGCCTGAAGACAAGTCGAGTATAGATTTAGAAGAAGTAAAAGCGATCGCGGAGCAGGTTGCTAAATTTGTTCCGGTAGTAATAAGTACATTAGGATCTCAAGGAGTATTGGTACATCATTGTATATATGTATACTTTCAACTGTTAGAATTTAATACTTTGATTAACATGTAATTTCCTTTCGTTACAGGTCGTTCGCAAAGCTTTGGGAAGTGATACTTTCTATGATAAAGAGGGTAAACTGACTGTAAATAGCACGATTACTTCGCGCTTGTATCCACCATTATCCTACACTTTTGAAGATTCGAACGAAACGTTTAACGTGAGTGGCTGCGGCGATTGTCTTACAGCAGGAATGATTTATGGGATTCATAAAAATATGATCGAGACCGATTGTCTTTCTTTGGCCTTAAAGGCTGCCGCGCTTTCTTTGATATCGCTAGATGCAGTTCCTGCTTCGCTTTCATTGCTATGCAACGACGCCGAAAATATTAACAAACTTAATCGTTAAACAACACAAAAACTGTATACGATACTAAATCTATTTTGATAATAACAGAACTGCGCGAATTATATTTCAATAAGATTTTAGAATCTAAATTGCATCTACTATACTTTCTTCTAATCTATTTTTCTACTAATATCGCATTTCTCAGCTTTTGACTCTGTCAGTTTCCTTCTTCTCCCACAGAGAGACGAATTCTTTGACCTTGAATTTTCGTTTGCATCCCTCATAGTTCATGTACCTTATTTTCCCAAATATATCTCTTTCTGTCCAACCATGGTCATGAATGCCGCATATTGACCATGCGCAACCTATAAAAATAAACGTGTAGTTTGATTACAGTGTTACATTAAAGAAATATGTGGTATATATATAATATGACACGATCGTAACACTCGCCTGCATAGCCATTAGGATCACAGCCATCTATACTGTATTTATTATTTAAATAATTAGCCCATCCTAACGCATCTTCGGGTGTTTTGGTCCATTCTAATATTTTCTTTGCCCAGTACATTCTCAAAAATCCATGCATTTTTCCTGTTGTTACCATTTGATTTTGACAAGCATTCCATAAATCATCATGGGTCTCAGAGTTTTCCAATTCGTGTAAAGAATAAATATATTTTCTTTTATCTTTCCTGTATATAAAGCATATTGATAGTAAAATATAGAGGCGATTTATAATGACGTAAATAAAAAAAAGACTACCGATGTTTATTTAATGTTTCCATAGACCATGCATGAGCGCCTTCAACAAGATCATAGTTTTTGTTGTAAAAGCAAAAATTATCGCTAAGTTCTCGCCGTACAATAGCTTCCTCCATAAAGGATTCAACCGACTTTGGGTAGACTCGTTTATACGCCTGTATTTCCAAAATACAACGCTGTACCGATATCATGCCAAAATGAAACCAAGGAGACAAATTGCTAGTGGTATTTGATAGAGGATCGTTACGCTCGATCGCATACGTCTTTAAGCGATTTTGTAAAAAACTATCCAGCTCTTTAATAGCATTTTTATATCCTGGCATTGCCCATGAAATTTCACCTACTGTTCTATCCACTTCTGTGTCCTCCAGAGCCATTTTCCAATTGTTTTCTACAAATTTTTTGTTCGACGAATAAGGGTGATTTACAACAGGCGGAAATTCTGTTAAAAATTCATTCAATTTCGTATTGATTTTATTTCTCATTGTTCTAGCTGCAAACTCCTGCTTCTGCGAAGCTTCCCAACAGGGCACAATATTGTGTGCATCTACCTTGGAGAACAAACGAATTTGCAAGTTGTTTTGTTTTATTATCTAATAGATGAACTTACTTGACAAAACGGCACATCTTCTGGTAGCTTATTTTGTACATTATCTATCCATGATAGAGGTAACTTCAATGGGCAAAAATCTGCGATTACAGCCCCGATCTTATGTGTTTTTACAAATTTAACAATGCTGTCGTTTGGGTCTCCATGCAGTAGATGAAAATTTATATTTAATGTCTTACATTCTTCTTCAACTTCTCGTAATCCTTGTAACAGAAATTTATAATGTCGCATCGGAGCTTCCAAGAAGTTTGACATTAAACAGAAACATACGTGAAGAGGTAGCTTATTTTTTAAAGCAGTCCTTTGGGCGAAGAGTAGAGCCCAATTATCTTGAAAGATACAAAATTATTCTTAATAATTCAAAGTCTACTTATATGTACATTTATATATGTTTATATGTATGTTTATATGCATTGCGGACAATAATATAATATATATTAGAAAATACCTTGTACTCTAATGTCACGGAACATCCAGTACAATATTCCTTTACAATCATCTTTAACATCATTTAATTTGCTCAATAAACGAACACGTTTTTTGTTGAAATTAAATGTGCTGATAGATTCAGCTGTCTAGAAAAAATGTCAAACATTATCAAACAAAAAAGGAAATGTGACGATTTATAATGAGAAACCGACTGTACATTTTTTCTATTGTTTATAAACTTGTCTATCAGATCCGATGATTTCTTTCGCTTCGGCGGCCTCGATTCATCCATATTTTAATAATAATTTGTATCGTCTACAATACTTTACAATATACAATATGAAACTGTAATTAAACTATAACTTATGACTCAAGGTATTCACTCAAGGTATTGCTTATATATTTGAATTGCGCATAAAATAGACGCAACTTGTGATTCTGAACAGTGATGCCAGAAATGCGCAACATTTCACGCGCATGGGCGGCGATTAGGCTCAGTATAATGAGAATCTCAATGAAATGGGGTACTTTGAGCACCCCGCAGAATTTTAAAACATTTATATGATTTGATTCTGAAAAATTAATGTATATCAAGTATATTTGTGTATATTTTGTAAATCGTAGTACACGTTCTGGAGTCTTTTTGTCCGGTACAGATTGTTTCGGTACATTCTTGCCAATATAACTGCCTCAGGGCTCTGCTACCTCACATAGATACGATATTGTTTGTCGCGCATGCGTGTGAAATGTTGCGCATTTCTGGCATCACTGATTCTGAATTGTTCTGAATCCATTCTGAATCGTATTGCGCAATACATTGTTGTAGATCCTAGAATGTGTGATCTAGAATTGCATCTGTTAGTAAATACCAAATATGTAATAGCATTTCATAAGTGTATAAATATGTCATAATCTCTTATTTATCGTATTGTTTGTTGAACTTGTAGAAATAAGTTGTAGTTTATAATTTTATAGAAATAATATATAAATAGAAATCTGTTGTCAAGTCAAGAAAGTCCCTCGCAGTCCCTCGAATCCTTGGAGGTTCTAGTTCTGTGTTCTAGTGGTTCTATCAGATTCTGTCGAAGAGCAAAATGGTGGTGCCACCTTGCAACAATATTGTGAAACTATTTAACCGGTTGTTTTAAACATTCTTACACAGATGGCGACGCGTACTTATTTTTCGTCGTACCTATTATCCCGTGTAAAAAACCAAATGTTAGCTATATGTAAAAGCATGGCAGGCGATAATTGTTAACGTGCAACACCATTGAAGCGTAATTTTATAATCGATATGATTCTAAAAACACCATATATTGTTGTTTATGAAAATGTAACAGAAAACTGTTTAGATTTCAAAGTAAGCTATATATATATATTTACTCATTACGTATATCTTTGAATGTAAATAGTGTCAGTACACATGTAAACTGTTCATTCGAACGTGGTCGGTTTAGATTTAAAATCGTCCAATCATAATTGTCACGAAATTTTTTCATTGGTTATTTCCATAAATCTTCTTATTGATATCATTTTGATAAAAAGAATACATAATGAGATCAATTAATCGGCCAAGGATACATTCATCCCATAATACTTCTCAATGAAACTATAACAATTAATTGTGGTAATATTTTGCAGTTACATACATTATAAAAATATGCAATCTGTATACGCAATAAGATAATAATGTTATAATAAGATAACAGAGAAACGCGTGCTCAAGATACCATAAAATCTTGTTAACACAATCGGATAAACAGACTACGAATTATTGAAATATTTTCTCATTTTCTGTGCAAGCATCGCTTTCAATTAACGCGACACAAAACATACATACATATCACTTCTCACAATGAAGGTTATGTAAATTTGATTCGACAATAAAATTAGCAAAATAACAAGTTTAAATAACATATCCGTCTTTTATTCATGTGATAAAGTGAATACATATATAAAATAATAATTTAAACTAATTATAGCGTCGTACACTTAAGTTTTTACTACTAATAAATAGATAACTGTTACGACAATATGTATACTTTGATACTTTCAGTTTCTTCTTCGAAATAACAATAAATTTATAATTATTGAATTACAACCGCGGATGGAAAACGTATAATTATTAAAACAGTATGTATAAAGCGTGAAGTTCAATTTAAGATCAGGACCACACTGTGTAATCGAGTCATTAAGTATATGTGTTCATATTTAGTATGTGTGTGCATCCATTTTGTAGTCTCGATAACTTTTTTAGACCGTAAATCGTTACCGTCGATATTGCCTTTCGAGATACGAGCATTATAAGTGTCCAGGTAAGAAATCAACTAAACATGTTCAAGAAGAAATATCGAATTCTAACGTAATTTCATAAAGGGTCATCGAGGCCCGACCACACGAACGTATCAACGAAACGAAGTAGCCATTCGGTTCGGTTTCGGTGTAAACAGCTCGTGACACGCACTTGACGCACTCACACAACGCAGAAATGTGCGATGCTTTTCGGACGAGCAATGACAAAAATTGTCGCGGTGGGGGAATCGCCAATGGGAAGAGGTGTCTGTTGGTCACGTGTTTCGCGACGCAGTGGAACCACGAGCAGAACGAGAGTATCGTCAACAGAGACGAGCTAGACACCGGAGAGAGAAGGTCGAGTTTTGCACCGGCTGCGCTGCAACGAAGAAAGAGAGGACTAGTGAGAGAAACAAAGACAGACAGAGAGAGAGAAAGAAAGTGGGAGGGAAACAAGATGGTAAGGAAAGAGATGGAAGATCAAGGAGGACAGAGATTCTAAAGGAGAAAGAGAGACAGAAGATATTCGCGGCACGTAAGAGAGAGAGAGAGAGAGAGAGAGAGAGATAAAGGAAGGGCTGGAATACAACGTGAAGAGAGGGGAGCGGACGAAAAGAAGAAGCGGACAGGCTGGCAGGCTGGCATACGGACCTGTCTGACTCCGACTCGCGACGATTCCGCGATCTCGTGGCTCGTGGCTGCCTTTCAGCTGCTATCCTGCGCTGCTCTACACCAGCCACATTCGAACACCAGAGCTTCGCGACAGTAGTAACAGTAGATTCGGTTCGGTGTAGAAGGAAAGAGAAAGAGTCGTTCTCATACATATATTTATATATATACATATATATGTATATGTATATATATATGCATACATATATTTATATGTATAGATATAAATATATACACGCAACACATACACACATATATATACATATGTACTAATTACATGTATGTATATACACGCGCTCTCTCTCTCTGCAGCATACAGATACGCGCTCACACACGCAAATTTATATATATATATACATATATAGGCATATACTTGCGCATATGTATATATAGGAAGAGAGAAAGAGAGAGATATATACGTAAAGAAAGAGAAAGAGATCGAAAGAGAGTAAGAGCGAAGCGGGCGCCGTTACGATAAAAGAAGTTTTTCGGAGAGCGTATTCGGGAGAGCGTTCAATGGTCGAAGCAGCTATGCGCCACGCCGTCGTAGGGCTGTTAGCTAGCTAGTTCTGACTACGGGAGGTCTCGGGCCGCAGTTACGACCTCGAGAGAACGAGCGGGTTCGCCTCGCGAAGATGACCATAATAGTCTTTTTGATCGACACGTCGGCCTCCATGAATCAGAGGGCATATTTGGGCGGGCGACCCACGCTTTTGGACGTAGCCAAGAGCGCCGTGGAGACTTTCGTCAAGGTACGCCAGTCACACAGCTTTCCCGGCTCTGCCTCCCGGTCATGGGTTAGGCCGAGTTATCGGTGTTGTCGTGGTCGTGGTTGTGGACGTGGTTGTGATCGTGATCGTGATCGTGATCGTTGTAATTGCCGTTGTAGTTGTTGTCGTTGTCGACTCGTGCCATCCTCGTCGCGGAGAGAGCAACGTGGATAACTGTTCTGACTTGCATGGGTTACCTCGTCGTCAACCTTCTTCTTAGCCTTTCGATCTTTCTTTTTTTCAGGTGAGACAGAGATCGCCGGAAAGCCGTGGGGATCGTTACATGCTACTGACCTTCGAAGATCCGCCTCAGAACATCAAGGTATGTTTCCCTTCGTATTTCACTTTATCTTTGTCTTTTCACACCATTTGCAGTTTTCGTCCTCTTCTTTCTTATCCTTTCCGTGATATTTTCTGTCTCTCTCCCTTTCCATCACAGATGCACGGATACACGCGCGCGCGCGCGCACGCACACAAGCGCATGCACACGCACACATTATGTTATGTTAGCTACAGACTTAGACAAGCTATGCTTTTTAAATAGAAATCGTATGTAGATTACTTTAAACATTAGTCCATCATTCGATTCAGAAGATATCGTATGGACTGTGTAGTATGTATTTACGTTGTTATGATTATAGGAGTATAGTTACGTTAGGGATGAACGTGGTCACGCAAAAGCAAGTGATATACAGTTGGTACATTTGAAACAAGGTTAAAGAATTGGTCCGAAGCTCTGATGTATTTGATTTAGCATGTTTGATTTGCAAAACTGATACACACGTGCTAGTCACGCGTTATCGAGTAACTTTATCCTCTCTTTAGAAGCGCTTGTAATTATTTCTATTGAAAATATTTTACAGCATATCTCTAATTGATTTTCATTTTTCAGGACCGAGTACAGTGATCAGGCATGTGGCTCAAGAAGGGGTCACGGTTGAATAATATTATAAGGATTAAGGTACTGTCGCCTGTTTAATAATGGTAAGGGAAGTGGAAAGAGAATCTACGCGACACCGGGCCCTGAAACAATAAAGAATCATCATGGGAAGCCGAAGATAGTAAACTAAATGATATTGTTGACGCAACAGACGATGAAGCCTGCGAAACTTTTCATGGCTATTCTTCATTGTCTTAATGTCTAATGTCGCGTAGTGGTCTTTCTTCTTCCTCCATTATTTCACAACTTCAGTGACAGAACTAAACTTAACTCTTTCTTGATCCATTAGCCTTATCATCATTTCTCATTCGATTCTCTCGATAACAAATTTTACAGTTCTTATGGTCGAGTCATTTCCAAAACGTGCGCTTGACCAACCAAAAATATATTCGTTTTTATTCCAGGCTGGCTGGAAAGAAAACTTAGCGACGTTTATGAACGAGCTTAAGAATTTACAATGTGTCGGACTAACAACACTAGGCGCCGCATTAAAACATGCTTTAGATGTTCTGAATATAAACCGTATGCAGACTGGTATAGATACGTATGGTCAAGGAAGATGCCCATTTTACTTGGAGCCCTCGGTAATCGTTGTCATTACGGATGGAGGAAAATATACGACTAACAGCGGAGTAAACCAGGATGTAAGTATTTAAGGGACAGCTAAGAGGGTAGACTCGGTTTTCTTATTTCTCAATAATGGAAATATGGTATTTTTCAGTAGTCAAAAGCGCTAGATAAAAGATCAATCTAGGCAGCGTAATTTGCATTATTTGGAAGCATACAACTGCGCATGTAGATATTTTCATAAAGCTGCAACAACTGCATGTTGCCGAATAATGCAAATTACATTTCGTAAACGTATAAATAATAAAATAAATAAAAACCCCATCTTTGCATTATCGAGAAATGAGAAGGCGCCTTGCAATCCTGGAGAAACGAGTTTATCCACTTCAAATGTAAATTTGCCAAGTTCATCGGAAAACATTTGGTAATCGCTCGAATTTTTCTTAACAGTTTACATTGCCCATGCATTCTCCTATCCCTGGGTCCGAGCTGACAAAGGAGCCATTCAGATGGGACCAAAGGTTATTTTCTTTGGTATTACGGCTCTCTGGAACGCCAGCTGTTGAGAGAGATACGGGATTAGTTGCGAGCGACGCGTCTCCTATAGATGCTATGTGCGAAGTTACCGGAGGTACGAGTAACATATTTCACCAACGGAATGCGATATATCTTACCGTGAACGGTAATTAAGAAATTGAATATTCCTTTACAGGTCGTTCGTATTGTATAACATCGTTTAGAATGATGATGCAGTGCATAGACTCTTTGGTACAAAAGGTTCAATCCGGTGTGGTGATCAACTTCGAGAAGATCGGACCAGATCCTCCACCTTTGACGAACGAAGCGCAACACGCGGACGACGAAGAGAACGAAGAGGAGAATAACGCGACAAACGGAAATCGAGCACAGTATCCGCCTAATTCGTTGGTACCTCCTGGAAATACGTTATGGCATTCTTGTAGAAGACTCATTTATGTTCCGCGATCGGCGCAGAAAGGTTTCGCAGTTGGATTTTGGCCGATTCCCGAAAGTTTCTGGCCTGATCTGAGTGCTAGTTCTCTGCCACCTCGATCGGCGCATCCAAACGTAAAATTTACTTGCACTAGCCAAGAGCCCATGGTGATAGAAAATCTTCCATTCGATAAATACGAGTTAGAGCCGAGTCCGTTAACGCAATACATTTTAGCCAGGAAACAGCCAACAATTTGTTGGCAAGTTTTTGTAGCCAATTCGTATAAAACTAGCGATGTGGGTCATCCGTTTGGATACTTAAAAGCAAGCACGAACTTAACGTGCGTGAATTTGTTTGTGATGCCCTATAATTATCCGGTGCTGTTGCCTTTGTTAGAGGAGTTGTTCAAAGTTCACAGATTGAAACCAACCAACGAATGGAGAACGCAATTTCAGAATTACATGAGAACCATGCCGACTTACTATGCAGCGGTACGCGATTTATTGATTTGTATGTTTTCTATGACTGTGTGAATTTTTTCTGACTGTGTATGTTTTGATTACAGTCTCTCAGGAGGGCTTTAACTAGAATGGGTGCACCGGCACCATTGGCGCAAACATTAATTCCGGATAATATGGATAATTCTTTGTCGTATAGCGTTTTAAATTATTTAAAGCGACTGAAAAATCAAGCGAAAATCGAATTCGATAGACTTTGCAACGAAGTTCTGTCCAAACAACTCGCTGCTGCTAATATGACGAAGAATCTAGTAAACGGTAGTACAACGACGATAACGGATGGAGTAAGAGTTATTCCAAGAACTCCGCTGAAGAAAGATTTGGTAACTATGTGGAAAATGATTTTGACTCTGACTCTTCGACTCTTCTGTATAATATAAATACTAATTATGAATGTTTCATCACGATAGGTTTCGCATCCGTTACTGCAGGATAAGTTTACAGGGCTGAGGGATCAATTGAACGAGTTCGGTGGTTTCGTGGTTGGACTGGTTCGAAATCAACAGCGAGGCGCGCACAGTTATCGAAACGCATTCGACGTTCCCCGGAAATCCCTTTTAGATCAAGTGGTCAGAATGCGTGCCAACTTTTTACAACCCGGATTGCTACACACAAAACTGCTCGATGACGATTACGTTCATTCTATGCCCCTAGCACAAATGGGAAATTATCAGGAATACTTGAAGCGGATGACTCCGCCTTTAAGAGAGATCGAGAGTGTCCCCGTGAGGCAGCATATGTTTGGTAAGTGCTCGAACTAAGAGACGAAACAAACTTTTCGTCAGCTAACAGGCAATTTAGAAAAATTTTAATCGGCTTGTTGATTTTCAGGTAATCCTTTTAAGATAGATAAAAGAATGATGGTAGACGAAGCGGATATCGATATGGTTGGAGCGACGTCTTCGACTTCCAAAGGCGGTATGAAACGTACGCTGCCAACTTCGGATGGAGGAGGATCGCTAGCTTCGAAACCGCCACCAAATAAACGAAAGCCGGGTCCAATTCCCAAGGACGTTGTCGTACGGAGACCGTCATATACACCGACCAATTCTACTCCGAGCTCGCCGATTCCTTGGGTAGACGACACCAAGAACCAAGTGACCCCAGCTGCCGCCGATTTGAATCAAACTCCGCTGAGTACAGTGAACTCCTCAAGCGCATCGAGTATATCCAGTATATCGAGTATATCCAGTATATCGAGTATATCGAGTTTATCGAGTATATCGAGTATATCAAGTATACCGAATGCATCAACGGTAAATTCGCCGGAGAAATTGGTAAACGGCCTTGCAGAGATGCCCACGATACCGGTATTCGAACCAATCCCGGTGGAACACACCAACAACCATATGGACACTCCACCAACTCTGATGCCAGTGGTTAACAATATTGACGCACCCAAGAACGAAATCAAACTGGAGAAGACGGAGAACGTTAAACACGAGTGTAATATTCTACCTCTGAACGATTGCGTTGAAAACAGTGTGAAACTCGAGAATTCGGTCGAAGACAGGTTGACGAATCACGTCGAGGAAAAGCGCGAACCAAAGGTGGAGAAGGACAAAGCTTTGACGAAAAAAGAATTGGAAGACATTAGGAAACATAATTTGTCCGTGCGAGAGCTTGTATATAAAGAAGTACGAAGAAGAGGTACAAGTAAGTTCATATCAATTCGATCTTTAGTAGATCGTAGTTTTCTTGCGCTTAAAAAAAAAAAGAAAAAGAAACGATCAGCATTAGTAATTGCTCGGTGATTTTGTTTCAGATTACGCGACACTATTTTCACACTTACACCAAATCCAAGGGACTTTAGATATACGACTTGCGTTTTTTGCGAGATATCGTGAAAGAATCGTTACGATTTAAAAGACGTAATCTGGCATCGTTGCTGGAAGAATATTTGAAAACTGTACAAGAGGATAGCTGGACTGTAAACCACAAGGTGAATCACAATGGTGCCACAAAAATAAGTTAAGGGTCGATTGCATAATGTGGGCATTATTCGAGTAAAAAGAATGAAAAACTGAAAAGACTATTAAAGGAATCGAGCGAACGATACACGGGGAACGTGTCTCGAATCGGGACACAAAGGTAGCCCATCAAGCAAGTCGTACATCTGTAAAAGCGATAAGCGTGTTTAGCGTTTAAGGGTGTATGTTGCCAAGGCACGCGCGAAGTGATAATAATTGATAAATCTAACGAAAGCAAAATAGCATTTTGGATGTCAACCAAGGAGATATGACTCTCTCATGCTCCTTTTTCTTTGGTTTTCGTTTCGTCTCTTCTCTTTTGTGACTGTACAGTTGGTAGAAATATGTTCTTCAATCGATTATATGCGTTAACGACAATAAAGTCATTGATTCAATAACGTTGTAAACGAATTTGAGTCTTATTATTCTTTGCTACGTGAGAGAATTACTTGGATTCGTTCACTAAATATTCGAAATTATACATTTTGAGCTTTCTCACCGAATTGTCCAACATTTTAATCGAAAATTTAATAATAATTCTTATTATAACTACTACCACTACTACTACTACTACTACTACCACCACCACCACTACTATTAGTGTTATTACTACTACTACTATTATTATTATTATTATCATGATCATTATTATTATTATTATTACATTGTTACTGTACGCCGTGAGACGCTACAGTTTTTAAATAATTGTAATTAATTCTAGTAACGAACACACAGTGCGCCGTTTATAAAAAATAACATCTGACTGTTTTTTCATTGGGGATATGACTCGTAGAAACTCTTTGAGTCTCGGATGCAGGCATCCGCGACATTCTTTAATTTCGAAGTGTATTTGTTGTGTAATAATTAGCAATTATAGTCTAACTTCCAAGTTTGTCTACTTTTTAAGGAAATTTAGAGGTATATAGTGCCCTGAGAAAGTACAATATTAAACGAATAGCACAATTCTACCAGCTGCACAATCGAGTATCTTGATGCTTAAAAAGTACAGACAGTAAACCACATCGACAATGTATTTTCTTCGACCACGCCTCGTACTATGTTTTCCTTTTGTAAAAGTTTTGGCGTACACACGTTATTGTGATCTAGGACATAAATCAAGAGATAAGTTTATCGACGCATGATACGCTCTGTACATTTTGTTATATATGTTGTTAATAGTATAAAGCCAAATTGAAGTCTTACTTTCTATGATCAAATGAGAAGGCGCTTCGGTGCGAATCTTTAGAAGTTGAATACATATCTTTTGTTTTAAAAGAAGGATTGTAAAAATTTACATTTTGTAAGTAGGAAGAACATATGCTATATATTTTATCATGTAATTCGCTAAATTAAAATACCCTGGAAAATAGAACTGTTTTTGTCGTAATGAATCTTCTTTCACGGAATTCGAAAAACACATTCGATGACATATTGGCTTTTAACGTACGATAACTATCATAACAATTGAAAGCTAATTTTTATATTCAACGTTACCTTATAGAATTTAACTTATTGAAGAATCTTCAATGAAGGGTTGACAGTGCCTAATGCTATTGGAAATTAGTATGAAAGAAGATTATATTTATTTTCAACCCATTTCAACATCCACGGTTTTTACAATTGAATCATTTTTAAATCGTTTCGTCGAAGAATTCGCGTTATATATTATTATACTTTTACAAGTTATGTGTACGATAATGAATTGCATGATTTCACTTGGATAAATTTACAGTGATGTGGTTAATAACAAATTATATGTTTACTCTGTGCACAACTTTTAAAGACAATCATTTGTTGCTCGACATTGGATGGAAATGGGTTGAAAGAAAGTATACAGTAATAGCAATGATTTATATAAATAAATAGTAATGTCAAAGTCACTTGTTACTATCTATAAGGAGTGATAGTGATTTGACCAAATATTATGTAGACTGTCCTAAATTCAATGATCAGGAAGATTATCTTACGCGTGTATCAATTAAACAGATCATAAACATATTGTTGTGTACGATTACACACATGTTCGGCAAAGCATATTCTATCTGTTCTTCGTTCACTTTATTATCGTTTTTCTATATATAGAAAGGAAGCTTTGGAGCAGCATACCGATAATAAATTGTCACATATCATCTTTATCATTAGATTATAAATTAATCAAATTTAAATATAAAGGGGCTGTCTCTAAAGACTTTCTAGCATCAGTGTTTCGTGAAACTGATCTCTTAAGCGTCACCTGATTTTCCTGTTGACGCATTTTTATATCAAAACTCGTGATCACCCGTAGCCTCTTTATATTTAAACAATGTTAAAGTAAGATAATCATCCTGAACCTTTTTTTACGGGGACACTAAACACACACGGTAAACGTGATTAATCTGGTGATTATGCATAATAAGCGGTTATTATATGACTTTAAAACAGAATAACTTTTTTATAATTGTACGAAACGACCTGATTTTTTATAATCAATTAGAAGCATCGATTTAAGAAATGATATGCAAAAAAGATTTTCCAAAAAATTATAATTTACAAGATTACATTCATAAATAAAAAAGGGATTTTTTAAAACATTTTTATTCGGGCCCTTAATGACAATTTAAGATATATGTTTTGTAGATCTATGTTAGTTGTACGCTTGTTGAAAATTTCATTGAATTCGGTTGACGCAGGAAAAAACCACACGCATCGAAAGATGTACGATTTTGTGGATTTTAAGGAGAAACTGATCAACAGTCGTGTAAAACTACGATTTTCAAACCTAACATGGATCTACAAAACATATATTTTAAATTTTCTTTAAAGGACATAATAAAAAAGTTTCAAAAAAATGCCTTTTTTATCTTTGCATGTAATCTTGTAAATGATATTTTTTTGGAAAATCTTTTTTGCATATCATTTCATAAACCAATGCTTCTAATTGATTATAAAAGATCAAGTCGTTTGGTACAATTATACGAAAGTTGTTCTGTTTTAAAGGGCATTCGAATACTTTCATTACCCACTGTATGATCACCACTAAGTTTGCCGGTTATTATATATAATCACAATCACCACTGGTGATTATGCATAATAACTTATTATACATAATCACCAATTTATTACATGTACCGTAACATATATACATATATCCATATATACATGTGTACATATATATATATATATATATATATATATATATATATATATATATATGTGTGTATATGTATATGTACATATATTCTGTTCTTTGTAAATCTAGTAGTGAAATTGTATATCGAATAGTATTTATTGAATTGAAATCGTTAAACATTTAACAAATTATTTTATAATAACGGAGCTTAGCTGAGTCTCCGAGACAATGAAGCTAGACGCTTATTGGCTCCAAAGAGAAATTAATAAGAAAGTTGAATGAACATAACACAAAGTGCGATTCTACGATGAATTAATAGATAATAAGAAAGAAAAATATGATGGAGTAAGTAACACGATTATCAAACTTTTGTTAGATCAACTGTAATTTTTTTATTGTATCGCTACTTATTCCCATAAGTCGATCGAAAATATAGTTGCCAAAAAAAAGTGTGAGGAGAATAGGGCACTCTACGTGTAATACTTTTTATCAAATCTGTGTATTCTATAAACATATGGAGAGTATTTATGATTTTTCTTCATAAGGAAATTCTATGTATTTAGTACTTTTTCACACGGAGACAAATTTGAGCTACAAGTTTTCAGACGATACAATCATTAGTTAATGTGCGTTCAAAGTTTTCTCTGTACCCTATACTCCGATAAACTAGAAATACAATTCTGTTTCAGCAAGCGTCTCGTTTTCAAATTCAATTTTAAATTGTCATCTGTTATACTGGTGTTACATATGTCATATTGTTCGAAGTACATTTAATCGGTTATTCTTTTATTGTACCTATATTGCTATCGTGTGCGTTATTGTACATATACCACTGTAAATAGATACGTATCGATGGTTACTACTAAGGAAATTCATATTGAAATGATTGTTCCATTTTTACGTTTATATTTTAAAACGAAATAGCAGATAAGCTTTAAAAAAAAAAATAAATGAAAACACAATTGACACATCATTTTATAGTTGGATATCTCCCTGTATTATTATGCTCCTAATAATTATTCACACATTGGAGTAAACGAGTATCGATGAAAGACATGCAGACATGTACATAAATTCGATATTTGTTCAAACTCATTCGAACATTTCTTTTTTCCAATAATAGGTAGAGATTAACTACGTTTCTATTACGAAATATTGAAACCTTAATAGATAATTTATTCGCCACAAAGCCAGAACTATATTTATGGGTTATGTTCATCCGTATTACCTTGGTCTTAATTATTATTTAATTTTACATCAATTCCGATATAAAGAAAGAACATTGACGATAATCTCATCGAATAAAAAAGAAGGGAAACGCATTAATTAATCTCGTACAACATAAAAGACAATCAATAACAATTCTCATACCAAAAATGTCAATCAGTGTTTAAGTCTTGTATTCATAGTTTGAACAAACCATACAATTTTCTATAATGCAAAGCATAATTGTTACGACAGCTATCTACTACATACATACGGATACTTATGAAAAGAATTTGTAATACGACCATATATTTAAGTTGGTCAAGTTCAAGTATAATGGGGCGATAATGATAGTGATATGAAGAATGCTTTGAATCAGTTATCGATTAAATATTTATATAAATATAAGAACTATTCAAGTAATATTTATAAAAAAATTGCTATTTTCATATCGAGAACTCAATCGATGTGTGATTTCTGTAAGTATGAGTTCTACATATATACATATAGATAGCACACCGACTGTTTGGCCCATTTGCAAGATTGCAAATGGTTTTTTCAGTAATCAAAAACGCCAAATAAAAGATCATTCTAGGGAGCAATCGCCCTCAAAGGTCTTATTTATTAACTTATTATACTTTTGTCGATAAAAAGGGAGACTGCTACGCATTTGCACAGTAGAAATTTACTATCTGCCAAATTGATGCGACCCGCCCTGTGTCGTGCATGCGCGAGAAAAGTTGGGCTCAATCGAAGCACTGATTGGCCACATTAGTGTTACCGTGCTGCCCTCTCAAAAACAGGCTGAATCCCGGCCCGCCCGGCAGGCCCTGGGCTTGAGCCCCCTGCAGGTGATATCCGCGCCATTGCGCGCATAGGGGCCCGGTTGAATCGGCTTGCCTGGGTCTCGAGCAGCTCCAAGTGTTGTGTTTGCCCGTAACCTGTAGGTCAGGGGCTCTGCTGGCTGGGTCCGGTGGTAGGCTCTGTCAGGCTGTGTTATCTGATTATAGTCTTTGGACATTTTATTAAACTTTTAAAATCTGTTATTAGCTATAACGATTCAAAAGACATTGGTGCATAATTAAATTTGATTTCAACCGTACCAAAATAAGATGTATCGTAAATATTTCTGTTATTTGACATTCAATTTTGAAGAGTAGCATTTATCACACACACATATATGTACGTATCGCCTTCAGTTTCGTTTATTCAAGAACATAATGATAATAACGGAACAAGGATCACATGATACATACGTATACACATAAATATAATTTACTGATATATTTCATAATTATATTTGAAAAGAACGCATGCAATATATATATATATATATATATATATATATATATATATATAAGCGCATATTTAAATAATCGAGAGTATCGATATAGGAATCGATACTGTGGACTTTTAAAAAAATCGGATATATATATAAGATGTCCTTTGGAAGGGGTGAGAGACGGTGGCCGAGAGGCTCACATCAAAATGGCCGCATTTTAGTCTACAGACGATTTTTCTTTACTGTTTGCCAATAGCCGTGTAAAGGGCCTGGCAGTGTTCCTCTAAGTGGCAGATCTGTTTCGCTGGAAATTTCACTGTTGGATAACTTGATAATTTTCGTGAAATAGAGCAAACTTCGGTAAGAAAATTCGACCGCATAGTTACACTGCCAAATAGCCGGGCCAAGCCCATTGTCTATTGACTGATTCGTTCGAAGAATAGAAATGTATTTCACTTAGTCAACGTCGTTGTATTTCTCGACTGCTGAGAAATTTCTTCGATTCCCGTTGCAGCCTAGATAGTGCATGTGTTCACTGATACTGTCAAATAGATTCGAAACTTAGTATACCATCTTTCGAATTGTGAAATCGCGATCGTTGTACTATATTAATTTACGTTAAGTAATCGGGTTTGTCTTTCAACGGATAAGTACGTTTCGTTCGAATCATTATCGTTAATCTCCGATTGTCGTTAGTGCTTGTAAGTCAATATTTAAACTTCGCGTGTAAGTGTTAATTCGTATATGTTGTGTTTTTTTTTATGTCATCTTCATTTTGTGTCTGCGGTCTATCTAATATTGTTTCATTTTATCGTAGGTTCTGCATAATTTTTTATACGATGATACGTCACCAACATCATACAATGCAAAACCAACTCAGAGATCATAATAGGTTTGTAATCGTTTGTCTCACCGCATTCAGCTCTCGATCGGTATGCATTTTTCTATCGAATTCTATCGGAAACTCCATTTTGTTTTCCAGAATGGGAGGTCCGATGCGTCCTATGCAGCAGGCTAATATGGCCCCTCTACACCAGCCTCAGCATCCGTTACCGCATCGGAATCCACATCAACAAATACTGTCCATGCCCCCCCCATCAACAACATATTCATCACATACAACATCCTGGACCGCCGCACGGAAATCCACGACAACCGATGTTGATGGGCATGAATGCACACAATACGAGCGGTACTATTTCAACTTGAATTCTCTACGTTTTACATAAACAATGTTTCTGTCAATACAATCATACTGGTTTTTAGGCACCATGGTTAGCGTCAGCTTAAAAGACCAAGCGAACACTGTCTCTGTGACTCTACAAAATCCAAACGTGCAACCGCCGCAATATTCGCAGCAACAAAACACTCAACAAAATCCTTCTTCGCAGCAACACGTGCAACTAGCGCAATCCATAGATCAATCTAAATCGGTTACGAACGAAACCAACAATGGAGAGTCCAGAGATCAGAGTTCACCTACCCAAAATCATGTAAACGTGATCGATCCAGCTTTGGCAAACATGAAAGAAAAAACACCGATGTGCTTATTGAATGAGTTAGCACGTTTTAATAAGATTCAGCACCAATATAGGTTGACTAACGAACAAGGACCAGCGCACAAGAAACGATTCACGGTAACCCTGAAACTCGGACAAGAGGAATACATTGCCGAAGGTCCTAGTATAAAGAAAGCTCAGCACAGTGCTGCGACTGAAGCATTAACCAAGACCTGGTATCAACGGCCTCCACCGAAACCGACAAAGGCGATGAGAGTAGCGCATCCAGAAAAATGGTTCAGTGGTTCTGGTAGTTGCATAGTATTTTTTTTATAAAATCCAGAGTGAAACGCGATTCGGTGCTGTAAATCGTTTCAACTATGGACAGCACTGACGCGAACGATTCCAACACCTACAGAAAATTCTTTTGCAGGGAACTTACCTCCAACCGTCGAGTTAAATGCTTTGGCCATGAAGAGAGGAGAACCGACTGTTTATACCATTAGACAAGCTCCCCCCCGCAGGGTTACAGCAATATGTTACGCATGGTCTAGGACACTTCCCCCGAATATTTAATCCTCGTTTTCCTACGTATAATCGTGGCTTCCACGCGGAACCTCAACTGTATTTTGTATCTTTAAAAGTAATCAAATACTTCAGTCTTATGAAAACGATCCGATACAAACATACCAAACACATGTTAAACTTGTACAACTTTATAGGTAGGAGAACGCGAATTCATCGGTAGGGGTCTAACAGGTCAAGCAGCACGACACGATGCGGCAAGCAAAGCTCTAGAACAATTGCGCCAACTACCATTACCTGAAGTAGCAAATACTTGTAACACAGGCGAGAACGGTACATTAGGTGATGCTAAAGATCCCATTGCCGAATTAAAAAGTCCAGTATCGTTGGTTCACGAGAGGGCATTGAAACGCAGTTTACCCGTTAGTTTCGAAGTTGTGTCTGAAATCGGTAAGCCTCACATTCGGACATTTAAAACGCAATGCACCATCGGCGATAAAGTTACGTTTGGAGAAGGACCTTCGAAGAAAGTAAGTCTCACGCGTAGAATATTCAAGAGTAAACGATCAATTTTAAACTGTGAGATCTATCGTTTAGGTGTCAAAAAGACATGCGGCAGAATTCATGCTGGAAGAATTAAATCGTTTGCCTCCGTTGCCGGAAACTATACAGAATCGTCCGATGCGAGTCAAACGCAAGTCCGCAACGACGAAGAAAAAATCACGGAATTTGATAAAAGTTTATCAAGAGCCGCGTTCCGAGTCCGAAGCTGCGGAAAAAGTGAATCCAATCTCGCGATTGGTTCAAATACAGCAAGCTAAACGAGAGAAAGAACCTGTCTATAATTTAATCGAAGAGAAGGGTGGGCCAAGGCGAAGAGAATTCGTCATGGAAGTTACTATGGGTCAGCATTCCGCTCAGGGAATGGGTCCTAATAAAAAACTGGCCAAGAGAGCTGCTGCGGAAGCTCTTTTGGCTCAATTAGGTTACAGTAAACCGCAGCCCACAAAACCATCAATAAAAACAGGGGAGAGCGAGGCCACCGAATCGAAGCCTAGGAAAGTTACTTTCTTGGAAGATGAACAGATCAATGAAACCCCATCACATCCAGTTGGAGGTGAGACAAATAAATTGTAAAATCAGGCATGGCCAAGCGCGACTCTCGCGACCAAAAGAGCTGTCAGAATCTAACACGCATAATAAAAATTAATGAATGAAATATCGGTCTTAGCTCTGTACTCGCTGAAATCGGTTTGGACATGCCTAGTGTACGTTATTCGTTGTTCGTTCTTCGTTGTTCGTTGTGCGCGAGTGTTTTGAAAAACCATCATCAATTGTGATCAGGAACTATCGGACGTCAGCTAGTACCTGGACTTTTGTTGGTGGATGGTGGTCAAGAATCGAAATTAGGTAGCGGACCTAGTGTACAAATTGTTGCCGAAGAACTGCGAGGACAACAGCAACAAAATCCAGCCACAGTTTCTCCTAAAGACCAACTGAAATATCTCTCTCAATTGTTCAACTTCAGCGTGGAATTCAATGATTTTCCCAAGGTAGTATGTAGGTCCATGTGCATGAACATGTGTGCGTGTGCGCGTGTGATTAATATATTATTTAAATCATTTAGGGTGCGGTAAATAAAGAATATCTGTCACTGGTGACGTTGAATACAGACCCGCCGCAAGTTTGCCACGGCAACGGCCCGACAAGGAACGCGAGCCGTAATCAAGCAGCATTGAAAGCTTTACGCACTTTAAGCAAGCTGGGTCTTGACAATGCATCCAATTCGCAAACAAAAAAGGATAAAGGTGCGTCCGGGGACGGAATACATATTAGCATTCAAGTTAAAAACAATATAATGGATGGAACTATCGACAAGTAATCATATAGTATTTAAGGCTTATCTAATGTAACTTTAATTTACATTGCCGTTTTAAGGCATTGCAAAGGAAAGCTAATTTAGGAATATTTCACGAAGTTATGGATATGAAGAAGGCACGTTTGAAAAAATGATCGTTAAAAGAAAGCGAGTGATTTAATTGTAGGTTTAACATTAATATCAGGTGTTAATATTAAACCTTGACTCTTTGAATTATATCGTGGAACTCTTAAGAATAACGATTTGATTTTCTTTTATTTACTACACAGCGTGTATAGACCTATGTATACATACAGGATACACGCAAGCATATTTAAGTGTTTCATTACATTTATTATTATTATTATCATAGCCGTTGTCGTCGTCATCGTCATCATTATCACCATTATCATCGTCATTATTTTGTTATTACTATTATTATTATTATTATTATTAATTATAATAATATATTGCTAGTTTCATATAATCAGGATTGCATATGTTTGTTTTCTTTTTTAATTGGTGTGCACTGTTGCTTTTTACGTAGTCTTCCTAAATTATATTTTTGTATGTAGTATCATAGACGATACGTTTCGCTTTTTATTCATGTATTTACGTGTAATTGCAGTTGTTAAATGAACTCTAATCGACGGGAAATCATACTTCTCGGTCAGTCTCTCTGGGCCTTATTACACGATAACTTCAAACATTGAATCACCGATGACTCGGTCTTCGCATATTACGCCATTACGTCTTTTAACATAACGGACTGCGTATTTGGAAGATCAGTAGCTTTTTATGAAGGATCAGTCTTTTGCAGTGCCTTAATTGCGTCAAGAATATTGCTCAAGCACCAATAACCACTCAAGTTATTAACGAGAGGGGTGAAGGAGAGGGAAAGGGAGCATGCGAAAATGCCATTTGTTTTACGAACGACCGAAAACGATCGTTCGCAGCAGCCTCCTCGATAGACTCTTCCGATCATCTTGAAACTTCAATGGTACTAAGGCATAGGATTTACGTTCGATACGAAGCGATTACGTATCGAATGGTTTCATTTATATTACAGTTTTTTCTATGCTTAGGGAACTATAGTACCGAGAGAGAGAGAGAGAGAGAAACATAAGAATTCTATTGGTGCTTGATCAAGATTGTGATCCTAACAGTGTTCGTCGATTCTACTATATTTATTATAACAATTTCATTGATAGGACCACAATCGGTAAACACAAGTCGTCACATAGACGTCATAACCGAATGAAAAAAAATGGTCATTCTCCAGAGAGTCGTGGTTTATGATCATGAGAACATCGTAGAAACATTTAAGCGAGAAAAATATTGAAATCTGAGATGAAATGCGGCCATCTCTTAATTTCTCTATTTAATCCTTAGCTTTCTCATTCTTCCGGGAATAGAATGTCTGTTATGTCTTATTACCTGATGTCAGCGCATTCGAATCAGTGAAATACCACAATTTGGTTCGTGGATCTTCGTGTATGTAGGTCCTAAAGGAAATTGAAAAACGATACATGAATTTGGCCAAAAAAATGTCGATTCCGTTTCGTTGAACGAAACGGGGTTCTCTCTGATGCACGGTTATTTCGAATTTTTGCATCCGACGATCCATGTAACACGAAGCGCGCGCGTCTTCGATACGGAAATCCAATTAGAACATGTCGGAGAGTTAACGCGTTTCAAGTGTCTCCAATCGAATGACGAAAACACTCTCATTCCTGTTCTCGTTTTAATCGCAAAGACTACCGAGCCTTTGGCAATTGATTGGAGACTCTTCACCATGCTCGACAAACTCTGCACACGTTTTTTCTGTTCAGTTTTATAGGATTGAAGAAAGGTAATGTGATATATTCATATATGATCGCCCCAATTTGCTTTTTCGTGGGGCCTAGAAGCACTCTGGGGTTATAGTATTCATGTTCCGCGAGGTATTGAGAAGTAAAGGACATTCAAATTTTCATACATCCGTTATCCACTAAGGGAACTTGAATCGATTCTGGATGTATCGGAAATTGTAGTAGGAAATGGTAATAATTCAAAATTTGTCTCGTTACATCACGATCGCGAATAGAAAGGTACATTTCGGTATGCAGCGTAACGATATACTCTTAAAGCGTCATAAATTTTGTCTTATTGCCAAGAATAATTTGTAACGATGCTGAGGCGATGACGAATAAAAAAAGCAAAGAAATAAAAAGATGCAATAATGAATGAAGATAACGTCGAGAGATCAAGCTTGTTCGTATCTTTGTCTAACAATGAGGAATACGATGTTCCGGTTCGTGCCGAAGACTTATCTTACATTCATTATTCCCATGAAGTTACTCGAAAGGTGTCTCGAATGTTGTTCGACGGTAGCGAAAACAGAACAAAAAGGGAGAAAGCAACGGTATTATTCAATTGCGGAGTTCCTCCATGATGTTTGTTCATGATCGGTTCTTCTTTTATGATCTGCAACACAGCTCTATATATCAATGGAGATCTATATGAAGACGAAACGAAAGAATTTTTGTGGAGTTCGAAATATTAAACGACCCATTGTGTAAACGAGAATTCTAGTTTTCAGAGTACGAGTGAACTAATGTCACTTGTGCGACGAGCAAGTTCGGATTCGGTATTACAAGTATTAGCCCGAATCGAGTTAGAAAACTGCCGTTAAATTCGTTTCCACTATTTTTCTTTCTTTTTTTACAAGGGTCCTTTCTTTTCGAACTCGTTGCGTCACATGTAGGTACATTATTTATGAAACGATTTTTTCCTTGCGCGCGAAAACTTACAAAATTATTTATATAAATAGATCGCTCGAGGACGAGTTAATGAATGTTCCTTTTTTCGAGATATCGCTTCATAGAACGGGCCTTCCTTCTTCCCGTGGGATTCACCGTTCCTACATGAGACGAAAAGAAAAGAGAACGAAGGCGACGATTTCGCGTGCGCGTCTTTTTTCTTTCGTCTGGTTAGATTTCAAGCGGATGACAACGACCATAGATGAAACGTGAATCCTGCGTCAAGCGTACCCCCCACCCTTACCTCGTCCCTATCCCATCCCCATCCCCATCCCCCGTTGCAGGACCTATTTTATCCGCGTAAACTATAATACAATAGTTAGTTGTAATAATAAGCGAATAAAGTATTAATTACTAAGGTGTCGAAGTGGAACTATGTCGAAGGAATATGAAGGATGAAGCCGATTTCGAAAAACGTTGCAGATACATTAGAAATAAACTGTCACACTCGAAACGTTTCGTATCATAAATGTTTCAATTCTGTTTTCTTTTTCTTTCTGTTCAACCTGTAACTGTCGGGCAGTCATGATATCGACGCCGAACATTGTACGCTTACTTGTAATCGTATTATAAAATACGAATTAATAACAATAATGTATATTTCTTTTCGGGTTTCAAGAATTATCATTTTCATACGAACCATAGAAGTTTACTGGTTTTTAGTGAAAGTGGAAAATTTCTGTGGATGCGTATGCATCGAATAGCAAAGAAATTGTTCCAGCAAAATTAACGAGAAGTTTCTTTAGCGAAGAATTATACGATACATTAGTATCTTTGTTTAATCCAACAATTGTTTCCGGAAAAATGAAAGCAGTACTTGTTCCGAGTCAATTGATTTTTGTTTAGTTTTTCTTATTCATTCCTTGAGAGGTACAGTCGCAACATGTGATTTTCAGTAACGTCGAATACAAAAGAAAACAAGATAACGATATTACAAAAATGAATAAAACGGTAGCATTATATGACAGTAAAAATTTTACACTGATAAAGTTTTTTATTGCCAAGGAATCGTTAACCCCGTTTTAAAAAGAGAAAAATGATGGTTTAATATATGTAGACATCTACAACCGCTTATTTAAACTTTATCGGTTTGTATTTGACATGAATAAATGATTGTAAAAACGTTCGTGTTGACGAATTTTTATTGATAAATCCACGATATATAATGTATTCATAAAGAATCGAGAGAACAATCGATTTTCGATGTCGTCGCGAATCCTACGGCAACATTGATCAAACAGATATGTTATAGGTTATGTTCATCGGTAAAGTTAATTTCGGAGAGTTAAATTTCTGAAAGAAAATGATAAGTTACAATGAAGATGTTTGTGTTTGAGAAGCAACGTTGAACGTGATATAGATTCATTGCTCCGGCTATTGAAATGGTTCGAAATGTGTAACTTTTCGATAAGTGTTAGCGTTGTAAAATGAAGGGAGGTTAAGTTGTAAATACCACGGAGCGCACAAAATTTCTTGAACTTGGAAAACGTATCTCTTCAATTCGAATAGAATAAAAGGAATAATTTGGAGAAAAGCAACGTTCGTGAACGAAATAGAGGAACATGTTTAAGAATACATTCCAAAGTGGATTTTTATCGATCTTGTACAGCATCGGTAGCAAGCCGTTACAGATTTGGGACAAGAAAGTAAGGAATGGACATATAAAGCGAATTACGGATAATGATATACAAAGTTTAGTGCTAGAGATATTGGGTAGTAATGTCAGCACCACGTACATTACTTGCCCAGCAGATCCCAGAAAAACATTGGGTATCAAATTGCCATTTTTAGTGATGATCATTAAAAATCTGAAAAAGTATTTTACATTCGAAGTTCAGGTAAGATAGAAAAATGAAGCGATTACGAGTTCACCAGGTTTCTTCAAATCAATTTATTGTAGGTGATCGACGATAAGAATGTACGCCGTAGATTCCGAGCTAGCAATTATCAGTCTACGACCAGAGTTAAACCATTTATTTGCACTATGCCAATGAGATTGGACGACGGATGGAATCAAATTCAATTCAATTTAGCAGACTTCACGAGACGCGCGTATGGAACGAACTATGTGGAAACGTTGAGAATTCAAATCCATGCCAATTGTAGAATAAGAAGAGTATACTTTTCGGATAGACTGTATTCGGAAGATGAATTGCCTGCAGAATTTAAATTATTCTTACCGATACAGAATAAAGCGAAATGTTAAATAATCCAGAGTGCATCTATAATTTTTCACGAGGCATCCAAAGGAAGAACTAGAATACACGATCGATATTTATAAACCAATCGTATTTGTGATTTGAATTTATAGTTCAAATTGACCAAATAAATATATACTTTGTACTTTGACAAGCTATATATTTATTGCACAAAACATTTACTACACTTGCTGCAACAATATTTGTAAGGATAATTCTTTATATTTTATGAAATATATCCTCTCTCGAAGATTTAATTCTTTTGGCATTCGTACAGAATGTACATATTTATTTAGCTATACTGTTTACTGTATTTTTATTTTAATAGTAACACTGATACAGGCTATACGACTATTTCTACAAAAAATCCCGGAACAAGAAATTATTTCAATCGTACGACACATCATTAACCTTCGGAAAAAACTACAATTCGGATTTTTTCACAATTAAAACGGGTAGATCGTAATGCAAAAGTGACTTTCCGTGTGAGTAAAATTTACTTGAATAGATAATTGATTTCCAAAGAGTTAACAATTATGTCTGCTATTCTAAAGATACATATAAAATTGAATGCTAAAAGTCCACAGAGCACATACGAACGGTTAAAAACTTGATAAGATAAGATATCACTATATACTGAAAGAATGTATTAATTGCTAATTATTAAGTATTGATTTTTTTTAAATGGGGCCGTAGCATATCCAAGGGGGAGGCTGTTCGTTCGCAAGTACCTGGAACTATTTTCCACACCGACAAAAACGTTCACAATCATCCCTCTCTCCACATGCGCGTAGTAATACAGGGCATGAAAAATGGCGGGAAAGTTTGGAAAAATTCGTTCTATTTTTCATGATATCCGGTAAGTTTGTAGAAAATCTATCGATCTATATGTACTCCTAACGCGATAAGCTTACCGTGGCATCGATTCGCCAGCCACAAGATAAATCGTATCTCTTTCCGCGGTGGAAAATGAAAAAATACAAACGAATGGGTGAAAGAAGATGGCGGACCAATTAAGAGTACCGCGCTGATACATTTTATTCTTTATTTGTGACGAGGGGTAGTATTTTAGAAATGAGAACCGAACTATTTAACGAGGTAACATTAATTAACGCGTAAACAGCTAGAAAACAATATAAAAGGCTCGCTTGAACAACCTGTAACGGTGATATCGTTTAATACGGCCGGAATCCATAAATAAAACAATTGGTTATATACATATGTTTTTCAAATCGACGAATGCTATTATATATTTTGTATTGAGCACTCGTTTCGGGAGAGAGACGCCGACGCCCGGCGCCGACGTCGTTTTTAAAGCGTCAACGTTGTGCCAGAGTAATCTCACCCAATCCGGGGGACTCATAAGTAAAAAAAAATCGTTAGAATAATCAACCCTCTTGGACACGCTGGCACATCGTAAAGATGCATCGGTGAAAAGTTTTATTGTCGAAGGTTTCGGACGTTTTTCATTGAGGTGTTAAGATAAACGGGACAGGGAAAGGGGGGGAGAAAAATATAACAATGAGCAATGAAATTAACGTTGTGAAGAAAGAGGCGTGAAACAACCGTTTCCACGTAATTGGTAGTATTTTTTTTGAATATTCGTGCTCCGGCATCGAGATACGTATATTCGTTGTGCGAATAAAACGTGGGTTCATCCTTCACGTGGGTGATAGCTCGTCGACTCGTTTTTTCTTTCTCGTTTCATTTTGAAATGGGTACGGCGGGTCGCGATTTCGAACGCGATCGGGAGGACGAGCTCCACTGTCGAATTTGTGCTAGTGACATACCAAGAAACGACGGGGTCCACATTTTCGCCGAGGATGGTAGACGGCACTACCTGCAGACCAAAATACGAAAATATCTGTACATCTTGGTGAGTCTGACCGCGCTCCATGCGAATTACCACGATCGCCGTTGTATGCGCGCCTGCATGGATACTGTCGAACCGAGTTTGTGTGTGTAGTGTGCACTTTTTTTTCGAAATCTCAATGGGACCCTCTCTGTGATCTCTGATCTCTGATCTGTGATCTCTGACCTGCTCGACCCCCTTCGTAGCCCCATAATTCACGTACACGTGAATTAACGTGTGTGTAGTAAATGCGTATATTCATCCAAATTGAAAACGGTCTTCAATGCTATTTATTTATAATATTAAATTAACTGTTTTGTTATTTTTTTCTAAGTAAACCACTTTAGTCTACGAAATAAATGTACACATTCGCTGTGATACATCATTTTACTAATTTTTTTACCATAATTCCAAAAATTAATCGACTTGTTAGATTAATATCTTCTGCTGGTAGTACAATGAAAAATCTCGCTGAAACGAAATGTAACTAATTAATTAATCAATACATCTGTACGATGGATATTTATGCGGAATTAAAATATTTTATTAAACATTGAATTTAATATTCGTGGTTTTTAAGTATAGAAACGAATATGGTGCAACGATCGACATATTTCAAGCAAATTAGATAGACGTGCAAAGACAATTTTTCTCGTCGGTACAATTAAACGATAATTAATTCGATCGAAACGCGTGCGGGTATATTTATTTACTGATACATAATATATCGTATATTCGTAAGGGATGGCCTGGAGGGATCCATTTTGTTACGAATATAAAAGTGTTAAAAATTAGCATTTTATTGATTACAATAAGTATACTGTATATGATATACATATATATATATATACACACACACATACGCGTGCATTTATATACACATATGCATACATGGATAATATACACGCATAGACTCAAGCGTCTATAAAGTATAATTCGATACACGAAACGCTTACAAATAATGTCTGACATTTCTTGAATGACATGATGGGCGAAATGTTTAACATATACGATTAACAATATATAATTATATATTTTTGGAAGCAGAAAATTTTTGGAGATAGAGGAATGTTAACTTTCATTTGAATCGTAAGGTTAATTTTAATTTAATGACAACAAACAATTTCACGAAAAAATTTAAAAGTTTTTGCCGAATAATGTTGACAAACAATGAATGAATTTTTTAAAGTTTTGCACTCTTGTTATTATTATTTTCCATTGTCTTGCCTGCCCTGCGTTAATAGTATAAATTTTATTATAGGTGTCTTCGGAAGATAAATTTTCAAAAATGGTGTGTGTTACGTGCATCAAGAGAATAGAGAGTATTCATCGCTTCGCGATGATGGCGTATAGAACCCAGGAGAAATTAAGGTTGCAATTATACAGTAGTATGGACAATACAAACGTTGCGCAGGATGTGGACACAGAGAGCATTAAAGACACGCAAGACGAAACAAGAAAGGTGGAGGATCGGGGATTGCTGCATACGATATTAACAAAAGTAAACAGCAAATATTCTTCCTCGAAAGTCATTTTGTTGAATTACGTTAAACCGACGTTTCCTTGCAGGGTGCGATAGAAATTTTGGCTGAAGGCGAGCCATTGGGGCCATCGGAATTAATGTCGCAAGAAGACAAATGTCAAACGCCAAGTATGGAGGAGATGGAAGTGAAAGTAGATCCAATGTTATTTTTACAATACGGTATGGAACAGTCGGAGTCTGAGACTTCAGAGACATCGGACACCGAAGACAAAATAACAAGTGTCGATTCCCTGGAACCATTATCCTTAACGAACAAGTAAGATTACTTCTCTAATACTATACTGTATAGACGTTTAAAGGACACTCGCGTATTTATAAACTGTCGCATATATGTTTGCAGAACCGAAGACATAAAGAAAGAGAAAGAAGAAGAGAACAACGAAGATAGGGCGCAAGTAGACGACGAGGAACTGATTTCCAATGCACCGTCTAAGCCTTACGAATGCACGATATGTTCCCGATCGTTTATATCGCAAATTGGTCTACAAAATCATCTGTGGTCTCACTTGCCTAAGGATAAGCGAGCCGATGGAAAGCCTATCTTAAGATCGCAGCAAGTCTACTCCACGAATGGTGTGCTTCACATGAATACCGATAACAATTCATCGGGGAACTTTGTCTGTCCAATTTGTAGTAAAAAAATTTCTACCAAGGGTAATCTAAAAGTACATTTGGAGACTCATCGGCCTAAGGGAAAGTACGGTTGCGACATATGTGGTAGAATGTAAGTGACAATCAATTATTAGAAACAGCCTACTGTATAATCATGCAAGTTCTGGTAATGGTGGTTTATGTTTCTATTTTGTTTTTCTCGGCAATGTTTACAGCTTTAAGACACAGTCGAATTTATTCAGACACAAGGAGTACCACGGGGGTATACAGTTTCCATGTAACGTTTGCGGGAGAGTTTATCCGACGAATTCAACGCTGCGTGCCCACAGTATCACGCACTCGGATCTGAGACCGCACGCGTGTCCTCTCTGCGACAAAACGTTCAAAAGAAATCAGGATTTGAAGTTTCACATAAACCAGCATACAGGTGCAAGGCCTTATCAATGTCCCTACTGTCCGAAAGCTTTCGCGAGTTCAGGTAACTGTTTTTCACACCGTAAAAGGATGCATCCTCGAGAGGTGCATCGAGACAGACAAAGAGCAGCGGATTTAATGAGATGAACCATGGGTAACCAGTACGAGGAATGGTTTTAGAGAGGCGTAATTATTTAGGGAACGGTCGTGTCTAGGTGTAACCGAACGAATGAGCTTTAGTTTTGAATATTATAATGGTGCTAACACGAGAGGCAACAACAAATTTTCTATATTTTCGTTGAATCGTTTACGATTAGGGTTAGATACGTTATCGTTAGCAACAGGCACTCAGTTGTTTGTTCTTGAGCCGTGACTAGGTTTTCTTTATACGGAAATAGCAACGGGAAAATATATATATATATATATATATATATATATATATATATATATATGTATATATATTTTTCGTAATTTTTTATCTTCTCGATGTTGCTGGACATACATTTCCATTGTTGTTGATGAATTTAGTGATTATTATTTTATAACTCGTACGTACATAGTACAAGTGATAATAACAATAGGTTTAAAACACTCTAGTCGAAATAAGAAATTTGTATTTTTTACTGGTTTATCTATATTTACCGTGTACACATTTTCTTCTCGATCCCGTAGGATAGAAATTCGAATTAGACACCGCTCTCGGTACCATTTCTTAGAGAAAGATTCTACGAAAGTTTAATATCTAAATGGAAACAACAATTATTGTATAATACGATAAACGATAACAGCATTAACAGTATATACACACGATATATACGTATAAATATACCTATACAGTATTATTTGAATCGTCTTAAATTAGAATACGTTGACTCATTGATAACGAACACGATGAAATATAGTAAATGTTAAGGCCAGAAGCGATATCTTTTAACAGTTGAAGTAGAAGAGTACCGAGTATAAAAGTTGTCGAAAGAAACTTGGCGGAATAAAACTGTGATTTTTTATAAATCGGCGGTATCTTTGACGTACGAAAATTGATCCGTGTTCCAATGGGTTGAGTATTCAGAGTGGATCGCGGAGTATCGCGAGTATCGTAGAATAGCGATGGCACAATTAATTACGAATCGTTTCGCGCTCAACATTTGTGTTCTCCGAATAGTTATTAGTTCACGTGATCGTAAATTGTTTAGACATTATGCGTAACATGTTTGAGCGGCATGTACTCGATATCGATTAACGGAGAAAAGGTACAAAGGTTTAACGTTCAATCATTTTACGTTTAATCGATAGTTTAGTCGATGAGAAAGGGAGGACAGGAGGGAGGAATTTTATCTTATCGTTATTAAAGAAAGACATTAAAATGTCTACACACGCACACTCATACGCATACACGAAAGAATTATATACACGCGTACATCCACGCGCATTCGCGCGCACGCGTATACATATACAGAACACACGTGAACGGATTTGAGTGACGTCGAACGTTCTAAAAGAAAGCGCGTTATTTTGTCCATACAAAGCATTGCTGTGTAACAGCGAGAGTACTTCATAAGGCTACATTATACGAGACGGTGACCAAAGAAAAATCCAAGGAAAAACGAAGATATTGGGGAAAGGGGAAGGGGGAGGGGGAGGGTAAGCTCTTCTGTGCGAGGGAAAGTTCGTAGTTCGAGGGATATTTTTAGCACGATAAACGAGCACCATCATTGAGTAACGTTAAGACTGTATACGAAAATTCTGTGTCAAATTAGGGTAATAACATTATAAATATAAGGATAGTATACGAAATATCAATGGCCGTATCGTCACGAAAGATGAATCTAGTTTATTCAGATGCAGTATTAAACGAGCTAAACAAACGTGTAAAACGAAAACCGTAGTGGCCGTAGACGACGTTACGAACGATCCACAATGTTATTCTTTTAAACAGGTCTGTAACGATTAAAGTAAATGTTAACTGAAGTCTGAGTAGTTTTTAGGATGATCTAGATAAGTTTAGTGGAGCCGTGTAATTCGTAGAGATCGTAGACCGTGCTTCCGTATACATAACGTAAATCCACATATTTGTACGCAGTTCGTGCGTTACATAGGCCGGGACGACGGAATCCGAAATCGTAGAAATATTCGGAGAGATCGGTGAAGCGATTGCTGACAAGTAGACTGCGGATGCTGTAGCGTAGGGTTACAATTAGCATAACTTTCGTTCTGACCAATATATCGTGACCGAAGAAAAAAATCCGTAATACACAATGAACAAATCGAGATCCACAGTCCACCGGTCAGCAAATGGTCGAGTAGACGAATAAGAGAATAGACTAGTCATCAAGTAAGCGTGTGAGCGAATGAGTGAGCAAGTAAGCGAGTAAATAGCATTTAACGGCGAGAAAATGTTGTGTAACCACGTTGCTACATTAGCGATAGTAGGGTGACCAAGCTTTCGCCTCGACGATATCTCGAGAATTCAATGGACCAAACATCTTCTTAGCTCCGATTCCGCGAGATACGAAAAAGTATTATATAGCTGAACGACACATCGAAGCGTTTAACAATAACCGATAAATATTTGATCGTCGAGCAACCGCGTAGCTTTCACGAGTCGCCCTAGCTTGTTAGAAACACAATCGTATATTTTGCGATTACGTTTTTTGAGGACGCTTGCCCCGGTCGCGAAGCAACACAGGAGGAAATCAACGACCGATCGTGTATTCGCGAGAATGATCGATTTTTCTAAGGAAAAGAAAACAGTAAGCTCAATTTTTCCATCCGATTCTTTGTACAGGGTTGAGCAAATTCTTCGAAATTCATAAACTGATTCTCTCTGAAACTGCCAAACTCGTTGCTTCCAAAGCGTTCACCCTCCTTTTCTTTTTTTAGATTACAGACGCGTGGAAAATATACGTCTATGTACACCTAGAAGGGGTAGTGTGGGACTCGGGGGGGGGGCAGGGTTACCATTTACCATATTCTAGTCTTCCGCCCCTCGCCCAGCAGCACAGCCAAGTCCGCCTTTGCTTCCTCCACTCTTCCCACTAACGCTGACGCGTACCGTTCGCGTACCGTACTCGCAGCTGGGCGAGGGGCGGAAGAGTAAGGGGCCTGGCGAGACTAGAATATTGCAACCCTGCTCGGGGGACATATATGTATAATAGATGGTCGGTGTCCCCGATATAGTCCAGACAACGAAAAGTTGTAGAGGGAAATGGAAGGACCACAATTTTTAACTTTGGGTCTTTGTTTGGACTAGTTAGGAGGTAAACATATTAAAAGTCCCCACTCCTAGGAGGTGAGCGGGGCGCAGGGGGCACGTAGAAGGTCCTCATTTTCGGTTTTCTGCTTAAAAATAAGATCATCCTATACAAAATTAAAGCTGACAAAATGTGCCACAAGATTGATTCGATTCAGTTTTTCGCTATCTCGCATAGTATCCGAGATATCCGCGCTCAAAGTTCACTAATTGTGCTGAAGAGTCAGCCATTCAAATAAGGCCAAAAACGTGAGGCAAAAATTTCTTTTTCACAATTAGTGAACTTTGAGGGCGGATATCTCGGAAACTGCGAGATAGCGAAAAACTGAATAGAATCAATCTTATGGCACATTTTATCAGCTCTAATTTTGTATAGAATGGTCTTATCGTTAGGACACATAGTTTCCGACTGTGTTTGTTGCGGGCATTCGCCGCTCATGTTCTTAGCTCAAAAAGCGTTCACCCTCCTGTCGATCAACTACAGAGAATATTATAGAGTTTATTATTATTTATCTTCGGCGAACGTGTTCGCCGAAGAAATTGTCGATTATATATGTTTCTCGGCGGTGTACAATTCGATTCAGAATTGCCAAATGATTTGCTCAGTCCCTGGCTTCAAGGAGCGTGAAAATTGGGTTCGAACCATTTTATCTAAAGTCCACGTACCGGAGTTGTTTAGCATCTAACTAGCGATTAAACAATATCTCAGAAGTGCCAGTAACCAAGTGAACTAACGTAGCGTATTTCGGCAGCCAAGTACTGGATAATTACTTGTAGAGTCAAGGTATGAGTTATCGGTAATATCAATTGTGACACTTAATAAAGATAATTGTATAAAAAGCCCGTTCTCACCTGTACCGTCCCACCCTGTCCCGTTTCGTCGATCGGCCTTCCGTCGCGACTGACGACGGCTGCTCTAGACAATTAATTACCATTGATCGCGCTATCCTTTTATCTCCCTCGTTGCGTAAACATCGAAAATTCATAATCTTTTGACGACAAAACTTTCCTTCGAGCTATAAATATTCGTTCCATCGTTCTACGATGGGACGGAACCAGTTACGTTTTTTTTTTTATCGCGATAAAGTTATCGATAAATATTACTTTCCCTCCACACCCCATGCTACGCTTTCCGCAATGATCCCTAACGTCTAGTTCTAGAAAAATATCCGAGAATACGTGCACATATATGTATAATACGTATACATATGTATGTATAACTCGCGGGAATCGTGAATTCATGAGTCAGTGCTCGGAATAGATTGCCTGTGAATCCTTTTTTCTCTCTCTCTCTTCATAATTGTTCCGAACTATTTTAAGTAGACAACTAAAAGACACGAACGTAAAGATACGTTGTGGAATGTAGATCGTAGAGCATAGATTGTAGATTGTAGATTGTAGGGGGCAAAAACTATTCTAACAAGATCACTGTCCGATTCTATATAGTTTTTCTCCATGACCACGATCATTTCAACCTTTACCCGAGTATGTGAGATATCCGGGTACTCGGGTAATTTTCGTTTACCCGAGTATCTCGTAAGCAGTGTTGGGCAAATTTTATTTTAAATAATAAATAATTAAATAATAAATAAACGTGTGATTTTAATTGCAAATAACACCTAAACTTTTTATTTAAATAACAATTATTTAAATAATTCCACAAAAGATGTATTTATTATTTCTTATTTGCAAATAAAAGATTATTTATTATTTGGATTGCGGTGGAAATCAATTAAATAGTTTCTGGTCTTCTCTTATTTCTTCTATTTTGTATATGTATACAATGAACACATAGCGAAATTAATATCCTGATTACCCGTATTTATATTATTTACGTAAATACAACTATTTTTTGTACCAATTTGCTTGGGTCTGTCGCACGTATTGTCCATCTGTCGGAGTTGAAGTTGTCGGAGCGCGGTGGTTGTAAATAAATAATCGGCCGATTCGGAGCTGATTCGTGCGCGTTTTTTTCTGCTATAGCAACCTTTTGTTAATACAAATAATAATTGCAAACATTGTATTTGCAAAAATAACAATTAACTTTATTATTTTAAATAAATTCATTTAGACTTGCTCAAATAAAAGATAATTATTTTTGCGTTTTATTTGAGTATCCAAATAACAAATAACTTGTTATTTAAATAACTATTTAAATAATTATTTATTTAAATACATTTATTTATTGCCCAACACTGCTCCCACTAATATTCGGACACTTTTAAAAACACCATAACCCCTCCCCCTTTTCAATATTAAACTATGCGATTTGAACTTTTTTGGGAGCTAATGCAATTAGATTACTACAGGATGTAAAAAGGAATTTTTTCGAAAATTGCATTTGGTCGGAATTGTAGAGAAAATATTAAAACTTACATTTCATAACTTTTTTGTATATAGGCCTATACATTGAAATTTTAAGAAATACGTTTTGTAGATCTGTATAAATCATATGCACTATGGAAGTTTCATAGACATCGGTTGATGCGGGAAAAAATGACAGGCATTGGAAGATGTAAGAATCCTTAGAATTACTGCAGTTGGAGGCTGAAAATCGTGAAAAACTGCAATTTTTACCATCTTTAAGCGTTTGTAGCTCATTACAACGTCGACCGATTTTGATGAAATTTTCAGAATATGTTTAATTGATACAGATCTACGAAACGTGTTTTCTAAATTTTCCGTATAAGCCCACATAAAAAAGTTGAAACATACAACTTTTAGTATTTTCTGTGCAATTCCGACAACTTGCAGTTTTTATCAAAAATTTTTGTCACGTTCTGTAGCAAACCAATTGTTCTAACTTCTCAAAAAATTTCAAGTCGTATATTCCAATATTAAAAAAGTTATGGTGTTTCTAAGAGTGTCCGAATATTAGTGGGAGTCGCTATATACATATGTATATTTCCGTTGACTGGTGCCTCTTGTTAACCGTTTTATCCAATTAAAGAATATATGTACCCAGTATATATATTTCTTCCGGCGCGGCAGTTTCGCGAGTTGTCTCGCTTTGCCTCGCCTCGAAGAAATACGATAATAGTAATTCTTCTTGACATGATGATAGCGCAATTAACTGGAGCAGCGTAGCAGTGAATCACAATGTTATCGGACCAACTATATGTATATACGTGCTTATACCGATAACAGAGGGATTCCGTTCACGTTTTCTGATTCAGTTTGAATATATTGCGTCGCGTCGGTCTTGAAAATTACGCGAAATGTTTAGCATCGATGACATCCCGGTTCAACGGTTGCCGACTTATCGAGCATGGTCATTGCGAAGGCTGGATATTGACCCAAATGTTTATCTAGAAAATATGGGAGCTGTATTTTTGGATCTCAGTAAATTGAATAATCTTATCAGAAATATTTCATTGACGGATTCCGCAATTTCGATAAATTCACCAGATCCATGTACTATTACGTAAAACCGCGGTTCATAATGTATCATGCGTTATTGTTGTTCGTGTTGAATGGCGGCTCAATGGAAGTCCTTGATTCTGACTCTGACTCTGGCTTTGACTCTCACAACAAGAGCAAAATATGCACGGAACCATGAAAGGAAAACGGGGGCATTTGTCATGCTGGTGTAATTTGCTCCTTCGACTCTCTTCCGCATTAAAGTGAATGAAATGAAAATGAACTAACGAGTCCGGCCCCCCGTGAACCAAATCAAACGAAAATAGACTGGAGCATGCTAGACAGAAGTGTTGCTTTCGGTTCAAAGCAGGTTGACCAGTCGGACTGGTTAACATTAGAATGATCAAGCATCTAAAGCAACTAATACATACAGGGTGGTCCACGCAACTTGCACACCTATAATAACTTCCAAAATACGCGTTGCACGAAAAAGTTTTGTATAGAGAAGTTGCGTGGTCTGAAGGGGTATATTATGTAGTGTATTTATTGTTTTTACAGGTGGATGCGTAAAGGACATATGAGGGTCAACTTCATTTTTTTTTAATGGAATGAGGTATTTTTTAATACATCAATCGATGCAGCTGGACATTCGTCATAAAAAAGTACTAACCTATGTATGTCGAAAAGTTAGTAATTCAGGAGATATTTCAATTCAAATAACTCTAAAACACCATTACTGTCGTACTACGACGTTAGGTAACGTTTTAGAGTTATTTGAATTGAAATATCTCCTGAACTACTAACTTTTCGACATTCATAGGTTAGTACTTTTTTATAACGAATGTCCAGCTGCATCAATTGATGTATTAAAAAACACCTCATTACATTAAAAAAAATGAAGGTGACCTTGATATCTCTAAAAAAATTACATAAAAACAAAATTTTGTTTTGGCATCGTGTCAGCCCCATTGTACCATTCAACTTTGTCCTTAGCATATTTTACGTATCTTTAGAAACAACAAAGATATTTGAGGTGCAAACGTTAGGTGACTCACCCTGTCTACATATTAGTTTCTGTATATCGTCTTGTACGAAGGACGGAACTGTGTGTATTTTACTCGATTTACTCGATTCCAACAATTTTTATTAAGTAAACAATTTCATATGTATGTTCCGGTAATTACGAAAGTGGTGTGAGCATTTCAAGCACACCGCACTATCCTTTTGCTTATTATTAAACTGCGGATCTGTATACATTTATGAAGAAATTGGTTGGGTAAAATATAAAACACTAAAGGACTAGAAAAAATTTCAGAATATATCATGATGTCGTTTTTAATGGATCCCTATTTTCCACAATTAATGCAGAACATTTTTTTCATAAAGAATAATTATATAATAAAGTATAATAATATATAATATTACACACACACACACATATTGCATATAATACATATTACAGATAATAACTAGAACAAGAACGAGAACGAAAACGAAAAATTCGGCCGAAATCGAAAGAACACGGTTTCCGCGTAGAGAAATCGCGGTGTTGCGTTGCGCAATCGACGCGGCCGAATCGAGCGATGAAATTGATGGGCGCGGAAAAGGAGTCTTTGCAACTTGAAGGAGTTGCATCATATAAGTGTATAACGGCGGCATGCGAGTTATAAACTTCTGTTAATTCTCCGTGTTTGAAAAGTTTCACGCGGTCGCGTCCTCGCCCAAAGAAGAAGAAGAAGAACAGCTGCAATGCCGTATCATTACGGCAAGGTCGTCGGTACACGGACATGTTGCCCCTAACGATACATTATGTTTAATCGAAGGATTCACCCGACCGCCAAGCGACCCTTTCAAACTATAATTGTACCTTCCGTTTTGCGGCATCGTTTTCACACAATTCTATCTCCGATAGAAATCGAATCGAAAAACTTTATGCATATACGTATATGTAACAATACATTTATGTTGAGTATGTCGGCATAAGGAAGAGGACAGTATATATATGGTTTAATTTAAACACGGTCTCTGACGAAAAAATAGCATGGTATATATTTTACTAAGATTCGAGTAACAATGGAAAATAGAAAGTTTCGTTTACCAATGACCAATTTTAAATCTTATTTGTAGACTGTGGACCTTGATTCATTTATTTCAGCAATTGACTTGACATTATGTCTCCGCGGAGATACTATATCTCCGCTGACGTATCTGCAAAAACTGTATCTATCATTTGTTTGGATCAAAAGTTTACTGCTGACGATCAAGAAATGTATATGCATATACATATATGTATATGTATAACCTAACCATATATATATGGTTATTACATGATAAACTACTACGAGAAAAATGTCGATGTTAAAAACCAGCATACGATATCTGCATAAGCAAAACGACAGAATAATTCTGATTTTCAATGTTGCATCCGAAAAATAATGTCACACAGTTCCGCGGTATGCATATATGTGTATATATGCATTGATATGTGTGTGCATATATATATACATAACACGTGTACGCTTGTAGATTCAACGGCGACAGATCATGTTTTCTGATCATTGATAATTCGTTGTATCAATTTCAAATTCGCACGATATATATTTACACGTCATAGTAGTAATCGCTCGGATCGATTGGATCGAGTGGAAAATTACCGTTCCGTCTTTCTCCGTGAGAATTCATTTTTAATTGAAAACTTTTGATGAATCGGTAGGGTGGGACATGCGAAAATCGCAAGTTACAGTAAATAGTCAGTGCAGGCCACGGTAGTTATAGTAGCGAAAATTCGTAACGCTTTCCACGCGCTCACGTGTTCGAACGAAATAGATAACCCGATTCCTAGTTATTTTTTAAGAGGAAGCTTTGCTATTGGTGGAAATGGCGAATAACAGGTCGCGTCGTTCGTAACGTCCTTCAAACGTTTCTATCGATTCTGAGAGAGTGCACGGACCAGCACGGACGGAGGCACGGAACTGCACGGAACGGAGAGATACCCGGTCGTAGTCATATAATACGATGTTCACCGTTGAAACATGCTAGTTCGTCGGTAACGGTGCTTGTTGTGCTGTGGCCGTTCCTCGTTCTAAATAGGATAAGGAATCACTCTTTCTTTTCAATCACTTTTATTTTCATTTTTAATCTTCCCCGTTCTTGAGCCGAACCGCTGAACAGAGATTTCGCGGAAAATGTCAGACAACGAGGGCAAATCGTGGTGTCATTCCCGTCAAACATGCGTGGTGCAACCGTTATTGACAGGTATTTCGATTGGGAATTTATACGATTTAATCAACTAACCGCGAAAAGTAACCTCAAAACAACTGACTCGATTTTATTTCGTCGCTTATCTCTTTGTTGATATCGCAACAGTGATGTAGCATAATAGTGACGTTTCAAAATATTAGCCACGCGAACTATGCGTGTCTACGCGAATTCGGTGCAAAAATTTTTTTTCTTTTTCGAAAAAGAGACAATACATTACTTGTTCCTAAATATGCTATTTATTTACATGTTTCTTTTATTCTATCAACGATGCTTGAACACTGTTTAGCTTGTTTCTTTTTGCATTTTTGTACATTGTCATTCGAAACAATGTAACTTCGTGTTCTTGTTGATGTAAACATTCGAGAGTAACTCAAATCAAATGTATGTTATATTTATTTGAACGTATGATTATTTTATTTCAGATTTATATCAAATTACTATGGCATACGCCTATTGGAAAAGTGGGAAGGTGAACGATCGTGCGGTGTTTGATTTATACTTTCGTAAGAATCCGTTTCAAGGAGAATTTACCATCTTCGCTGGATTAGAAGAATGTATTAAGTTTTTGGAGAAGTTTAATTATTCTGCTAGTGGTAAGCATCAATGAGAACGTATTGGTCTTTATGCATTTATAGCAAAATTGAGTAGATAATCTCCTATATTGAAATCATTAAGGGAAGAAATAACATTTAATTTGGTTTCTATTTCTTGCAATCGATGCAAACAATTTTGATTTTGCATAATGATCCGCTGTCTAGTGATATGCATACTATTCGATAGTTTAAGTATTTATTCTAGCTGTTAATTTTACAGATATTAAGTACCTAAAGTCGACTATGCCATCATCGGTGGATCAAAGGTTTTTCGACTACCTGAAAGATCTGACGCCCAAAGATGTGACGATATACGCAATGGAAGAAGGCTCGGTCGCTTTTCCCAGGTTGGTAGAAATACTATGGAACATGTATGCGTCGTTGCAGATATCATTCAGTTCTGTTAATCATCGTCATCATTGTCATCGTTTAGGGAAATTTTTCTTGCTCTTAAGGCAGCAGTTTAGAGTTAATGTTCGAATGCTTATCGACATTACATATTTGATGAAACGTCAAACTGTAATAAGTTAAAACCTCAATGCAAATTGATATGTTACGCAGAATACCATTACTAAGAGTAGAAGGTCCATTAATAATGGTTCAGCTTTTGGAAACAACACTGTTAACCTTAGTAAACTATGCAAGTTTAATGGCAACTAATGCAGCCAGATACCGTATGGTTGCTGGGAAAAATATAACATTGTTAGAGTTTGGCCTTCGAAGAGCTCAGGGTCCTGACGGTGGATTGAGCGCATCCAAATACAGTTACATGGGTAAATATTTCCTAACATTTTCCATTAATATTCGGTCGTCTTACTGCACACCTAAATTATTAATTATTAGGCTACGGATCTTTATTCATTTATGAAGAAGTTGGTCGGGTGAAATATGAAATGAGAAAAGATTTGAACAAAGCTGTAACAAAATCGTTAAGGGATGATATCAATTTTTATATTATTCCTGCTTTCCACAATCGATGCAAAACATTTTTATTTTGCATAAAGATCCGCAGCCTATTTATTATTATTATTATAATTATATACCATATACAATGTTACAGAATGGTACCATTTATTGATACTGTTTTAAACAAATATATGTATATATTTCTTCGAATAAAAATCAATGACCGGTACCATTCTATGACAACCATGGCTGCTCGCCGTGGCAATGACTAACAATTCAAGCATATGCTTTTTATGTTACTTTTTCGAATAAAACTACGTAAACCGTGTACGTGCATTTGTTCATTGACGGAAATGTAATTGTAAACTTTGAATAGCAATAGTTATAGTTCGTAGATTGTTTTAATGGTTACTTTTTTTACCAATTTGGTTTGAATGATTTTTTCTAGGTGGTTTTGATGGTACCAGTAACGTATTAGCCGGAAAGCTTTACGATATTCCCGTGAGTGGAACGCACGCACATGCATATATTACATCTTTTATTGGCATCGATGACTTGCAAGAACGAGTAAGTCAATGATTATTTAATACGTTTGTAGATACGATTATAAATCTTTTATGCTAATCAATCGTGTTTCTTTTTCAGACTTTAGCGCATAAAGAGACGGGAGAGGTTTACGATCTTCTCGAATTAGCCTACAAACATCAGGATTCGATTGCAGCTGATGTAGGGACACTAGTTTCTGAGGCCTCTAGTGGAGAATTAGCCGCTTTGATTAGTTACGCTATTGCTTTCCCGCAACGATTTGTTGCTCTCGTAGACACGTATGACGTGAAAAGGTATGACACTAACGCTTACTTCGTTCTTATTTTGTTCATCATTTATCTCATATCTTTTCTTCATAAATTTTTTTTTTCGTTTGTTTTATTAATAACTTTCTTTTGTATATTTGGTACGTGTAAGTAGATATACTGTGTTTTGATTTCATTCTACACATGGGCAATCTTTCTTCCTACCGTTAGGTATGCATATCTGTGTTTGAACACTTGCACGTATATACTTTTGAGAATCGTACTTAAATGTGCACTGCCATATTTCTGTACTGGGTATAGTAACTACGCATAATAATAATAAGCTAAATTTAGCATCGGTTTTATTTGAAATCTTTCGCCATCTATTATACAAACATCAAGGGGGGCCTTTTCCAGCAGACGACGCTCGCCCGTGAACACTCGCACACCGCTGGACCACGTATACGTACGCGAGGATTGCAAGGGTCCGGGATTCCACTTCTGATTTTTCGATAATGCAAAGACGGGTTTTGTTAATAGTCAAAATCGCTAGATGAAAGATCAATCTAGTGTGCTGTTTGCCTCAAAAGTCCTTCTTTTACGTTTCCGAGCAATGGTCCCGGACCCTTGCAATCCTCGCGTACGTATACGTGATCTAGCGGTGTATGAGCAGTGTTACCAGACAGGGGTAATCGAAAAGGAATCGAGGGGAATACAAGTACCCTCTCTCTGATGACCAGAGTAATATGTGACACGTTGCGCGACTGCGCGACGAGAATAATGAATAGAGTGAGGCGAATGGGAGACACGTTGCGCGTGCGCGATAGGGACTGAACGGTGAAATAGGATAATGGAAGGGGATAAAGATGGAGAGCCTGGAGAGGGAATGAGATTCTTTTCAACCTCAATCTGGCCACACTGTGTGTGTGTGTGTTCACGCGCGAGCATCGTCTGCTGGAAAAGGCCCCCCTTAATATTGTCTTAGATTTCTGTCTAGTGTGCATGAACATAAAAGTAGTTCAAACAAAAGATTGCCTGAATTTCTCAATATCCTCGTTTAAACGGAAGACAAAGATTCTCGTATAAATGTTTCTTAATCGTTCTTATTGTTTGTATTCCATTTGAAGCTCGACTACAAAGACTCGAGAGAGAGAAAGTATTTTCGAAAAGAATCTACTATGATATATTTTTAGATACGATCTGTGTTTTTGTTGTATAATTATCAAACAAATTTTGCACAGTTATATCGCATTACGTGTATGCGACAACAGCTGATAAATATCGTGTACAAGTTACTAAATATTACAGGTATTATATCGGTATAACGTGATTTCTATTGAAAAAAAAAAGAAACAAGTATGTTTAATCGGGTTCGCCACATGCATTAGTAATTCTAATTACACATTCATAAAGCAGGCATGATGAAACATATACACACTGTACCATAACAGGTGTGTGTTTATAGCATCGAAACCACGGCCAAGAGACAGGCACGTATAACCAGCCTAAATGTAAAGAATAAACGTCTAACAAATGGGTCCAATTCACATGCCCAAAATGGCATCGGGAACAATCCGATTTTATCAGAACCGACTTCGCATCACAAGAATGACTTTTTAAGACGAGGCGAATTGGGTGAGCTCTATGTGAGGTACGATTTTTATCCTCTCTGTCTGCTTTGCAGGATATAAATCATCATTTTTTTTTAATCTACAAAATATATAAGTTAATCGTTTACATTACCAGTTGCAAGTAGAAAGATTATAACTTTCTTTGTTAGGCTCAATGTTCATTTCATCGGGTTTAAACATGTCTATACGTGCAGTTATTGTCAGTCAAATTTCATTCGATTCATGTACAAAACGAGAAAATCATTCTGTAAAGCGGGCAAGTCTATATTCCGAGATCTCTTGTTTGTAGCATGAAATAACTAAGACGGAACAAGGCAAGTTTGATGTCACCTTTGTTTTGAATGTACGACCTTATATAGTACCCTTCCCAATTCAGCCATTTAACCGAATAGTTATGAATTTAATGTACATACTCTGGAAAAGAATATATGATAAATCATGCCTTGTAGTTAAAAAAAATGTTGATAAAACAATGCAAAGTTGGAAGTCTACTTACAAGTTCTAAATAGTATGCATGTAATGTCGGTTGATACGTGTTCTGTTCAAAGTAATTGTGCTATACAAACATAAAGTAATCAGATACATCCGCATTTACACTTAATCAATAGTACTGCATGTTCTACACTCATTCCTATCATATTTTAGCTGGCTAGAGTAATACTGGACTTATTTTTCATTTTGCGTAGAGTTTCCGTAGTGTATCATTGATACCGTTCACGTGATGTGTGTGTGTTGTGTGTTTTGTAATAGTAGAATACATATTCTCGTAGATGGAACTATGAAAAATATTACGAAATAATTGATCTTTAATTTATAGCGATATATATGTCTAAGTATACGTAATCGATAATAGCTATAATAGCAAAATATTATATTTAGGAGTGGTCTGCTAAACTTCTGTGCTGTGGCATTAGCTCTGAATGATTTGGGTTACAAAGCGATCGGCATCAGAATTGATAGTGGTGACTTAGCATACTTGAGTAACGCTGCCCGAGACATATTCGAAAGAATTGCGATCAAATATAACATACCTTGGTTCGCAAAGTTGATGATTTGCGCGTCAAACGATATCAACGAGGAGACTATTCTCAGTTTAAATGAGCAGGTAAATAGATCTATAATAAATAGACTGCAGATGTTTATGCAATTTTCAATTATCGTAGACAAACTTTAAGAAAGTGGAGTCATGTAAATCAGTGACAGTAGTCTTTAGAAGACTTCGAAGGATTCGAAGGAACAAAGGGAACTTCGAAGTCTTCCAAGTACTCGAAATTTCAGTCTTCGAAATGTATGAAGTTGTAATTTATGAGTTTCATACCATGTCACGATTTTTGATAAATAAAAATATTAACTTTCAGTCACTGGTGACTGACACTGAACTTTCCGTTTGGACTTTTCATAATTAAATTAAATTTAAAAGATTGCATTCTATTAATAAATTTCGGGATCATATCACGAATGTACTTAAAAAATAATACTTTGCAAACAAAATTTTAATGAGTTTTATTAAATTCGGTGAAATCGGATATCGCGGTCTAAATGAAAAGAAAGGCAAGACCAGGCTTGGCGCTTGACAGAACTCATGTATTCAGTAGGGCTGTACCTTGCCTTCGAAACTTCGAAGTTTCTGAAATCGAAGCTTCGAATTGTAGTTCTAGAATAAATAAAAATCGTACTGAATTCTGTGGAATTTTATATTGGAACATTTCTTATAAATGCACAAAGATCCGCAGTCTAATAATAAAACATTGTATGTTGATTTTTTCTTAAGTAAAGAACTTTCGTTTTTGTAGAGTCACAAGATTGATTGTTTTGGAATTGGTACGCACTTGGTAACGTGTCAACGACAACCAGCATTGGGTTGTGTTTATAAAATGGTTGAAATCAATGATCAGCCTAGAATGAAGCTCAGTCAAGAAGTTGGTAAAGTAACGATACCAGGGAAGAAAGATGCGTTTAGATTGTACGGAACGGATGGATATGCTTTGATTGATCTCTTGCAAAGGTCTACTGAAGAAGTTCCACAAGTAAAGCAGAAAGTTCTTTGTAGACATCCGTTTCAAGAATCGAAAAGAGCGTATGTTATTCCAACACGAGTGGAATCTTTGCATAAGGTACATTCATGATAGCATTGTCATTTAAAAAACAAGAAAACTACAAGTACTTAACATTATTACGATATTCTACAGGTATATTGGAAGAATGGTAAATTATGTCAACCATTACCAACATTGCATGAAGTACGAAATAGAGTTCAGGAGTCCTTGAAAACGCTGAGGAATGATCACAGAAGGAATTTAAACCCTACACCATATAAAGTGAGTACTAATAATGCTTTCAATTCGATATATCCATCTATATAAATAACGTTTATTTAGGTCGCAGTCAGTGATGATTTATATAACTTCATACACGATTTATGGCTTCAAAATGCACCGATCGGTGAGCTTTCGTGAAGCTATGACTAGGTCACTATTGCAAACTGGTTACAAAAAGAAAGAAAGAGAATCATAGTTGTTAAACGCAAGAATTAAACCGTGTATTCTGATGGCCTATACGACATATTATATCGAGGGTTTCAAAAGTTTATTTTTTACACTATTTGAAGAACATCTACTTGTGTAACCATCGTTCGACTATAGCAGTATATTTTGATAACTTGTGCAAATCATCCTACTATATGTTTACATAGTTTTATAAGCATATGATAGATTATCTTTAGAAATCGTTGCGATTGTATGGGACATACTGTGAACATTCAGTATTTATCAAAAGCAGTATCACATTTGACTTTTAAAGAGATGCAAAACGGGTGAACACGAATTAGCCATGCACAATTATTTACGTAGAATTACTTTTACTTTTCGGATAAAAAAAAGAAGAATATTACATGTACATACAAAGCAAAAGAATCTACAACCGGTAATTGTAAATAAGTTGTAAATAACCGTCGGTCTTTAGATGGTTTTCTTTTTTATATTGTTTTTGTTTGTTTATAGAAGATGGTCATTTTCCAGGATTTCTATTAAGAATAAGTTGTGCTTTTTAGTGTGCTCGAAGTGATAGTAGAAAGATAATTTTGTAAAATAAGTTTCTAAATTTTTATGACCGCAAATGGTTACCCCATGTTCATAAGCAAACAAACAAGAAAAAGTTCTGAGTCCAACCTATCGTTATACGAAGAACGTACAAATTTCGCGCATAATAAAATTTACATAGAATCTTAAGGTGTATAAATATGTAAAGAATATACGTAAATATATTACGTACAAAAACGTATTTGATATACGGTACTTATTGTAGAGCAGTTCATTCGATATCGACCAAAAATGTCGCGAAGTTCATTGAACTTCTTACTGTTTAGATTACATTTTCTTTTGGATGTGTTTACATATAATTTGATCTTGCTTTTTGTACTGTATAGAGTTGTATTGATATACGTATGTACTTTAGAAATACATATACATAATAAGTTAGTATTGAATGATGATAGATTTTTACACAGAAATTTTACTGTACATGCATTGGTAGATCTACAGTTTTTTCACATTAGAACAATTTAATGTAAAGGGATACACCAATAAAAGATAATTGTTTTTATAGTAAAATAAATGGAGTATGATTTATATGTACAATATAAGCATAATTTATGTGTATGTAGATATTTTATGAGTTACAACACGAAATCTGTTAAATATATAAATTATAAATTATTTGTTTTTTTTATAACATTTCAAGTTATGAATCGTTCATTGCGTTCCGTTCCAGTTCATAAAAGATACGGTAATTTTGTATGTTTTCGTGAAAAGAGTTTTCAAACCCTTTGCGGGTTTGAAATCAACTTTATAATGTCGAAAAATTTAAACAAATTCTTTTGTTACGTTTTTTTCGATGAGGAGCCAGAGTGGTTTGAATTTTGAAAAAATATGGTTATATTCCTTGAAGTTTCCCCTTTAAAATGAGCCCTTGAAAAAGATGGAGCCATCAAAATTAGCGTCACATGAGCTAGTGAAGGACGCCGTGTACCCCCGTTTAAGGTAGAGACGAGTCAAGCGCACGGCTATTATGGTCCGTTGTCTATATCCCTGGTCTCAAGAAAAGAAGAAAGTTAATTTTCGAGGTTGAAAAAATTATTTTGTAATAGCCCAATCCTTTCCGAATAAAACAAAAAAAATGTAGTTCAATCGGACAAACAATTCCTGAGATAAAAATTCGTAACTGAGGCTCGTTTTCGCCAAAATCGGCAAAAATTGAAAACTTTGAAGGCCTGCCGTTTCTAAAAAAAATTCGAAACCGGCAAAATGATGACTTAAACCCCCCCCTAATTTCACATGGACTACAACATATTTCATTTAGAACAAAATCGACGATGGTGCCTGCAAAAAGTGATCAATTTGGCATGGTATGATTGATACATGGCATTATTGATACGGGTATCACCCTAATGCGCCACGACTAGCGCCTATGGTACGCACCTGAGGAGATTCGAGTCATGGGTCATGGGGGCGTAGCCTTCGAAAATCGGCCGTCGCGAGTCAATAATTCCGAGCGAAAGACACAAAACATAGCATATAGAAAAAGTAACAAAATGGCATAATACCGATACGTTAGTCAATGCTGTATTGCGAAAAAGAATAATTACATACATTGACATGTAATTTTGTTTAGAGGCATAGCTCCGGTGAAATTGGAGGGGTTAAAATCAAGGTCAGTTGATCTACATACATATCTTCGTATTGTCCTTCAAACTCTAATAATAATAATAATAGTTTAATGCAAACGATGGGAAAATCGCATGTACATTTCTTCTTTGCAGGACAAGTAATCAAAGTTAATTATAATTATACAGATTTCAAGTATCCATTTAAAGCGTCTAGTAGCAAATGTGTAAAATATGAAAACAGTTCCCCAATTTATTGCGAGGTCTTGCCCATTTATTACTCTATTTTATAGTTTAGCAGTTATTGTCCTAACCACATACGTTAATGGACGAATTACTCTAGTCTTTATATTCTTTTGCGTTCAAGCATATTTGAATTGGTACTCTGTGTACAATATTGGTCGTAAGGCAAAAATTATGGAAGTGACGACGATGGGAAGGAAATCAATATATAGCAAAGTAGCAAATAACACAGAATACAAATGGTACTGCGAGAAATGCAATAAGTATACCTGCAAACCAACTCAGCACTGTATTTTCTGTAGAAAATGTTTTCATTTTCGAGATCACCATTGTTTTTTCTTAGGTGCTTGCATACTGCGACAGAATATTGGAAATTTCATATTATTTTGTTTTTATGCATCCTTAATGTGCATATATTCGTTATGCTCACTGGGGCCATACTTGTATGAGAATATGAATCGTGTAATTAGAACGGATACAGACTCTTTCAATATATTTTTGAACTTTTGTTTTCCTGTTGCGTTGGTGAAATTATTATATTCCAGAGAAAACAGTTATATACTATTTGTAACTATAGTTGATATATCAGTTACCGTTTCGTGTGTTTGTTTGGTGTATGCAACATGGAAATTGCACAGTTGCACAACCGGTAAACAAGGATACTCAAGTATATCAGGGAAACAAAGTCTGAACGAAATTTTTGGTAGTTACGGTCTTTTGAACATTATTTTCCCATATAACGGTCTCATGGGAACTAGAGATTTAAATGGAAAATACCAACTGAAACAAGTTTAAGTACATCACTATAGTTTGTGCATGGAAATGTAACGAAAGATGAAAGCACCGAAGAGTTGTTCCTGTGCAGTTGTAAGAAGCACTAGCCATAAATGTATGTTTCTACGTTTTTTTGTAAGCACATGTATATATATACACAGCTAAAATGAAACACACACTTTTTAATTATCTCAAATTGTATTATATTGTAATAAATATCGCATAGGTATAATACATTTACATAAACGAAACCATACTGCACTATTCGCAAAAGTGTGCGGACAACTATAAAGAAAATTCTTGTGCAATAAAGTAACTTTTCCTTTACTCGTTACACTCTTATTCGTAATAAAAGTACATAATATTAAAAGTATAATTGTCGATTATTTGGCGTTTACGTACAGTTGGTCACGAAAATATTCGGACACCACTATAGTTTTGACTATTATAGTCCGTACTTCATAAATTTATGAAATAAGAACAAAAACAAGTTTCACATATGTTACTATGCAGTGTGTAGTTAACATAAACTCGAGATAAACGCTCTATAATTAGAAGAATCAAATTTGATCCTCGGATAAGTGCTACAGAGTTAGTAGCTGAATTAAATAATGACCGTGGAATATCAGTGCATCGGAAAACATAAGAAGAGTGTTACGATCAAAAGGCTAAAATGGAAGAATAGCTCGAAAAAGCCGTATATTAACGCGAAGAACAGGATGAAGAGACTGAATTTTGCAAAGAACTATATTTCAAAGGAAAGTCAGTGGTGGGAAGACGTAATTTTCGCGGACGAGTCCAAATTTAATATTTATGGAAGCGATGGAAGAATTAGGGTATGGCGGAAATTGAAAGAAGAATTAAATCTGAGACATTTGCAGCCAAATGTGAAACACGGTGATGGATCTGTAGGCGAGACATGGAGTAGGCAAATTGGTTTTTATCGACGACATCCTCGATAAAAATAGGTATCTGCACATTTTGCAAAACAATTTTTTAAAAAGTGCTGATAATATGGGACTCTAAAGTGGGATAAAATTTTATCACGATAACGACCCAAAGCACAAATCGCGTTTTGTGCAAGAATTCTTATTCTACAGTTGCAAGAATGTCCTCCACCCACCACCGCAATCACCAGATTTGAATCCCATTGAAAATTGATGTGATGAATTAACACATTTAATTTAATTGATATTAGTTTAATTAATAAGCACAAAGGACGAACTAAAAAAAACGTCTGCAAGAAGAATGGCTACGTATTGGACAAGATCATTTAAAAAGAATAATTTATAATATGCCAACGCGATTACGGCACGTCATAAAACATATGCGATATCCAACACAATATTAATTTATAAACGCAAGATTTATATATAGGTGTTATAAACGTAGTTTTGATAGTGTCCGACTGTTTTCGTGACATGAAAATGAGCGTACTTTCCATTTTTCTTTTATTATTTATGTAATCATGTATCGTAAATAAATATCTCTTATGTTTATGTTAACTACACACTGCATAGTAACATACGCGAAACCTCTTTCTGTTCTTATTCCATAAATTTATGAAGTGCGGACTATAATATTCAAAACTATAGTGGTGTCCGAATATTTTCGTGACCGACTGTAGATCACGAGATGAATGAATAATGCTATGTTTCATGTTTCCTAAATTTGTTCTTATCGGTTACAGTTGTAATGGAAGAATATAATTTTTCTATTAGTTTCGCAATTTACAAAATCAATTGAAACGTGTGTCAGGAAAATCTTTCCTCAGAGAAATACAGAACAATCAGATACTGATCTGGAAACAGATTTAAAAGTTTGTTGACATGTGTCTAGTTTCTGCAATATTTGGTGAAATTATTTAGAATATTATTTACCATTAAAAATTGTAATTCTAACGAAATACATTTTATAATTCTGTATGCACGGAATGTAGAGCCTCAAAGTTATGAGGATGAATGAATACTCCTTCCGTCGATATCCACTGAAAATGGGGACTAGTCACAGAAAGTTCACCTACTACTTCGCTTTGACCGCTAATCGGGTGGCCGTACACTCTTCCGCTCACTGCTAAATACCTGTAAAATAGAGACAATTTTATCTGTACCTGGAAATACTTTTAAGATACTTGGAATACTATAGTCTAACTTACGCAGTCGTATCTACATGTTTTAACATAATACGAGAGTCCCTTCTCCATAATTCGTTTTCATCCCTTCTCGAAGATTCGTTGTCGCATATTAAAGTCCAATTATCTCCATTGTCTCCTTCTCCATTACTATCTCCGTAAGCAGATATTTCTTGCTTACCGCTAAGAGGTGAGCTAACACTGTGAGAATGAAGATTCTTTTTCGTACCTGTGTGCTCCAGTCTTATGATATCTCCGCACTTGACAGGCTCGCTGTTGAAAATGAGTCGTATGAGTGAAAATCAAAGCATCATATATTTCATGGCTACAACAATGTCACGTACCCTCTAGTGCATTGTTTATTCGTCGACCCTTTAACAAGCCAGTACGAGTTTCCAGTCTCTTTTGTTGACAAACCCGTTACCGATTGTTGACCACTGCCACTTCCATATTTTATATCGTGAGTATGTAATGTGACTTTGTAGTCTACATTTAATAGTTTTAACGCAGAACCGCAGGTCACATACTGTGTTCCTTTAGCTATTTCCAATAAATACAACATTAATACATCGAGACGTAACATTTGTCAAGATTCGATAGGTTAACATAAAAGATATTAATGACATTAATAACATATCGTAATATTCCTACAGACATACTTGGTGAGAGAACGAAGAGTATTGAGAGATTCAAGTTAATTAGAAAAATAATAATATTTCAAGTACACGTATTATAGATTGACATTAACATTTCGCATGTAGCCGATCAATGACGAAAGCATATTCATTTACCTCTGACGAAACTTGTCCATAATGCTGCGACTATTGTTAGAATCACAAACGGAAAATTGATTAAATAATTGTTCATTTTCTTCAACCGATAACGAAATGTTTAACTCTCGGAGGAACACAAATCGAATGTTCGATACACGTGTACATCTATATACGTGTTAGCCTCCTATTGGTGAGATGTGACTGTCAGTGGTTCCCAATTCCTAATTGTCTGTAAACTTGTTCAAGGTAGTATGGGCATTATCGACTAAATTCAACTATCGACTAATTACTATTTAGTTACTACATACTATCGAATATTTAGTCGATAGTTTTTAGTCGACTGAAATTTCGTTTTAGTGATTACGTCTAGATTGCGGGCTATAGTCTACAGTCTATGCCTACGTACAGGTCTCATTTCTCACTCACTCTTACAGCACTATACTGCCGGTTATATTCTGAGGTTATAACGAGAATATATTCTCGATGTTCGCTAGTTAAATAAATAGTAGGACAGTACAGAGATAGTAAATTTCGTGATTGAATGATTTTGTTTGAATCTGTCTTTATTTAATAATAAATTCATACACTATGTTATAAATATAAATATACACAATTTATTTATATCACATATATAGTTTATATCGCATAAATAGCAATAAGATTCTAACATCTAATATGAATTAAAGTATTGAAATATCTATTACATATTTGCACGTCCTGTCATAATCATGTATTTCTAACCTTTTCGTTTCATCGTCCGACACTGACACTTGAAATTTCAAGATGGCGACGTGTAAAACAGTCGACTGAAAATAGTAACCCCACCACTACTAAATTCAGTCGATAGTTTAAAAAATGAGTCGACTGAAAATAGTAGTTCACTACTATCGATTTAGTCGATAGTTTTTAGTCGATGGTGCCCATCACTAGTTCAAGGTGCTTGAATTTTCTCCGAAAAATGTCAGAATTTTGTGTCGAAGGAATATTTAAGAAATTCAATACATGTTCACAGATTATGTTATATTCATATTTATTTTGTAAATATTTTATAAAACAATATTTTTCATTTTATTTAAAAAAAAATGATAAAATTACTAGGCGTTTTATTAATCTACACGGAACAATTTATATGGAAAAAGCATGTATCTGTTACACTAAAAAATGCAATAACATACTTGGAATCGTGTTCAATATCCGAATGATCCATAGACTGTTCGGTGAATTGTTATTTTATAAAATTGCACTTGAGAAATGTGTGGTTGATACTGTTGAATATATCGATTCAAAAAATAACTACCTCGATATATAGACAGATTTTACAATAACAGTACAAGTACCCCCCAACCTTTCATCTGTATAATAAAACCTTATATTCGATATTCCCTTAATTGATATTTATGCTCCAATATTACACAACTTTCAGAGCGAAAAATATTTTGTCAAAAGTTATACAATTAACGCGTAACATGTATATTCGATTGTTGAACTATAGGAATGGAATGCTTTCTGTACAGGCATAAAAACCTGCCTTTTCATTTAAATAATTTCAATTTAATTGTACAAATGTATGAAGGAACTGTCCCCAAGCATTCTCAGAATACACTTTGTATTGTGTAGGAACGACCAATAACGATGAACAATACTCTGATTAATACTCAACAAGTTTTGGACGGGTCTTAACATAAACATACGCTGCTATTACAACGAATATGGCAGTGATCGTGGGTAACACCACTGTGAAGACACGCTGTTTGTTCTCTAGAAATTCCTTTTTTCTCTCTTTTTTCTGTTTGTTTGTTTCTTTCGTCTTTCCCTTCAGTTGACGCATCTTTTCGCTGTAAATGGTAAAATATAATGTACACATTATCGGTAACATGATTTTGTTGGAGCATGCATATTGTTAAAGATAGAAAGATAAAAGATTTCTTTATAAATCACACAATCAAAAGATTCGAGTTTCTCGTAAAGATATATTATCGTATCGAATAATATAGTTAACTACATGACCATTTCTACAATGCATATGTTTATGACAGTTTTAAACACAGCCAAAGTACAGGAGCTTTCAGATAAGAGAGTAATAACAGATAATAATAAACTCGTGTATTTTATAGCCTATAAATTAGATGGTAAATCTAAATACCTTTCACGACTCGTTTAAATAAATACGAAAGAACTTCAGGACTTTGCCTTGTAATCCTCAAGCAATCGGTAAAAGCAGATTTGCGTACATGACACGTAATAAAATAACGCTACCCTACCAATCGTAATTTCTGTCACTTCCGCGTGAAGGCAGTCAATTGAACTACGTTAATCAGTAGATTCGAATCGAACCAGCATTTTCTTGTCGCGTCTGCATGATGTAGTATTTACTCACCCATGCGCATTATATATAATAAATTACTATATATGTATATAACGACTGTGCATTCTTTACTCTCACTCTGTTAGTGCCATACGCATGCATATGAAAATATTTACACGGTTATCTATAATACAATTACATATTTGAAACTAAGTAGACTTTCAAAGTTTCTGCCGTCACCGTCAGTGTCGTCGTTGTCACGTTGCCAATACCAGACCAATACCGTAGAGATGGCTGGTATCTGTATTTATGTATTTCATGAAATTCTGTTGCAGAGCAACAACGGGAGAACGGGTCGCTTGAATCTTGAATCGCATCACATCACATAAATTTTGACATTTTCGAGTGTGTACAGTGTACATATTCGACCGAACACACTGGCGAACAAAAGAAACGGACTATAGACGTAGTATGACTTCGAGCTAGAATTTCACGTTGGATAGTCGTGTTATTCAACAAGTACGTTGTAGCATCGTAGCAGAAGGATTTATCTCTTGTAAGAATTAATTCTAGGACTACCGAACAGTCAAAATAAATCATTCGTAAATTTGTTCGGAGAAATGTTATTTTATTGGATTTTAGAAACGTACAATACAATTTTCCTAATAAATTTCCGTCAACCGTGTCGTTACGGCCTCGAAATCTATTATTCTGATTTTTTCACATAGCACACAGAATTATTTCAATTGAATTTCTTTTGTCCTTTGAACATGCACTAACGGATTCACACGTGTTCCAATTTGTAGAGTACGAAAGCAGACATTTAAACATTATGGAAGTCGACGAAAACAATGCAGCAGCTCCAGCAGAGACCCCGATGGAAGTCGACGATGACAATGTGGAGAAAAATTCTGGTACAACTTCAACTAATCCTTCGAGCACTATTAAAGTGATGGCGTCTTCTGGTACCGTTGGATCTGTATCGATTAGCCTTCATCCATTGGTTATAATGAATGTCAGCGAACATTGGACCAGACTTCGTGCTCAAGAAGGAACGGATCAATTAGGTAAATTTTTAAATGTTCTCTCTCGTAAGAATTTTAGAAGCCTCGGTTTTGTGTTTGTTCCCACACCTTTGTACTTGCAGTATATGGCGCATTGATTGGTAAACAGAAAGGACGTAACATAGAAATCATGAATTCCTTTGAGCTTATGTTCACATGCATCGGAGACGATGTTATAATCGACAGAGATTACTATAATACCAAAGAAGAGCAGTTTAAGCAAGTATTTAGTGAAATGGATTTCTTGGGATGGTACACGACAGGAGACATGCCCAACGAAAGGGACATTAGAGTGCATAAACAGCTTTGCGAAATCAACGAGAGCCCTGTATTATTGAAACTCGATCCCAGACCAAAAAATACAGACGTACGTATAGCTGATACTTTTGTTTTGTTTCTTATTTAACAGGGTATAATATTTCATTGTGTATCTTACAGCAATTGTCGGTCTCTATGTACGAATCGGTAATTGATTTAGTTAATGGGGAAGCTACTATGTTATTTGTCCCATTAACTTATACACTGGCAACGGAAGAGGCAGAAAGAATCGGCGTCGATCACGTAGCGAGAATGTGCAGTAACGATCAAGCAGAAAGTTCGTTGGGTAATATCGCACAGCTTTATTTCGTTCTTGTGGTGTGAAGCGTTCGGAAGAATAACTTTTTGGTGAACTCGTCCACAGTTGCGGAACATCTAACTGCACAGCACAGCGCTATAAAGATGCTGCACTCGCGGGTCAAATTGGTATTGAAGTATGTACAGGCGGTACAGACCGGCGAAATAAAGGGAAATCACGAAGTGCTGAGAGCCGCCTGTTCTCTGGGACATCGATTACCAGTTTTAAATAATCCAAAATTCAAAGCTGATTTTTATAATGTAGGTTTTCTTTTGTCGTTTATACTTACACTTCGCATCACGATTCCTTGTTTACGCATCTAACGCCTCGTATCGTTGATTCTCTTTTCAGCAATGCAACGATTTTGGCCTGATGACTTACCTTGGCATCATAACGAAAGATTGCAACAATATTAATCAGTTTGTTAATAAATTCAATATTTTGTACGATAGACAAGGTGCCGCGGGCCGTCGTTTACGATGTCACTTTTTGTGATGAGTGAATAGAAGCCATTGTTTTTTTACAATTGTCTTTCTTTACTCCTTACAGTTGTAGTAAATATTTTCGGAATATGAAGAATCGAACCCGGTAAAGCTTGTCATTGGTGAGTAATTTGAATTCCATAATTGATATATTGCCTCTCTTATATAAAATAAAGTTCGAAAAATCAGTTGAATCATTGTACTGGTTAACACCTGACAAACAGCTAAACTATATTGTCATTGTTCTATGATAACGGAAGACTTGTTACGTTGATGCGTTTGTTTCGTTTTATTTTTTTGTATTTTATTTTACTTTATTTCAGTATGTTATATTATATCCGACATATCAGACTTTGCATTCGTCGAGATTTGGAAACTTGTATTGTCTTGTAGGTCACGTTACTTTCTCATTACATATATTTCATTCTTATTATTTACATGATCGTTTTGTATAAATTATATTTGATATAAAAAAGCAGCCTATAAAATACGACTAAAAATCTTTTCCTAAAAATCTATGATGTTATTACATAGAATACAGACGCTTTGATCTCCGACACATACAACGACTTTAAATATCATACTGTACAAAATATAGTGTAATATATTGTGCCTCGTTAGTTATTGCAGGTAACCGTATCAAGTTACGTATCCTATACGTAAGAACATAAAATCTGAATTGACTTTCCCCGTGAATAGACTATTAAATCTCTATAAATACTGTTAGGACAACAATGACAATATACACCAGAAAAATTCTATAACACAGTTGTCTCCCGTACAACCGTAATAACAATTCTTTTTGACTTTGTTCACCTAAAAAACTGTTTTTAAGTTTTCACTTGTATTTGAAGTATTTCTCTTTGTACACTAAATTTGTGCGGCTTCGTTTGATATTGCATTGATATGAAACATTTGAAATCCACAGAGATCGCGATGCTTCCCCAGAATTTGTTCGTAAAAATGTTGGAAAATCATATATGTAAGGTTTCTGCAACGGTTCTTGTACGTAAGTACGATCCCCTGGAAACGTTTCACCTGACCCATTGTCGTTGGCATAACTTTTACCTCTTAGATCACGTAGAAGAGGATACCTGTATACGGGTGGGAATAGGGGGTAGGAGTGGAGGTCGTCGAGGCGTTGTCATGTTTCTTCATTTCTGGCAAAAATCGTTTCAGACGTTCACACCAGGCTGTCTTCGATCATGGTAGTCAGAATGTCAACCAGAACGGACAGCATCGAGTCGGGCTAAGGACTCGGTTTGTCCATACCGATTATTTCCTCGAACAACGTGTTTCTTCCCTCCATTCTTTCCTCCATGATTTGCAAAGAAAATCTCAAGGTGGCAGCAGCCAGATCACCGACCGACCAGTGTCTGTCCATTAGAACCCTGCTCACGGTATCTAACTGAAGAATCGTTCTCTGTTCGATCACCAAAATCTTTCTCTGTCTCCGAATACATACATATGTACAGTCAGCGGCAATAATAAGTGGACACCCTTAAAAATCGCATAGCTTTTTAGAAATTAGTCCAAAGGACTTGAATTTTGTTAAGATGTTAGACCGGCTAGTTCGCTAGAGAATAAGTAAACAAAAATTTATTACGATCGCAATTGGTAAGAATTATACAAAATTTTAAAAAATTATGTTTTGTCAACTTTTTTATCTGGGCCTGCAACAATAACTTAAAAAATGCGTTTGATAGATTTCGGTAATTTATATGCATACTGAAAATTTTCATCGAAATCGGTTAACATTGCAATGAGCTACAAACGTTTAAAGATGGTAGCTCATTGCAACGCCGACCGATTTTGACGAAATTTTCAGAATATGTTTAATTGACACAGATCTACAAAACGTATTTTTTAAATTTTCAATATACTTTCAATAACTATAATTTAGTATTTTCTCTACAATTCCGACCAATTGTAATTTTCGAAAAAATTTCTTTTCACATCCTTTAGTAAGCTAATTGCTCTGGCTTCCCAAAAAAGTTCAAATCATATAGTACAATATTAGAAAAGTTATCGTTTCTTTAGAGCGGTCTTAAACTTTTGTCCGCTACTGTATGTAGATAGGTAGAAGGGAAAATAGGGGTCCGTTACCTTCGATAGCCTAGGGTTTCCCGCGGTGTAGTAAATCAATTTCGGCACGCCCGCCAAAGAAGCGGCGAGCCACTGAATAACAAGCTTTAACTGGGGATCCCCTTTTAATCGAGATCCGCATCCCCAATTTCCAGTCACGACAGATAACAGTCCGCCGGATTGCGGACTACTGTCTCTTGGTATCTAAAAAATCGTGTTGGTCAATTTCAAGCGCACATGATCGATAAGTAATTCGTTCGTCCCGCAAAAACGCAAACTAATAACAAGAAGAAAAAAAGAAGAATACAATTTTAGCAACCATAGAAAACGAGTATTCTCGACGAGTATTCTCGGGCAATGTTACTTTGGAAAGTATGGAAATGTTACACGTCAATTCAAAGTGAGAAAAGTAAAAGACAATCATCAAATAGAATGAGAGACAAATCATTAATCATTAGAGGTGTACGCACGTACGTGTCTAAAGCAATACCTCCGGTTAGAGACACAATTTTTCTTGTTATCTGGCATGCAGCAGCGAATGGTGGTCGGTTAGCGTGCAGGAATTACCAAATTTCTATTTCGTTTCGTGTCAACCCAGAGTTGGGCAGTATTTAAATACTTCTCGCCTCGGCTCTACAACGCCATCTCTGTACTACGATATGGAGTAACGAATAAACCATTATCCAACCATTAAAATTATTTAAATACCGATTGGAATAAAAGATACATACCTTCTATTCGTTATTCAACTTTTATTTAAATAATTTTGTATTCGCCGAGAATGTATTCGATGAATAATAGTTAGAAATTGTATTCGAAGCTACGAATATATCCACTTCGAATACAATTTGTACCTATTATTCATCGAATACATTCTCGGTGAATATAAGATTATTTAAATAAAAGTCGAATAAAAGATAGTTTTGTATTCGAACCTTAATAGCGAATAATACTTAATAACGAATACAAAAATTGTATCTTTTATTCGTTTTTCGAAATTTGTATTTAAATACAATTTTTGCCCAACACTGTGTCAATCGATCGTATATAAGACGAGCGTTTGGAAATTTAGTTTTGATAAGCACAGCTGCGTAAGGGAGAGGAGTGGGGAGGGTGGAGAGAGAGAGAGAGTAAAAGATCTTTGGTGACAGATTGGAATCGGTTCATGCGTTAACATTTACGGAACAAGAGTTTACGTATACATGTGTAACAGAAAGTTTGCTCACGTCAAGTGTAACATGCGATTCGAATTCTTGCGCAAGTTTATCCTTTATGGGTCCAGATGTACTTAAAGAAACAGGATTAGACAGATACACGGTAGTCTCGTCATCGACCAATGTTTGAAAAACCTCGGACGTGAACGTTACCGCTCTAAGCTTTTTACGTTGGATATCCTTTACTTCTTTCGACATCGTACGATTACTTAAAGCGTCTTCGTAATACTCTACGTCTTCGGGTTCTGAGACCTGCGTATTTTAATGATCTGATGAGACTTGGCTACGCACGAGAAGAAAATGATATATGTATCTGGGATACAGCATTAGTTTTATCAGTTTGTCTCTCATTCTTCGACGACGCGATCGGTTCAAAATAAAAGAATCGTTACGAGAAACTTGAATGTATTCGATTCGTTGGATGTATATGGGTGCGTGTTGCGTGTGCATGTGCGCGCGTGTGTGAAGGTGGACGTATATGGGGTATGGGATTGTGTGTGTGCGTGTAGACGCGCGAGTATCTTTTCGATTCGACAATGTTATTAGTTCAGTCAATGAATGCTCATAAGGGGGGGTGTAGAGGGAAATTGAAGGAACACAGTAGATGGTATAGGCCGGTTTGCTAAACATAGGCGAGGGGGGTGCGGGGGTACCCTACCTCCCCTCTCCCCGCACCCCCCTCGCCTATGATTAGCAAACCGGCCTATACCCTCTACTGAACACAATTTTTAACTTTGAGACTTTGTTTGGACTAGTTAGGAGGTAAACATACTAAAAGTCCCTACTCCTAGGAGGTGAGCGGGTTGCAGGGGGCACGTAGAAGGTCCCCTTTTTCGGTTTTCCGCGGATATCTCGGAAACTAAGCGCCCTAGCGATCAGACCATTCCATACAAAATTAAAGCTGACAATATGTGCCATAAGATTGACTGTATTTAGTTTTTCACTATCTCGCATAGTTTCCGAGATATCCGCGCTCAAAGTTCTCTAGTTGTGAAAAAGAAATTTTTGCCTCACGTTTTTTCCTTATTTGACTAGCTAACTCTTCAGCACAATTAGTGAACTTTGAGCGCGGATATCTCGGAAACTATGCGAGATAGCGAAAAACTGAATCCAATCAATCTTGTGGCACATTTTGTCAGCTTTAATTTTGTATAGGATGATCTTATCGCTAGGACGCATAGTTTCCGAGATGTAAGCGGAAAACCGAAAAAGGGGACCTTCTATGTGGCTTCCTGCACTTCGCTCACCTCCTAGGAGTGGGGACTTTTAGTATGTTTACCTCGTAACTAGTCCACATAAAGACCCAAAGTTAAAAATTGTGTTCCTTCCATTTCCCTCTACAACTTTTCGTTGACTGGACTATATCGTATACCGATCGGATGTGATCTCGACTGAGGAAAAAAAAGCAACTTGTTTCTTACTGATTGCTGTCTCCTATTTTTTTGACGGGCTAGCTCTAAACTCAAACTTCTCACGGCCAAAGCTAACTTGTGCCTTTGATTTACGTCGACTGAATCAATGAGGGGTTGAGGTTCACCCTCCTGTACCGGGACGCCAGCAAACGATTCGCTGAGAGCTCTCTTTAACAACGAGCCCGCGAATCTAACTACCGCCCTGTCCCTCGCGTCTAATTCACGCGATTCGTCCGCCGCTATTGGATCCTCTAACCATTTTGCTAGTTGCTCGTATACTTCCTCGAGCTCCGAACAAAAATCTGAACGCACGAAGAGTCAAGTCGGTTTCACTTTGTTATATTTAGACAGTGACGAAAGATATATATATATTATTCAACGAACGCACAGAGAGATGCGTTTCGTAATACTTGCCAGAATTGTATTCGGTACTGAAACTGTATCTGCTACTAGCGCTCGTGTCTCTCCGCTGAAGCGCCGATTGATTCTGTCGGAATCGGCCCAGCCATTTTTGCTCCGCTTCCAACGATTCCTTCAGAAACTCTTCGTCGACGGTTTCGTCCCTGAGAACGAAACCTCTCGAGCCACCCCTTTTCACTCTGAAACATGTTCCTTTCAAAGTATCGGCCACTCTTCGAGCGTACACTCGCGTTCAAACACCTGTAGCGAGAAAAACAGAAAAGAAAGAGACTCGCTTACTTGATATCTTGATCGTAAACGTGACTTCCGGACACGCTTATCCCTACTGCGTAGCTACTCTCTCCGGACGACGTGTTCGAGGAGGCAGCACCACCGGTAGCTGTGCTCTCGCGTTTCAAAGCTTCCCTCAGACGCTGGGCGAACGTCCCTCTCCTTTCCGGCGTGTCCAACTGGCTGCTGTACCGCTTGCTCAACCTTTGTTCTTCCTCCTCTAAACACGGTTACAGCGAATTAACTCGTTAAAATGCCACTGTCTCGAGAATCACCTACCAGGGTCTTCCTCTATCGTGTCCTTCGCACTGTGAAAGCTGTCTGTGCTCTGACTGTTGCAGCTGCTGTAAACCGACATCTGACCGAGCGATTTCCGTGTCACCGGCAAAACTTCGCCGCTCGAGCCGAGAACTATGAACCGATTTCTTCTACTCGCGCAGCTCGTTTCTTTACACAGCTTGTGGGGGCTCGACGATCTCACGGATTTTCCGTTCGGTCTACCGTGAACCTCCGTCGACGCATTATCCTCGTACTTGCTCCATTCGGACTTCCCTGAAAGAACGTCGCGCGATCATCGATACGATTTCATTCGGTTTTCCTTGTTTCGGTACCTTGTTTCGAGTCGTGTCTCGTGGACGCTGGCTTGTCGTCGGCGTCCGTTTCCGGCGGAGTGCTGCTGAAGCTTTCTCCGATCGGCGACAGTCTGCGAGAGCTTAGAGCACCGTCCGGATCCATTTCCGATCTACCGACAGGATCCGTCGGACTGCTCGGCACGTATCTCTGACGAAATCCTAGTAACGATTTGTTCATTTCTCGCAGCACGTTGTCCTCTTCGAACTGCGCCAGGGGCAACGTCGAGTAGTCCTCCGGATCGATGCAGCAAACCGTAACCTGTCGCGTTCAACGAAAATCGAGCAAAGTTTGTTGTAGCTCATAATGTTGTAATCCGGCGATTTCGTAATCTCGTAATGAACCGAGTCCGGCCCAGAATTTTAAATTAAGAATTTTAATTAATTTTAAATTAGAATTTTGGGCAAAATGTAATTTCAATTACAATTACAATTACTTACCAATTACTATAATTTAGAATTGCATAAATACAATTACATGTAATTGTAATTGGTAATTGCAATTACATGACGAATCACTGTAATTGTAATTGTGGTCCGCAATTACAATTACTGGTTGAGCAAAAGTAATTGCAATTCCAACACGGCAACATGTAGCCGAATATTGCAAAACCATTGCTCAGAAACGTAAAAGAAGGACTTTTGAGGCAAACAATGGCCTAGATTGATCTTTCATCTAGCGATTTTGACTACTAAAAAATTAGATGTAATTAATTACTCATGTAATTAATTTCTGCCCAACTCTGGTCCGGCCTCGGCTGCTCTCAGTGTCGGATTAAGCCAGCGCGGGGCCCGTAGCAAATGTTATCACAAGGCCCTAGGCTTTGTATCAGGGCCGCTTGCGTGCAAATGTAGCGCACCTTTTTAAACAGACACAATGAATGACCTTTTTTATTTAGTAAAAATATCGTTCATGTTTTGGCGCCTGTTCAATGAAGCGCCCGTGTGCGGGGCTCCTTTTTGTATGGAGCGAGGCCACTAGCATTTGCTACTTCTGCTACGGGGCTTAATCCAGCCCTGGCTGCTCTACCGTATATAGCTACTCACTACGTTCGGTTTCGGCAGAGCTTCGAACGTTGCTCTGTTGCGAGGGTCGTTTATTCGAGACACGTGTCTAACGCCTTCGACTATCAGGGCTTCGTTGTCTTCTAGAGCCTCGACAGACAGTATCGCTGCCAGCATCTCAGGATGGGTCGCTATCTAAACGCAACAGAGAGACGATTATTGAAATGTTCCCAGTTGCTCGCGGTCGCGTTCTGTTCCCATCTTATACGAACGATACGATACGGTACGATACGTTACGACACGATACGAAAACCGCGGTTTACGATCCGAGTTAGGCTCGTCACGCGGTTGCCTTCAATTATTTACATGTACAGTTTCTTGCGTAACATCACCGTCAAGCACGCCGCCGCCAAACTTCGCGCTCGCGAAGCAAACGCGCAATACTTTCGTTTCCGGTTCCACCCTCTCCAATCGGCCCTCGTGCCTTATCATCAGCGGACAAAGGGGCACGTTACTCTCCAACCAGTCCTCGATGGTTAGCCATTGCTTGGACGTCATCACCTGGCGTATTAAAAACTTGTTTTATACACTGTCACGCTGCTCGTTCGACGGTCCAACAGGACCACCGTGGATTATAGGTCAGCAGCAATAATAAGTGGACACCCTTAAAAATCGCATAACTTTTTAGAAATTGGTCCAAAGGACTTGAATTTTGTTAAGATGTTAGACCGGCTAGTTCACTAAAGAATAAGTAAACAAAAATTTATGACGGCTGCAATTGGTAGGAATTATACAAAATTTTTAAAAATGGTGTTTTGTCAACCTTTTTATCTGGCCCTATAACGATAATTTAAAAAATGCGTTTTATAGATTTCGGTAACTTATATGCATACTGAAAATTTCATCGAAATCGGTCAACATTGCAATGAGCTACAAACGTTTAAAGATGAGAGCTTAAGGGTGAAAGTCGCAGCATTTTTTAAATTATTATTGCAAGACCAGATAAAAAAGTTGACGAAACATAATTTTTTAAAATTTTGTATAATTCCTACCAATTGCAATCGTAATAAATTTTTGTTTACTTATTCTCTAGCGAACTAGCCGGTCTAACGTCTTTAAAAAATTCAAGTCCTTTGGACCAATTTCTAAAAAGTTATGCGATTTTTAAGGGTGTCCACTTATTATTGTCGCTGACTGTAGGTGTTACGACTAAGCACCTCTGGAAGGTTGACGTTTTGTGATAGGTAGAGGTTAGTTCGTCGCTAGATGGCATATCGGGCTTTCTCAAACTAACCTCTATCTATCACACTTTTCCCAGGGAAGTCTGAACACCTCTATAATACACCGTGAACAGGATCAACGGAGATGTAGCCTACCTGTCTGGAGATCACCAATTTACCGTCCAACGCGTTCTCCGTTTCCAGATAGTCGTAGTAATGAAACAGACTTCTCAGCTTAGCTTTCTGCCCGTTACTGGAAACCATTCGAATTATTCTTCCTCCTCTGACCGAGATTTTTATATTTCTCATCTTTAGACTGCAGATCCTTATGCTAAATAAAAATTGTCTGCATCGATCGCAAGGAATAGGAACTAAATTGAATGTTATTTCTTCCCAAGGGTGTCGGTCCAGCAAGAGTGTGGAGGTAAGACACTGTATACGTACACGAGAATTGCAAGTGTTCGGGAAATGAGAAATTGTATATTGACATCTTCAATTTCGAATTTCATCTACTCAATTTTGCTGTAAGTTGCGCGAGTAGCTTACTTCTGAAGATGCTTGAAGAAGTTGGTGAAGTTGAAGTCGCGCAAGGTCGGATGCGTCTTCGTGGTTCTCTTCGGGTACGTGGAGAAGAACGCGTTCGCGATCAAAGAGGAGACGAAGCCGTAGCTGTACTCGACGCAGTCGCCTGCGACACGCGTATTTCCGTGTTTACGTATTTACTTATGCACTTTTCTGCGACGCCTTGTTTACCTTGTTGCTGAAGACTGAAGTGCAAGCCTTGCGGTGGTTTGCAGCTCCTCAATGCTTTCGCTCGATCCACCATCCGCGGTATCGTCTTCGCGAGCACGTGGTCCCGCTCCGCCGAGTCGAGATCGTTCTCGAGGAACGAGATCAGTTCGGAGAATAGCTCGGGATCTTGCGAGTCCTCCTCGGGATCGAGACTTATGCTGAAACACCCGAGCGATTATAGGGTCTCCTCGAATTACGCTTCCGCTCGTTCTATCATTGTTAGACTGCGGATGTTTATGCAATTTTCAATTTTCGTAGCCAAACTTCAAGACAGTGGAATCCAGTGATGCCAGATGAGGGGAGTCACGGTGAAATGATGTATCCCCTCTCTGGTGACGGGGAATGAGTGGGGCGGATGGGAGACATGTTGCTCGTGCGCGATGGGGACCGTGGAGTGTGCGCACTGCGCACGGTGCTGGAATGGAATAGTGGAAGGGGTAAGGAGAAGAGTACATGAGCTCCGTTTGGAGCTCATTCTGGCATCACTGGTGGAATCACGTGAAATGTTATTTGTCAGTGGTAGTAGTCTGTGTAGATCTGAAATCAATCAAAGTCGTACTAAATTCTGTGGAATTTTATATTTTCCAGCATTTTTTTGAATATTTTCTGAACCCATAAACGCATCAAGATCCGCAGTCTAATCACTATCGAAACGATCAGCAATCGCACGATCGTTACAACGGAGGGACAATGATATGTCTGTACATATGTACAACGTGAAACACAGGATACATAGTGGATGTGGTTTGTCCTTATTCTGTGCAAGGGTCTGCCGCGTAGAAGCATTCGCAAGGGGTACACATCTTTTACTTCTTATTAATACTTGAAGACAATCTTGATCGAATACCTTTTCAGCGAGCACTGTTCCTCGCGTCTTTTCAACAGCATGCGACAGAAAAATCGAGTTCGTTAATGATTGATACTGTCACGAATTTAGTTCCACAACCTTTTCTTTCTATCGACGTCGAATGAGACTTTAAAGATCAAGTTTGGACAGTGAAAAAAGATGTTCTACGAGTACGTGGACCTAAAGTTTTTCGTATGTCCGAGTTGTTGGGAACTTTCCTTGCAAGTAGGCGTGGCTTAGTTGCTCATAAGTCATAACGGGGCCAGGGTATTGGCACGCAGAGCCACCACGCGTTTCCGTCCGCTATATCTTCGACTAGATACGCACATATCAACCAACATACTTACTTGCACATGTCGTGTAAACGCTGCATCGCCTCGACGAGATTCTCCGAGTTTGTGGCAGCGGCCGCGCGATCCAGTTGCTTGACTACGGCCGGCCACCATGGCAGGTCGCAGGGTAGCATCACCAGAGCCATATTCACCGCTTCACCGTCCACGAGAAACGTAACAAACGATTAATATTTGTGAAACCGCGGGGTCAGATGAAACGCGACGATTATCCTTCGAGCGATCGGCATGGCGCGTCCTATTTTCGTTCGTGTCGCGCGCACACCGATTTACTCGCCAGCAACGAGCAACGAGCACGAGCTAGCCGGGGCAACGTGTTCGTTGTTTCACGCAAACGGCATAAATACACTGCCGCAGCTCGGCTCTCGTCTCGTCTCGTCTCGCGCAACTAAATAGATCGCCAGTCGACGAACCGAATTTCAAACGTGCAGGAAATCTTTTTGGCAGCAGGCCCATCTCGACGAGATCTGCACACCATGCGGAGATAGCTACGTGGGTGGGCGAGTACGGTACACCGACCAACTTGCGGACACTTGTTGTGCAAATTCTACATCGATCTCGATCTCGATCCGATTTCTAACCCTTATGTGGTCAACCAAAATTTATAGGTTATTTAAGGGGGTAGTACAGCCTCGGAGTGTAACTAGAAAATAACTAGAATCTTACTAGAAAAATGGGTCGAAACATGGGTTTGCGCCCCGACGTTGTTTGACCTTATTTGAGCAAATTGTGGGCTGGGTGACGGCTCATTCTAAAGAGGAAGGTTAGATGCAGTGCGCTCCAGTCATGAGGTTAACGAGATTATGTTTATAACTAATAATATGAGGGCCCAAAGTAGAGTAAAAATCTAGAAAAAAAACCCGCAGATTTCAATGCATTTTTCTGTCTCTAAAAGACTTTTTTGACTTATGAGATGACTGGAGCGCACTGCATCTAACCTTCCTCTTTAGAATGAGCCCACACCCAGTCCAAGATCTGATCAAATAAGGTCAAACAACCGAAGGGTTGTTTGCGCAACGGTTCGATCGTTTGTTACGTAAGAGTGGATTTAAGAACCTATTATGACTTCTAATTTACCGCCTTACATCGATTGATATAACCAAGATCGGCTTCAAATACGTTCGTACATCAGTATCTTGACAACAAGCATGTACATACGACGCACGCATCAAACGTGTCGCACATTTATCATAAATTTATTTTCCCCAAAGCAAGTGTGTCTTTATGAACAATATTTCATACATCCAATCATTTGATATTTCTGTTTTTTTCAAAATTACTATAACATATTTAATTTACAGACGCGATTCAAATAAATCTTGAAAAAGATCCAAACTAGGATCGAAACGTTGATTTTGTTTGGCAATTAGCAAAGTTGGTTTATAATTCGTAATAAACGATCGAACCGTTGCGCCGAAAACATTGAAAAATTTATATTCAGAGGACATTCGGAGAAATTTTGTAATATCTTTTAGAGGAACAATAACAAATTGTTGATGGAAATACAGTACTAAATGGGTACCCGGTTGACCACCTACTACCGCAATAGTGGTATGCGTTATTATTAGGTGTCTGCTGTACACATCGATGCATCTTCGTTAGCAATAGTAACATATTATTCGTACGCCGGTAACGGCGGACGAGTACGACGCAACGTTGTTTACAGTAGCGAATTTGCCCGCGCGTCCTTTCGACCTTATCCTTTCTAAACTCGAGACGAATCGACAACGAGGAGGGTGCGCGTACTCGTCCGCACGAATTGTTGCGTAAAAATATACGCGTTCCATGCTTATAAAATGAAACGAGGTCTCACGGGCCGCGTAACTCGATATACCTTTTATCCTTCGCGTAAAAATACATATGATATACTTTGGACGATCTCGTATCTGTTCGCGGTCGAATGCTCGACGGGCGATCGTTATCTTTGTTCAAGTTGGCGTTCGAATAGAAAGAAAAAAAATAACAACGCAGTTTCATAATTCGCGTCCCGTGACGCTCGAAGCGGATCGATTGACGTTGTCGATGATCCGATATCGTATTTTCGAAAGAACGAAGAGGCGCGCGAATGAGCGCAGAGTCTAGGGACCTCGCGCAGCTCGTAGCTCGTAACTCAAATCCGCTCATGCGCCTGTCAGAAGGGGTTGTCCGATCTGGTTAGTAACCTCTCGACACGAGGAGAGAGTATAATTAGTTCGTCTGTAAGCAGCCGGCTAGAAAACCGAACGTTCGGCGAAAAGGGAAATGGTAGGCGAGAAAGATATATATATGTTACGGTAAATGTAATAATTGCCGGTTATTATACAATAATCACCGCTAAATTTGGTAAATGTGATAAATTATCGAATGAACGCAGACCTAACCATTTATCGAATTTTTAATTGTAGATTATAATAGTACTATCGAACAAAAAAATATCCTGACTATTCAGTGAAATATATTTAAGAACTGCACTGTATTTTACTGGCTGAATCAGTCAGATATTTATCACATTAGCCATTACGAGTTGGGAATTATATAAACTCGCCGGTTACCTTGATAAATATTCACTGATTTGTCACATTTACCAAATTTAGTGGTGATTATTGTATATGTATAATAACCTAACCGTAACATATATAGATGAGAAGAGGAGGGGACAAAAGTTAGATGGGGCGGGTGAAAAAGAGAGAGAGAGAGAGAAAGAAAGAGAGAGAGAGAGAGAGAGAGAGAGAATGGTTACGGTTGATTTAAAGCAGAATTACCGTAATCACCTAATTTGTTCGATACACGTTGTCGATCAGCTGACGTGATCGAAGCGTGAACGAAGAAGTCACATCTTAAAGTATTCCATTGCGTCAACGGACATGCTGTAAGCCGCACGTTGCACACGCCGCAAGCCGCTACACGTTTCACGCCGTTCCTCGAAGTCACTCGTGGAGTTTTCGCCGACTATATATACGGGGACCGTGCGAAAACACCGGCATGGACGATCAATCGCACCGGCGAGAGGAGATCTTTCTTATGGAATGTTTCGGTGGCGTCGGTTCCTCCAGGAGATAACGTTCGATCACCCCTCAACGCTGATAACTCGAGAGAATGTGTACGCAACACGAGAAACGGTGAAAAACGTTGGAGAAAGACGCGTTTTAGCTTGGCCCGCTCAAACAGCTGTCGAAAACGCGTCGAAACTGATCGGCACGCGATGTCTCAGACCAGGACCAACAACCGAGTCGAATTCACGTTCGTCGAAGTAGGTGGTGAGAAGCGGTGAAAAGCGGCGAGAAGCAGCGAGAAGCGGCGAAATCTACCAACGTTAACTGGTACCGTGGTCGTCGCGCGCACCCGATTGCTGCCTTTCCCGATACATACTTTGTCCACGAACCGCAACCCTCCGCTTGGCGTTCTACACGCTATTTATAGAGCGGCGCCGGCGCCCTGCCAAGCCCTATATAGAATTTTACCGAGGAAACGTCTCTCGCGATTCCAATGTCCCGTAGGTAGAGCGTCGCCGCGACGCTTTTACATTAGCCGCGCGTATCCCCGTCGCTTCCGGTTGAATTACACCTGTTCGCAGAAATCCGACCGACGCGACGCAACGGATATGGAGGAGGTATAGAATAGTCACCGACGAGATAATAGACGACGAGTTGCCAGCCCCTGTGCCATTCAGCGACATAGGCAAGTGGGCACGGGGATAACGTGGAACTTACAGTGATCTGAAATACCACATCGCTATAAGTTCCACTACCGATGGGATACTTTTCGGTGGCAGTCTTGGGATCAGTGATGCCAGAAATGCGCAACATTTCACACGCGTGCGCGACAAACAGTACCGTATCTATGTAAGGTAGCAGTGGGTAGCAGAGCCCTGAGGCAGTTATATTGGCAGGAATGTGTACCAAAACAATCTGTACCGGACAAAAAGACTCCAGGACGTGTACTACGAGTTACAAAATATACACAAATATACTTGTTATACATTCATTTTTTAGAATCAAATCATATAAATTTTTTTAAACTCTACGGGGTGCTCAAGGTACCCCATTTCATCGAGAATCTTATTATACTGAGGCTAATCGCCGCGCATGCGCCTGAAATGTTGCGCATTTCTGATTTCTAGCATCACTGGTTGGGATGTGATTGAACCTGCTGTGGCATCCGTGGCTCGCACATGCGCGGCAATTTCAGCCTCAGTAACGTAACTATTTCGATGAAATCGGGTAGCTTGAGCACCCCGCAGACTTTTATAATTGAAACTTATTCTTTATTTTGAGTTATTCTTTATTTACGCAAAAGAATATATAATCGTCTGTCGTCCATCAGTCGTCCCGCCAATAACACTGGTACATTTCCGCCAGAATAACTGCCTCAAGGCGTCAGGGCCCTGGCCGCGCGGCTGCGTCATTGTAGATACGCTACTGTCTTGGCCGTGCATGCGCGAGCCAGAAGCTGCGGTCGGCAGCTTCAATCACATCACTGGTTCAATCAGTTCAATCACATCACTAAGTGGATGCTGGTGGATGCCTGCGTCGGTACCAGTACCTACCGGTCACGGTCACTATCGGCAGAGAGTATATCTGCTATCGGTAGTTCTATACATTCTATAGTCTATAGTTCTACAGAGCGTACAGAGTATAGAGAGTAGAGAGCAGTGTTATGGTGTACTCTGCGATATTGGAAACTTTGTCAGCAACAAAATAATGATAATCGAATGAATTTATTATTAATTGTGCTCCGAAGAACAAACATCGCTTCATCATGACTATAGTGGAATATGTTCAGACATTGTCTGACAATCCTTATTTTGGAGCTGGCTTTGGTCTCTTTGGGTTAGGAGCCGGAGCAGCACTGTTGCGTAAAGGAATGCAAGCGGGAATGATATTCTTTAGGTAATGTTCCTCTGATAATGATGTATAAACAAATACTTCTTGATTTGAAATGTTTTAATTTTATGGTTGTCGAATTTAGGCGACATTACATGATCACTTTGGAGGTTCCGTGTCGCGACAAAAGCTACCAGTGGGTGTTGCAATGGATCACGTATAAGGGTGCAAGAGAAACGCAACACCTCTCGGTTGAAACAAGTTTCGAGCAAAGAGATACAGGTCACATAAAAACTAGATATGATTTCATACCAAGTATTGGAACTCATTTCATTAGGTTAGAAATAAGAGTACTTATTGTTTTGATAGTTTGTTTCACAATGATAAGTATGAGATCGGAACCATCTATTTGATGATTTATGGAGACCAGATGTTTATAATTTCTGTTTTGAAACTCGCAGGTACAAAGGGAATTGGATAAAAATAGAACGTACAAGAGAGCAACAGACATTAGATATACAAATGGGCATACCATGGGAAACTGTACAATTGACAGCGTTCGGGAGAGACAGAAACATCTATTTCAATATTTTGGAAGAGGGTAAGATTGCTTGTGTACATATAATCACGATTTAACAGAGTTTAACTTGAAACTTGTCCATCGCAGCAAGACAAATGGCTTTGAAACAACACGAAGGCAAGACGATAATGTATACTGCTTTGGGAAATGAATGGAGACCATTTGGACATCCGAAGAAAAGAAGACCACTAGATTCGGTTGTGTTAGATGTTGGTATCGCCGATAAAATACTGAACGACTGTCGCGAATTTATAAATAATTCTGCGTGGTACAGCGATCGTGGTATGTCACCAATGATAGGATATAAAGAGAGAGTTTCGGATAAGAGGAATAATATCTGTTCGTTAATTTTATAGGCATTCCATATCGGCGAGGATATTTATTGCACGGCCCTCCTGGCTGCGGGAAATCGTCATTCATTACCGCATTAGCCGGAGAATTGGAACGCGGAATTTGCGTTTTAAATCTGTCTGAGCGAGGTTTAACGGATGACAGATTAAATCATCTGCTTGCTATGGCTCCTCAACAATCTATTATACTTTTAGAAGATATTGACGCTGCATTTGCTAGTAGAGAAGAGAGTAAAGCGGGTAAGATGTAAACTTAAGAGGATAGACTCGTTTCCAGGATTGCTAGGGTGCGGGATGCGCCTTCTCATTTCTCGATAATGCAAACATCATGGGGTTTTTTTAGTAGTCCAAAGCTATGTTTACGTTTACGAGGCGTAATTTGCATTATTCGGCAGCATGTAGCTGTTGCAGCTTTATGCTTCCGAATAATACAAATTACTAGGGGCGGGTGGGTATGCGAGCGAATTACGCTGCCAAATAATGCAAATTACGCCTCGTAAACGTAAAAATATGACTTTTGTGGGCGATTGCGGCCGTGTTTGATCTTTCATCTAGCACTTTTGACCACTGAAAAACCCCATCATTGCATTATCGAGAAATAGGAAGGCGCATTCCGCACCCTTGCAATCCTCGAAACGAGAGTCTACCTCCTAAAGCTAATGCACACATCTTCTGGACGTGTCCCATCGTTCTCAATGTATTTTCATTGCAGTTAAAGCTGCGTACGACGGTTTGAACAGAGTAACGTTCAGTGGTTTATTAAATTGTCTGGATGGCGTTGCTTCCACGGAGGCAAGAATTCTATTTATGACGACCAACTACTTGGAAAGATTAGATCCTGCATTAGTTAGACCAGGACGGGTGGACGTAAAAGAATACATAGGTACGAGTATAAAGCAGAAGCGTTGTTACATTCGAAGGGGACAAGTAAATACAAGTTTACCTGTAGCAACGTATACTAACTGTGCATTTGCTTTCAGGTTGGTGCACCACTACACAAGTGGAACAAATGTTTTTAAAATTTTATAAAAAACAACGTGAACCAGGCGAGTGAACTTGCCAAGAGATTCAGCGAAGATATACTATCGCAAAAGAGAAACGTTAGCCCTGCACAAATTCAAGGATTTTTCATGTTCTACAAAAACGATCCACACGACATGTTAAAGAATATTTCACATATATGGGAACTTACGTGATAGAGTCAATTTGGTCAGTACAATGATTACGACTATGATGAGATTAGCATTATTGGGGTTTGATTTCAGCATGAAACTGGGGAACAAACTGGATCAAATAAAACTATTCGCCTATTTGTATGTAAACAACGGTAGAGAAAAAAAAAGAGTGGTAAAATTTACAGACTATTTGGAGCCACATGTTTGTATTAATAATGCCGTTCAAGCATATTTGTTCAGTCATGGTTTTCCATATTTTAAATTTCTATATAATATAAACTTAATAGAGATGTCGTACAAAATTTGTTGGTTTCGCATTTGTTTACTTTAATTATCACGTTACCATTGACATTATTATATTTATGACGGTGACGATCCGAAGACAAAATACATGATAGCAAAATAAACATTGTATAATTTGTTTTTTATTCTCGGTAATATATATCCTTGACTGCATATATATTTATATCTATGTATCTATGTACATAATTTCTCACGTTCATTTGAATCCATTCAAATTTGTTTAAATCGACGTGCTTTGATTGAATAAAACGGCAAAATAAAGATATACTTTATTTCGTAAACGATTTATCTCCGTCGAACTACGTTGATGTAACGTAATTTGAATTCATAAAAAATATATTAATACGATCTTTGCGTCATTTCCTTACTGTATTATATGTTTACAACTCGCATGTTTCATTTGATCGGAATAAAACGAAATATTCAAAAATTATCATGCATCTGTGATCGCAGGTTCGCAGTTTGCATCAAGTGAATGCTACTACATTTGAAACTGTAGAGCAAAATTGCTTAGTCACTTCTGTCCAAATGCAAACGTTTCACTCAACTGATCTTTGTTAACGTTGATTCTTCGTCTTCGATTCTTAAAAACTCCATATGTACGGTTCGTAGTTCAAGGGATCCGGTTGTTCCATACCGTGTCCAGCGTGATTGTTGCTTCCGACCATACAGGATGCATAAGCGACTCCTGTATTCCCTTGTCCGGAAACTGGTGGCACAATACTCGGTGCTAGCCGACAATCCGGTCTTTGCTGCATCATAGGACCCATCGGCTGTATCGTTTGAGGTACAGACGGGTGTGGCCCACCTGGTGGCGGCGGAGGTTGCGATTGAACAAGCGCAGGACCAGGTGCAGGGATATTGTGAACAGGTTGCAATATATTAGGGCCTGAAACATAGTTCGCCACTAAACAGTGGATTTCCAAAGTTATTCACTCGCCTTTCTTCCCAAAGAATCGTTGTATCAAATTCAAAGAAGATCGGGCAATTTTAGCTTACTTGTCGTCGGATTATGGAAAGGTAAAGGTTGTTCCGGTACTATATTCGTTGGCGGTGCAATCATTTTTGTCGTAGCGCAATCAATCTTTTTCTTCTTGGTGGATATTCTTTTTTGCGTATTGCTCGACGTTTGATCGCGCTTTTTATTACCGATCGACTTCTTTTTTCCTTTCACCGGGAATTTTCGGTTTGTTTGGTCGATTTCCACTGGGTTGCCAGAGATGTACCGTGTGAACAGCGTTGCCTTCCCTGAAACAACAATTAAATGCTTTCGATCATCGATTTCGATTGAAGTATACGCTCGTACGGTATAATTTTGTGTGCAGCACCGACCCCTGTTTCTTTCCAAGCTTCCAACTATGGATACCAGCCTTATGAAGCCTCTCTCTGATAGTGTCTACACTACATTTTAATCCGAGAGCGGGCGCAACGTGTTTGGCTGCGGTCAAAGGCTGCTGAGTAGCCATCGCAACGATAGCTTCATCTTGTTCTTTGGTTGTAATTCGACGTCGACCCTTTCTTTCCTTCGTTTGTACATTCCCTTCTTTGTGCCAACGTTCTAACCATCTTTTAACGGTACGTTCCTATTTAATAATGAGCATTGCGTATACGGCTACTATCCACGACGGTCTTAAATACGTGAATCCAGCAAGACGAACATGTTCCTTCTTACCGATCTGTCGATTGCGAGCGCGATAGACAACGTGGACAAGCCAGCCTCGGACATGCCGATCATACGATTTCGAATTTCGACGCTGGTTTCCAATGTTCCTTTCGCTTTCCCGCCTTTCTTTTTCTTTTTCTGTAAATCGCTTTTCTCGTTACCATTTCTCGACGAATGTTTCTTCTGGTTATGATTGGGTTCCCCGCCAGAAGACTGATCGCTATCTTGAGAACCACAAGTATTAGAACTATCAGAATTCAGGTTTGGATTACTTTGCGAATGAACTAGTTGCGTATGTAAATGATCCTGATGTTGTTGTTGTTGTTGTTGTTGCTGCTGCTGTTGGACTCGACGTACCACGTCGAGCTGTCGATGATCCAGATTATGCGATTCGTCCGATATCGTCTGTTGCACTTGTTGCATATGGTGTTGCTGTTCTTGTCGAGTGCGCAATTCTTGAAGCTGCTGCGGCAACGATTGTTCATGAGGTATCGCGTCGGGTTGACTCTAAACATTCGAAAAGGTCCGATAATAAAACGTGTAATCATGTAAGAGGTGACAGATACAAATTACGGACCTGCGGATAATGGTGTGTTCCCTGTACTAAATCTAATGGCCAACTTTGCGAGATATTTAAACCGGAATGCTGGTATACAGGCTGCGGTTGTTGAACCAAACTCAATGGATTACCAAATTCCGTTTGACTCGGAGGTAAAGGGTGAGACGGTGCTTGCATATCGTTGGCTTGTGGTTGAGAAGCATTCTCTTGCGCGAATACGAATTGCTGCTGTTCGGTTGGTTCCTTTGCATTTTCTATTAGCGTAACATCTCCAATGTACACGTCTTTGTCCCTGATTTTCCGAGAGGAACTCTTCTTTTTAACAGTGCCGCTCTTATCGTTTTTACTAGAATCTTTGGAAGACTTTTTCTTTCCCAATTGCGTTCCGGTGGGCCTCCACACAGGCTGTTGAATAGCTGTACCACCCGTGTCCCTACAAACGCAGGCATCAATTAGTAGAAAATCTATGCCGATCAAATATCAAATAAGTTCGCAAAATATACCCAAGGGGAATTCTTTGCATGTATTTTCGCGATGGACTCCAGTTGTGTATTCCAGCTTTGTGTAACCGTTCCCTTATGGTGTCTACGGAACAGGTAAGTCCCAGAGCAGGGAGAACAGCCTTCGCAGCTGTTATCGGTGTCTGAGTAGCCAATTTCACTATTGCTTCGTCTTGTTCAGACGTTGTAGCTCGTTTTCGTCCGCAACGTTCTCGTGTTTCCACGGTGCCTTCTTTGTCGAATCTGTTTAACCACCTCTTCACGGTACGTTGCTGAAACATAAGACAAGTTGAAAGCAAAAGTGGTAAATATATTAATTGACAATCTTTAGAATACACTCACCGAACAATTTACGGCTGCCGCAATTTCCCGTAAACCTAAACCAGCCTCGTACATTCCCACCATACGATTTCTTAATTCTGGCGTTGTTTCGTGCACTCCTCTCGTTTTCCCCATCTCTGCTCAACTATAAATCGACTTACCGAGATGGAAGAACGACGAAACGAAATCGTGAACGATTTGAAATTCTACGCGAAAACTGACGTATAAAAAGAACAGACCACGTGACAATGCCAGTACTCTATCAGAAAGTTTCTCAAAATTTTCATTACTCTCATGTCATCATACTTTCCGTCTATCGCGGAATCTTCGTACCGGAACGACCCACCAAATCATCCTATTCGATAATCGAGGTTTCACTGAGAATCGCAAACGCTTTTCAAGCAATATTGTTTCTTCTTCGTTTTTGACATTATGCCGTGTTGAGATAGCCTAGGACAACCGTGGATCTTGGCGTCGATGGAATTTAATTGCCTCGTTTGTCGTGCTCGGTTTTCATCGGAACTTTCACTTCAGAGGGTTTCTTCGCCGGAGAATCGTTCGATTTCCGTTCAAACGAACGAATGCGATGTCATATTTTCACCCACAAAACACCTTACAAGAATCGTTTTGCCCGAAATGCTCTTGTTCGAGGAAAATACTGTAGTCAATACAACTTCGGCTGTACAGTCCGTCGAAATTCTTTTGTCCACCGTTTGTTTCTCGACAAACTTTTCGTATCCGTCTAGACGTTGCTGTCAAGCAATTTTTCTACGATAAAAAAACATTCGGCGAATCATCGTCGAATCGTAAAGATACTTTGTTTCAATACGAAACAGTACCTACCGAAAAGTTCGACACAACGTTTCGTTGTCGTCAATTTTAATTCGGTTGACTGTACCATGTCGTCGACCGTACGTATAGATACATGTAAATATGTGTACCTAAAACAAAGTATCTATCAAAGTATCTGCGAAATTGACTTTGTAGGGAAGAGGCGGGATCACGAACGAATTTGCGAAATGTATTATCGTACGAGTACATCGCGCATTCGTTCGAAATAACAGCCATTCGTTGTTCACGGATAGTGAATCTCATTCTACTCTATTTACACATGTATCATTGGAAAGTACAATTGAGGTTATGTCGAGTGAAGACCATTTCGTTTGGTCATTTGTTTCGACTTCGACGAAACATATATATATATATACTCTTATTTTCTCAAATGTCGATCCTGCAAATCGATATCTGTTGCGAGTTTGATTTGGCAATTTGAATTTCGTCACGATCGATGCGAAAAGCTGGTCAATATACATATAGTTTTAAAAGATGACTGTACTCGTGTTCCTATTTACTTATATAGATACAGTCTGCCTGGTTGTCGTCCTATATGTACATGAATTTTTCCCGCTTTTACAAAGTCGATGGAGCCGCGTTCATTTCAAAAACGATTTGATCCGTTTCTTGAAACGATAAAGTCGGATAAAGGATTCTTCGGCCTGTATCGTTAAATTCCTTGCACGGGTTGACATGAAAACGTACCTGAAGTCCAACTGTTTATGTATATTGTAATTTTAAGTGATATGAGGTAACGTTATGCTATACGCGTGTTGATTCATAAACAAAAATATCTTTTAAACTTTAAACATTGCGCATATGTATGTACAGGGCCAAATGTTTTTTCTTTAACACGTTTCGATGGTAGTATTTTTATATACTAACTATGGTAGCATTCGGCATGTATGATGTAATTCTTCTCAAAGATTATTTGTATTTATATCCGATTCATTTTCGACCGTAGATATTGACTATTGGAGACTGCATACTGCAATAATTTTCTAGAGTTTATACGTTGTCATATACCTCCTTGAATTTTGAACATGTTCGTTATGGGTTTCCAGAAACGTGGATCGTTCATGAGGGAGATTGAAGAGAATTAATGTCCAGAATATAATTGAGAGAAGTTTATTTCAAACTTATTCTCCTCTTGCGTGAAGATGTTTAATTATTGAATGATTCAAATTGTACATATATATATATTTTGATTTTGTTGCTTATGTCGGCCCCATACAGTGCCGCCTGATGCGGCTGCTTCTCTGTATCATAGCACAGCACGGCCCTGTGTAAGTATATATATGTATGTATACAAATGAGTTCGAAAGGACCTGCGTTCATCGAGCCAGACAAGGGTTAACCAAAATTTCAATAGCTTGGAAAGCTTCGAGATTGACTTGGGGTTTGGGAATAGTTTTGGCAATCATCGGTGGAGAACGAGGTTATGGTCGTCCTGTGACCGTAGTTATCCTAGGCGTCGCGACATTAATGTCAACGGAACAAGGCACTTGAATCGGCCGGCCGACTATGGAGTACGGACGAGGTAGGAGACAGGAGGGTGTGTAGAGGGTTGCCGGGTCTCGTAACTGTCGCACGTCGCGAGCTGCCGTAATATCCGCCAATCAAATCTACGTTTAAACACGTTTATGCACCCTGGCCTAAATAGAAACAAAAGCTTCGTCCGTCCTCTCCTTCGAACGATCGTTTCGTTCTGCGTTTCGTCCAATGTCCGACACCGCGAAAGGCGAAACACGGGGCAACAAGTAGGATAAGATCGTCGCGCGGAGCTCGTTTGCTCGGTGGCGTTGATCGAGTGGAGGCAAATCGTGAAATTTTCGATTCGAATTGGTGTCGAGAACTCCACACGTGTCGACGGTTGCCATACATCTGTGTGCAGGTCTGGATGTCTGGTTTGCCGCGGTGCTTCAAGCGGATTTGATTCAGTCGCGCCCTCGCGTTTGCCGTTTCCCGTTTCCCAGCCAGAGTAGCTCTTCGACTCTGAATCCGACACCGTGTAACGCGCGCCACTCGCTTCAGCAGAGCACCACCCCCGTTCGGACCCGGAATCCAGAGCCCGGAACCAATCGAATAAGTGCTGCCTTCGCTGTGTAGAGATCACAGCGAAATCCGAAAAACCGTTCGCCGTTCCTCCTGACCACCTCCAGTCAGATCTCGCCCTGCGCGCGGTCGCGAATCCTTCCTGGCTTCCTATTCCTATCCGATATCGCGTTTTCCAACCGGGGATCGATCGCTCGTCGGCCTCGACGAGTACGGAACAGGACAACGCGATCGAGCGCTAGTCATGAGGCTCTTGGTAATTCTTCCTCTGCTAGCTCTATACTTGGGCCAGCCGGGAATCGTTCATTGCGGGGTACGTATATACAACAACGTTTCTCACCTATTCGGTCGAAATCTTCTCTCGTCTCTTCTTCTCCTATCTCCGTTTTCTCCTTCCGCTCACGTGGGAGACGGTAATTCGCTGGAAAAATCAAATTTCGAAATATAAAGCCTCGCGACACGTTCACACGCATTTTCAGTTGACTCTCCTGTGATTCACTTGTGGAGTCAAAATTGTATAGATTATTTAAAAAATTCTCATTATAACACTGTAAATTAATAGATATATTAGCGAGTAAGGAGTAAACATTCAGAGGAGTTTTGTAATATTTTTTAGAGGAACATTAACAAATTGTTGAAAGGAATACAGTACTTGTTTGACTACACAAGGGTTAATAATACACACACATATTATTATATATATATATTTATATAATTCGATGAAATCGTGAATAATTTCTGATTTACATTATCGCTTTATTTATCGATAAAATATACAACAATTTAGGTATATCTTATTGTTAATCGATTAGGCGTTCGCGATTATTTCCAATGGCTTGCCGCCATTCATCAGGTAGGTATCGAGCGCAGAAGAATAATCGATATAGGTCGAGGAGGTCAGAGTCGCGGGTTATTCGAACGATTCGGAATGTCGAAAATGACGCGCGAAAAATGTTCTATTAAAATCGAAAACTGACGATGAGAGAGAGAGAGAGAGAGAGAGAGAGATCGGACACGATTTTGCTTAAAATCGAGGGTATTTTGTAGAAGCGGCCGAGCTTCGTCTCCGACAAGATGATCGCGAAAGCGGCAAGCGTAGTGAACGCTTGCCAAACGCAGACTGATGTGGCTACAGGTATTCACGATCCGATTTTATTATATTCCATTCTATCTGACGCGCGACAATCGAACAAATTTTATATCGTTTCCATTTCAGTGGATATCGAGGCGGTTAGGAATGGGAAATGGCCGGAATCGCGACCACTCAAGGTAAGCAGAAATGCTTTTGTCAACCATCTTTCGATTCCGCGGCAAGACTGAACCCTTTGCACTCCTTTGTGACTCGATATTATTATTATTATTATTATTATTATTATTATTATTATTATTATTATTATATACGGACCGAGGTCCTTTTATACAAATTTATACAGTTTTTTACAATATAACTCATAAAAACAAAAAGAAACATAACAAAACAAAAGTCTTAACCCGGCGTTGGGAAGGTGGGAAAATGTATCGTAAGTGGTAAGGTGGGGTCTCACAGACCCCCCCGAAATAATATATTGCATTATAGAAATAAATACCTTTTTCATAAATATAAGATTAGGTATTGCTTAAGAGGCTTGTAATTTATCAGAGTGAAAACGCAGATCCACGAAATTAAATAAAAAATACTTAACAACTGTCACGCGTTGTTACAATGTTACGATCAATCTAAATTCTCTGGGGTCTGTGAGACCCCACCTAACTAACGCCGGGTTAACCTAAAATTTACATAAGATATTAGAGAAAGAGAAATGTAAATAAAACGGGTTTTTATATGCATTTGGGTCTTCCTTTATTTATTTAATCGTCTTATTCTGTAGTTAAAAAGAAATATAAATTACAACAAAATTAATAAAACAGTCCTTTGAAGTAAATGTCAAATGAAACTAATAGTAGGGAATTGCCGGCAACAAAATTGGAAAATAATTCGGAGTGCGAAGGGTTGAAACGTAAAGGGTTGAAACGTTCCGTAAAGAAACTGTTACAACTGGATGTTTCGGGTGGAAACAGTTACGACAATATCGGAATAGTTTTGAAACTCCGTTGCCGCAGCGACGGAATCGGTTCACGCTGGATAGACGGCTGATCAATTTGTTCTTTTTTTTTGTTACGGCGCAGTGTTACATGTACTGCCTCTGGGAGCAATTCGGTCTGGTCGACGACAAGAGGGACCTCAGTTTAAACGGTATGCTCACGTTTTTCCACAGAATACCAGCCTACAGAACGGAAGTCCAAGGAGCGATCAGGACGTGCAAGGGGCTCGGTAAATATTATGGTATCTACCGTGTATTTGATATTTTTCTATTCTTAAAAATTTCTCGCAAAATTTGCCAGTGGCTATGCTACTACACCTGAATCTTTTTCCACACGGTGGATGGGCATTGTACATTGAGGGAAACAAAGAAAAATAATACGTTTTTAATCAATTGATGTTTCATTCGTTCGTGTAAATTTGAATAAAAATCGGCGAGACTACCGTGTGAAAAGGGACACGGCCTACTTTCAGTTATATTTAGTTATTTATCGGTGAGCTTCGCTACTAATAATAATGCAAATAGAAGAGTTGTTTATATTTGTGAGATACGTTGCGAGCACGTGTATGCAATTGCTTGTTAAACGCTTATTAACGCTTCTGATTAGACGCGATCGATCAAGTTCGGTTGGAGCGCAGCGCGCTAATTTTGAACGATCATTTTTTCTCAGCGGAAGGAGACAACTGCGAATACGCGTACGCGTTCAACAAATGTTACGCTGCATTATCTCCACGGGTGAGTGGTGTTCTTTTCTTCCTACTTGTAGCCTGTCGATTCAGCATTGTTAACAAGAAAATCGAACATCTCTCCTTTTTCAGACCTACTACCTGTTTTAACGAATTCCACGCGAAATGGGAGAAGAAAAGCCCCAGGAGGACGCGAACTTGGAGGAGCTATTTCGTGGTCGCATTCGTCCGACGCGTTGCCACTCGACGACCTGGCGGCTCGTTTTCCGTTTTATCGTTTGTCGAAACTACAGCCGTTTCCATGTAATCCCATAACCGTTTCGTACGTGATCATAATAAAAGAAAAGTCTGAATTTTATCAGCGTGTACGATCTTTGAGAGTCGCCGAGTCGAGTCGAAAATTTCAAGGTTTGATCGCCTAAGCGTCGAATTGATCAAAACTTCCGACGCTGGATGGACTGCTCCAATTGTCGATCGAGGTCGTGTACGAACGTGACCGCGCTTTAGAAATAGAACGAGCGGGTTACTGCGATTCGTTGATTGATTAATCGCGTATCTACGCGTGTAAATTACTCGAGGGTGGGTCGCGCATTCAGCGACAACTCGTGGCTCGTGGCTTGATCCTGATCCCAATCTCGATCGACGAGCGGCGTGAAGCGTAAGGTGGCACGATGCAGCGCGAAGCAAAGCAATCCAAAGCAGAGGAGAGCAATTTATCCTTGGGACTCGTCGTCGTAATCGATGCAGCGTCAAACACTCATTGTGAACAACTACCCATGATCTATTGTTGTTTCAATTTCAAATATATTTCAATGATAATATAACTGGACAGCGGATTTTCTGCAATTTTTGGATAAAAATGAGTAGGTGTAATTTAAAACGGTAATAACATTAGAAGAACTTGACAATTACAAAGTACAGTAACGCAAAATTCAAGTTTAAATTGGGGGTAATTTCAAGTTTAAAGGGAAAATTTCAAGTTTAAATTAAGGGAAATTTCAAGTTTAAATCGAGGGAAATTTCAAGCTTTGAATTGAGGGAAATTTCAAGTTTAAATCGAGGGAAATTTCAAGTTTAAATTGGGGGTAATTTCTAAATTAAATTGAGGGAAATTTCAAGTTTATTTAAAGGGGAAATTTCAAGTATAAGTCGAGGGAAATTTCAAGTTCAAATGGAGGGAAATTTTTAGTTTAAATAGAGGGAAATTTCAAGTTTTGAATTGAGGGAAATTTGAAGTTTAAAGCAAGGGAAATTTCAAGTTTATATCGAGGGAAATTTCAAGTTTGAATAGAGGGAAATTTCAAGTCTACATCGAGAGAAATTTCAAGTTTAAGTCGAGGGAAATTTCAAGTTTAGAATTGAGGGAAGTAATTCTGGTCTCTTATTAGAAGAACTTGAAAATACTCTTACGTTATTCTCAGCCTGTTAAACCTCTATTCCGCTCCAGTTTGTTGCAATTCAGGTAGAAAACTTTTATTTTGCGCAAAGATCCGCTGTCCAATAATAACAGCTTTGTATCGAACAACTTCTTCCGGGATTATTATTTGAAAGAAGATACTCGAAGTGTCTTTTGGATGCAGCGCAATCGTTCAGAGGTCTCTTAGTCTTCAGTTTACCTGTCATTTTGTACGACGCCGTAATTCGATACAAAGTCTTTTAAAGCGCCAACCGAGTAATTAGACGGGTAATCGCGACGTTTAATAAACGGCAGACGGTACGCGAAGAGGAAGTTGGCTAAACGTTTCGATTAGTGAATCGTGGTCATTTGCGTTGACAATTATCCTCATTCTGTTAGCAGGAAAATCGACTAGCGTGCGAATCTTGGGTTTCCGTCTCGATAACCGATTATTATTTTCCACTTATCGCTAAAATCTGCGTACATATTCGGCACACTGATGCAGGAGACGCGCATAATTCGTTCGGTCTCCGCCGGTTGATTTCTTGTCTCACGAAAACTGTTTTTGTTCGGTCGCTCCGAATATGAAAGTCGTCACAGAGTTCTGTTTGATTTTATCGTGCATCCTGATCTTTCTATTCGGTGACGTCCACGCGTATAAGGTAAGTTCAACTGCAGCATGCAGTACACAGTTCTTTTCTCGATCTCGAGAGGCTCGCGATAATTGTTCGTTCAAACTACAGACCGATCTGGAGGCATTCAAGGAAACAACGGCTCCCATTAGGAAACGATGCATCGCGGAAACTAAAACTACCATTCGTAAGCCTTTTCATTTACAGTCAACCCTTCTATGACGCGATTAAATCGGCGTAGAATCTTATCTTCGCCGATAAAGCCCATGTTTATTTCAATGTTGAATAACTCGAATAAAAAAAATCGCACAATATTCAACAACCACACAATTTATACAGGAAAGATAGCCCTTTCAAACGATATTAACGCGATTTATCAAAAAAATTGTTGCTCCCCGTGTGATATTCCAAAGTTGCACAAAATGTTTGTTAACCGTCAATGTTGTGTTCATCTCGCTATAACTTTGTAAAAAACCAACATAGCAACAATTTGAAACAGAGCATCTGAAACTAGAGGTTTCAGGCTTTCAAACCATTGTTTAACGATATCGATACGACAATTTTTGACGGAGTTATGATCACGTAAGCTAGTAACAATTTTTCGGGTACGCACAAGTGATCCCTTAATTGTTTTGAGCAGTGTAGATGAAATTACTCGATTTCAGGAGCTGTCGATGATACCGAATTAGGAGAGTTCCCGGATGATGAGGGGTTGAAGTGTTACTTCAAATGCGTTATGGAAAACTTTGGCATGGTAAAGTTGTCAAAAAAGTATTGAGAAAACGTAAAGAATATTTCAAGTTGTACATTCGACTTTTCCTTAAAAATCAAGCAACCCTCGAGACCCGAGGCTGCCGAAGAAACTCGGTTTTTATTAATTGATTATTCTCTTTCCGATAACACCGATTTCTTTCCTCCTGTTCGACAGATGAACAAGAAGACTGGCGAGATCAAATATAAACTACTGAAAGCGTCAGTACCACCTACGTACAAAGGCATTTACAGTATAATGATCGACAGTTGCACCGAAACAAGTGAGTATCTGTACAACTAGTTCGACTGTTCTACGGATTGACTTACCCTATTGACTTCTAGCTGGAAAAGATAATTGCGAGAAGGCATATAATTTCGCGAAGTGTACGTACGAAGTGAATCCCATGGTAAGTTGGAAAACGTAACCTGATAAATCTGTACGAGTTCTATAACGTTTCTTTTCATTCGATAGGCCTTTCTAGCTCCGTAAACGATCGAAATCGTTCCGTGAAAGTCTGGATCATCGTGGAGATGGTTCGAAAGAAGTTAGCGTAGCAACGTTTCAACATTTAATCAACGATCGATTAAAAACTGTACAAAGACGCATTTGTATTGATTTCGCGTGGAATAAAATAACGGTAACCTAAGAAGAACGATTGTAGTTGTACTGTAATTCGGTGAGGACTGACCGTATAATTCGTTCTCTGTTAGAAATGCGATATATACAATGTATGGAAACGTTGCGTGAATACCGTCGTTGAGAATGGTAACAGTACAAGGGAAAGAAAGAAAGAAAGAATAGTGCCGGTGGGGGACCAATTACGTCTTGCGCGGCTTGGTCTTTTTCTTATTAATGTTCATAATTTGTTCGACGATGATGTCGTCCGCTCTGGGATCGATAGGAACAGCTTGTATGGGGGTTCTCGAGCTGGCGTTCGGTTTCGATCGCCTCTCGATCGTCGAGCTCAGCCACGTCCAGATCTTCTCGCGGTTGAGAAACGCGAACGCGACTAGCATTATAAACGGCAACACGATCACGGACGTTTGGCTCAACTCGTTCTGATCGATCTTCCGTTCGGCGTTGAACGTCAGCTTGACGTGTTTGAACGACGAGTTCGCTTCGAAGTAGAACGGCAGAGTGCGATACTTGTGCATCGTTTCGGAGAGCGACGACTCGAGCTGCACGAAGTACTTTCTGCCGTCGGTCTGCAACGGTGGTAGATGTACGAGGAACCCGACGTTGTAATTGCTGCCGATCTTGGTCAGCTGCTGTATCTCTGGTTTGCTAGTGTGGATCGGCGAGTCGGGCATGTCCTCCCGGCACAGCTTGACTTTCAGCGTGCGATAATGTTCCGGCTGCACGGATACAACGTGCACGGAAACGTCGGTGCGCGATATCGGATGGAACGCGATCAAACGAAGACCGTGAATGTCCTGCGAAATCTGCACCGGTATGGACTCGGGACTGGTGCGTTGGATGTGTGCGTTCGCTTCCGCGTTCGGTTTCAGTCGAAACACATAGGTACACTGCGGAAATCGTTTCGGTCAGAGGCGAGAATCTATATCTCGTGAAAAGGTACGTTCGAAAATTGCTCACCCTCGGTTGAAGTCCTCTGATACGGAAATTTCCGTTCTCCTCGGTGGTCGTTTCTTCTTGAAGATTACCGCAGTCGGCCTGTCCTTGCACCTCCATTAATAGGCCGGCTTCCGGTTTCCCGTTCAGAGACGTTACGGATCCGTAAGCGCTGAACGCGACTCGTTTTCCGTACAGCTCAACCTTCAGGGTCGCGCCCTCCATCACCTTAATCATCTTCGACGGCGGATCGAAACGATACTCCTTCATCATTGGACGGAGGTAGTACTCTCCCGGAGACAAAGAGTTAAACACCAATCTTCCATCCTCGCCGGTTACGCTGTTCTTCCGGTAACTTTGGCCGCCGGAAAACGAGAGGAGAACACCCTGCGGAGCAAGACAACGGTACTGTTCGGGACTGGTTTCTTACATTATAAATAGACTGCGGATCTTTATGCACAATAAAAAATGTCTGTGTCGATTCTAAGACGCAGAGGTTAAATAAAAATTTGTTTCATGTTTTAATTATTTGATTAAACTGAAGCTAATACGTTAATGTTCTTAAATTTTTTAAATGTGTCCTCTGCTTTAAATTGTACGTACCAATTTTTGTTATAAATGCATAAAATCCGCAGTCTAATTATAAATAATAAACTGTTCTCCTCTCGAACCCCTTTCGACCTCCGCTGTAAAGTTTTTCGACGTACCTGCAGCGAAACGTTGTCGGCTTGATCGGAGACATGCACGATTATTTCGGCCAACTTGTGAGCCAGAAATACTCCGCTGGAGTCCGGTCCTGTGATCACGTATCCCTCTTTCTCTGCCGTGACGCTGATCGAAAAAGAGACCTCGATTAATTCAAGCCGGTACGATTCAGCAAGTACACGCGTTTTACCTGTAGTCTATTTTCTTATCCAACGGGCCGACGGTGTATGTCCCGTCGCTTTGCGTGACTAGCGTATGGATCGGAGAAGTTTTGTCGTTTCCAAATATTTGGATGGTGACACCCTCCAACGGAGGATTAATCTTGCCAGCGATGATCTAAGGGACACATGTGTCAACGCTTTAGAGAATCCTTCTGGCAGAGGACAACGAATCGCTAGCTTACCATTCCCATCTCGCCGATGAACGAAGCAACATCGTTTTGGCAATCGTTTACAGCCAACACCTTCAGCGACGGAGGACTAAACAATAGAATATCCGACAACGGTGTTATCGTGTAGACATTGTCGGTCTTTGCATTGAACTCGAACTCGTACTTGTAGAACTGTTCCTCTTTCACGGGCTTCAGGGGACCCAACCTGTGAACCGACGTGTTCGAGATTAGATTCCGGATGTTTATGCAAGAGTGAAAAGTTTGTGCATCAATTGCAAGACTCGAGAGCTGAATATAAATGTATATTCTTCATTAATAATTTGAATGTGGTAAAAATAATATATTAATACTCTTAAAGTCCTTTAATATTTTCTCTGTTTTAAATTGCACTTGCTCCGGAGTCTAGTTATGATTATGATTGCTCGTAAAGGTTAATTTATACTGTCCGCACAGACACGAAACCAAAGTCTCTGCACATTACGGTCACGTATGCTTACGTAAGAACGTCGCCGAGAGTTTCGATGCTGACTTTGATTCCATCCAACGAAGAAACGCTCTTGACGCTTCCTTTGTGACTATGCTCGGACGACTGCAATAAAATAGGTGAGAGGCTGCTGGTGTCCCAAGTGTACGTCGATCGTTCGTAAACGTGGCAGCCTTTCGGAGTAAACGAATACACGCCAGGCTTCGATACACAATGCTTCGTGCTTCCTTTGTTCAAGACCAACGTTAGTTTCGTTGTGTCGCCGAGCTCCGAGTATAATACCGTTGTGTCATGAGAAGAAATGAAAGTAACGGAGAATCCAGTCTGAACGAAACCGGGTACCTCCGCTCGTTCGGAGATAACCGAGATCCTGTAGCTAGGATTTTCCCAGCAGAACACGTCGTTGTCGATTAGCACCTCGTAATGGCCTGGCAGCACATCCGTGAATCGATACTGGCCATCTGTCAAATGAAAGACGACTTCACAGGCAAAGAGAAAGTAGCGTCGAACGGATCGAACATGTATTGCTGCGATAACAAGAGCAGCCGCGAACTGTTTCTTTTTCACCATACTCTGTTTCCTGATCAGTCGCTATGCGGCCTTGTTATCGCAGAAACTACGTAGAAAATAGAGATCTCTAGTAGAAAAATACTTTGACAGAGACTAAACGACAGAATTCTCGTGCTTATGGAAATTCAAAGTAATCACCCTTCGCCTGTATCGTTTTTATGGTGATCCCATCGAGCACTTTTAGAGTGACGAACGCCTGACTGCAGTCGGTTCCCGACAGACATTTCACCGTGCCCGACAACGTTGCTTTCAACTGCAGAAAGTTGACGTCGTTCACCGGTCGAGACGACACGTCGATCGTCTGTTGCAGCGGGAAGAATCTGAATGTTTCGCAATAAGTCAAGAAATCGAAAGTAAAATACGAGTGACGATCCGAAAAACTTACTGCAAGCCCTTATCTCTTTCTTCCGGTGTGACAACGACGCTCAACAAGTATTGATCCGGCGAGAGATAGATGCAGAACTCTCCGGTTTTTGGATTCATTTCGATTTCCTTGGTAAAAGTGTTAGCGGTGTTCTGCGCGGAAACCTTCCGATGATGCAACGTTCCTTTCGCCGATAAAGTCACTTTGCCACAAACTTTGTAGGCTGACGGTGTCAACACTGCGAGTTCCGAGGAACTCGGAGAGATCTTGACCAACGTCTCGGTAAAAAGTACATTGTCTAAAAGGAATTGAGGAAGACAGTCAAGGCATGGCGAATTGGAGACAAATCGCAAATAGTAAAACAGTGTGTGTACCGGCTTCGGCTTTCAACGAATACTGTCCAGCTTTCATATTGTCTAGCACGTATTTTCCAGTGGCATCCGTCACTGCGACTTCCTTTTGCGACAAAAAGATTTTTGCGCCTGGCAACGGATCACCATCGCTCGCGATGCGAACGGATCCGCTCACTGTGAAACCGGTTACCTTAAAGCCTGGCCGTAACACGACGCTGTTATGATTCACTTTGAACGACAGCTCGGCTGGTTGAACGTCGAATTTGGTCTGGCCACCGGCATAATACGGGACCAATTTATATTCTCCGGGCGACACGCTCGGAAACAGAAATTTTCCGGTCTTGTCCGAGACGACGTGACAAATCGGCTTTCTCGACCGGAGTTCTGGACTTATGGCCGTGGTGGCACAATTCTTTGCTACGCCATTCTAAGCAAAAGAGTGATGCAATCAGAATCGATCGATTGAACAATTGGTGATCGTGGACATACGATAAAGATAATCTTAAGTTCTTACTCCGATGAGTAGAAAGGTCACACCACCGACTGGTTCCTCCTCGCTCGTTACTCGACCACTCACGTCGTATCCAAAAACTACCAAGGTATTGTCCTCGAGTTCCATGTTACCTTCTTGTACCGTTACTCTAACGGTATCCTTTCCCATTGCCCATCTGGAGAAAAGAAGTAAATCATCATGTAAAACTGGCACCAGAGCTCAATTGTATCCAAGAGAGTCAACACTTACGTTGGATGAGACGCGACCAGCACGTATTTTCCAGGTTGAATCGGCGTGAAATAAAATGTTCCCCCTTCCGCGGTGAGCGTCGTCTCCGTGGGAACTTGTTCGCTGCCTTCTTTGTACAACGCGATGGTAACACCTTTCGGTCCTAAGTCCGACCCCACAGCGGTAACCTAGCAGCACGTACAAGTTTCTAAACCGTGCCATGCATACAAAATACAATTTACGTTGTTAATTTACCCTGCCCGTGATGCCAAATCCTTTGAAGATAAAATTTATATCTTTTCCCTGACTGCAAGCATCGGTCGTCCCATCCACGTTTAGTAAGACTTCCATAGGTTCGAAGCTCCATCCTCTCGGTGGATCTACCTAACATTTTTTTGTCGTATATAATGAGTACAAGTCATTAGTAGTATATTAGAAATAATATTTGCGTTACCTTCAGCACGTATTCTCCTTTATCGTACAAAGGAAGGAAATAGTATCCGTTGTTTGGTGCGCATTCTGTAGCATCCTTCAGACTTCCTGCTTTCGTGTATCTAATTCGAAGGGAAAGTTTATGTCAATAATTTGGTGAATGGAGAGGTTTTCGAACAAACACGTGAACCGTAAGCGAAGCTAAACTTTGGAACGGGTTCAATGATAGGTGTCAGTACTTACAGTTTCACTTGGACTTTCGCAAAATCGATGTTAGCATGGCTTTTCAAAAATCCTCCGCATCCTAGAATATCTTGAGCATTGCAAACCGCTATCGACGCACACACGTAAAATAAGAAGAAATCAATCATAGATTTCATGTTCGTGTTTTCGGATTGTACTTCAATGTATTTCCATACCTATCGAAGAACAGTGATTACGCTAAAACGTCTTCTATATAGTGACACGCGACGACGCGACGGTCACGCCAACGACCCAAGTCGGTAATTGTATAAGATAGTAAAATATTGGCCAGAAAAGATATGAACGTGACAGTTCACCATTGCTGCACCTAATCTATGGAATGTATCTGCGCGCGTGCGCTTCTATTTACGCTGTTTTGTTGTTTATCTCTTGAATATATACGTTTTCGGAATTCTACTCAATTCTATTCAATTCTATTCGACGGTAATCGATACGAGTGAACGCTTTGCGAGTTTCATCGATCAGCTCCGGTAATTTACAAGAGGAATCGATCAACATAACCTCGTATCAACGGTACGCTGTCATCGACTGAAGACTGGAGACAGACCTAGAAATTATCTAGAGTATAGAGAATATAAAAAGGAACCGGCAACGAAATGGTAAAGATAGCGTTGCAAATCAAAGTTACAATGGAAAACGTGGCAGAGCTGAGACCTTCTGGTCCCGATTTTCGTTGGTATATGAAGTTAGTTTGCTCGAATTGTCGCGAAGAATCTGACAAATGGAATTATATGTCTTTGAGCGAGACTGTTTCAGCACCGAAAGGACACGGCATCAGTCACTACGTGAGCAAATGCAAACTCTGCTCGCGCGAAAACTCTATAACGATTTTGGAAGATTTTGTGAAACCGTTTGTCGCGCGCGATCAGGACGGCTTTCAATCTATAGCGGTGTTCGACTGTCGAGGTCTCGAACCTTGTGATTTTTCGCCGCGATTAGGATGGACCGTTAAAACCATCGACAACGGTACAGAATTCTCGGACGTGGATTTGACGGAAGGCGAATGGGGCGAATATTGTCAGAAGATCGACAAATCCATATGGATTTATGAAATCGAGCATAGGTTTGCGAGAATCAAATAACAAGGAGAATGAATCTTTCGTTTTTGGAGAAACAGCTGGCTTCGGATCTAAAGCAGCCGCTTGTATTATACAATCGTTTTCGCGTAATACATATCCTATAATGTATATTCTATGTATATTCTGTTATCCGTGTAATAATAATAGTATTAGCAACGATATGGTAAGTTGTCATAAAGATTTAATAAGGAACCTACATTTTCCTGTAGCGCAGCAAATAAAACGTGATTACAATCATCAAATACTAATTATTCTCGAATATCTATTAGATACGATCGAAATGGAGGATAGAGCCATTTACTGATCAATTTTGGAACTAATTCGGGACAAGCTTCGCCAGTTTTACCACGCATGGCGCCGCTGACGGTTTCCTGTTCGTTTCGGAAGGGAGAGACGCGAGAATGATAAATGCGAGAAACGTTTCCAACGACGTAATATAATTTATTCATAATCATATAAAAAAAAGACCATTTAATTTCGTAAATGGTTTGGTAGACAGAAAATTTGCAACAATAATTTCGCGCCTCCGCCAAATTCGCTCCAAGTTGCCGCCGATCGTACTCTTATTACCTGCCCGTACGAATGATTAACCAGGTGACTAGCATTTATTTCTCGGCAGGGAAGAAAAGCTGAAGCGTGTTTTTTTTCGTCGATTGGATCTCGAGGGTTTCGACAATTCAACGAGTCACGAGAAGACTTTGGACGAAACCGCATCGCGTAGCCTGGCTACGCATTTCCTTCTTGTCTTATTTTTCTTCTCTTCTTCCGTGCTCCTACGCCTTCGGAATGTCTCGATTACAACAGTTGATCGACTAAAATAATAGAAACCGCAATAATCGTGATTCGCAATCACAGACAATAATAATAAAAACGTAGATGCTCGTGTTCGATCGAAAAAACTAAATCTGTACATATACACGCATCGAGTATAAAAAGTTTGCGAACGAATTCACCTGAGCCGCGCCACCGTTGAGACGGAAGGAAGGCGTTTCCGGCGCGTTATGGCGTTGCAGCGTTGTGGCGTCGTCGCGTTTCACCGCGCAACGCATACGCTATCCGTACGTATCATCTAAAATTGGCCGAAGACGTTGCGATCACAGTTTCCAACGAAACGCGGAAATAAATCAGAAGGGACGACTCGGAGGAAAACGATATCACGAAACTCTATAAATCGGTAATCGGCTACCTAGCAGTTACTAGTCGTCGCTATCGCTATCATTGTCTAATACTTCCGTTACTACGGCCTCTAACATCTAACACAAATAAATATCGTGTGCGTATTACTATTTGCTGTTTCCGAAAGAGCTATTAACGTATGTATAAATCGCGTGAGAACGTCACGCGAGAATAATTGGGGAACGTGGAAGTCTAACGAGACAACAGTCGGCAATCCAATCAGTCTATTCTCGCGAGAGTGTCGTCGCAATCGAACACCTCGAACGTATATCGCGATTTCAGGATCTCTCTTTCTCACCCTCTGTCCGACTCGGCTGTGTCGTCGAATTTCTCTACGAAGAAATTCGAAGGAAATGATTCTAACGAGGTTCACTAATTCTTTTTCTTTGTTACGAATGCGTATTCTCCGCTTCTCAGCGTTGGTTCAACTAAACGGTCCTACCGTGCTACCGTGCTAAGACTAAGATTATCTTTGGTATACTAACGGGAAATGATCGTTCCGCCGGCAGAACCGACTACAACGATTCGCCTTTAGTCCGTTGCTCTCAAGGTTCTCTGTTCCGGAAGTACGGATTACGCGTAGAAATAGGAACATTGCGAATTGCGAGTGGACACGCGTCGAACCGTCGAACGTGCGCGTGCACTCTTGGCCCTGCGTGAAAAATACATGTGTAACGCGCGTTCACGGTCGTTGGATCGCTCGTCTAAAGTCTGAGCTCGAGGAGCGGAGACCGGGAACCGCGGAATTCTCGCGACACGCTCAACAGTTTCTGCGCGTCGAACGAAACCACGCGAGAGAACAATGCCCAGAAAATATGCAACGTTCTTAATTTTGATTCTCTTACTGTATAGACGCAGACAGAAAAATAGAATATCGTTTATCGATTGTTTCCTAAGGGGATTTCCTGGGAAATCGAGTAGACCGAGAATCGTCCCGGCGCGTCGAATTCCGATACTTTGGTAGAAACGGCGCGGTTCGCGGAGGCGTTTAAACAGCGACCGCGATTTCCCTCTCGACGGGTGACGCGCAACGCGAGACAAGAACATCGTTCCTTCGGTGCTTGGTTCACGGCAACTGGTTGGACAACACCGGCTCCAAACAAGCCTGTTTCAGTGTCGCCGACTGGTCCTCCAAGCTTCGCTTTAACCCCTCTATCGTGTGCATCAGCATCTGCTTTCGAAGCTGCGACATTTGCTGTTGAAGGATGTGCGAGTCATGAGCGTCCACGGTGACTAACCGTTCTCGCCGAAGCTGGGCAACCTTCTCCTTCAACGATCTCCTGGAGTCGTCTACGATAGAGCGAGTATAAACTGTTACTGATTCGAGAGCGACGAACGGGATTCGGGTCGAGGTGGTTGGGTTTACTCACCGGTGTCATCAGTCGCGGTGTCTCCGTCCGAATTCCGCAGGGCCACGTGTTCCCCCAAGGTTTTCTGTATCCGACCGTACGTGGTGCTACCCGCGTACACTTTTCTCTTTACCGGCTCGCTTTGCGGACAGTAGAAAGATCCTTCTTTCGTAGGGCCCATGTCGACCGACCTGACGCAGCATGCAAGAAATGGCAGGTAGAACGCGTGTTTTACGCAAACAACCAGCAAAGATGATCGATTATCGCTGGACTGCGGATCTTTATGCAAAATAAAAATTGCCTGCATCGATTGCAGGAAATAGAAACCAGATTGAATGTTATTTCCTACCTCTAGAGTGAACCACGAATCGTGATCAGGGTTGCCATCTGCGAGTCTCGCCAGGCCCCTCTACCCTTCCGCCCCTCGCCCAGCTGTGCTTCGGAGCGCGCCTTTGCTGCGCAGCTGGGCGAGGGACGGAAGGGTAAGGAGCCTGGCGAAAATAGAATATGGTAACCCTGATCGTGACCAGTAGAGATTACACAGTTGTTAGAAGGTAAAGCATGATCTCAAGAGAGCTTTCACGTGATTATAGCAATTTTTTTATGCTATGAAACTTAGCAAATTCGTCTTGAAATCCTCTAACAAATAGGCGTAAAGAAATTACAGGTGTATTTGCAAGAATTGAAGGTGACCTTGAAAAAATCATGAAAGAAAAAGAGTTGATGAAAAATTTTCTATAATCACGTGAAAGCACTCTTGAAACCATGCTATATGTGGTCAACACATTTTCGATCGGACTGCTAATGACAGAGTAATCTTTAGTGGTCACGATTCGTGGTTCACCCTGTACATGTTCAATTTTTTAAGTTGTCCAACCATTTAGAATTTCATCTACTCAATTTTCCTAACAATGCATATAGTCCAGTCGCCAGGTACTTTCACCTGGAAAGTACATATTCCGAACTTAATGAAATTTTGGCGCGTCATTTGGGGTACTCTGGGGAGTCGAATCTGGGGGTTAAAAAATACGTTGGAACAGTGAAATTTGATGGAAATTTAATGCTCTTTTCAAAAATGAAAAGAAAAAGTTCGTAGGATCCATAGTTTTTCAGTTATAGACGAAATACCAAAAACACACAGGTAACAAAAATCGTGGTTTTTCCCCCTGCCCAAGTTAGCACAGGGTCCTCGAGGTCGAAAACTCAGATTCGACTCCCCAGAGTACCCCCAAATGACGTGCCAAAATTTCATTAAGTTAGGAATACTTTCCAGGTAAAAGTGGCGACTGGACTAATAGAGATCCGCAGTCATATTATATCAGCGACGCATACCTGAACGTCATGAGGGTCGGCCTCCTCCGAACGTCGCACCTCTCCTCGGAATCCGAGGAGCTGGAGAGGATGAAGTCCTCTTTAGCGGGCAATTTGGTCGCGTGGGAGTTCGTTCCGTCAGCGTCGTTCCTCCTCGCGCAAGGGAAGGCCGGACGAGGCCGATTTTGCGAGCGAACGTCGGCATGGATCGTCGTCGGTTCCGAGTCCGACGAGATTCGTCGGATGCCGTTGCAGTCGAGAGACGGTGGTCCCAACGTCTCATTGTCCTCCATCTGCGAGTGCCTCTCGGCTTCCAATTCCGATTCCGGTCGTCGATCCGGTCGTAGATCCAGGTTCGGTACGGGATCCGGGTCGGACTCGCGACGGACCGATCGAAACAGAGGTTTCCCGGGCGAGTGCAACGGCGGCGTCCTTCTCGCCGCGATGGGAGAATCGCCCGCGAAATACTTGAGCGGCGTCTCTTGCCTGAACGATCCTCGGAGCTCGTTCGTCGGCGGTCCGTTCCGTTCGACGAACCGGCGGATCGGCGAACAGGGTTGCGTGAACTGTCTCTTGGGGCTGGTGTGCTCCAGATCGCGGATGCTGCCGCTCTGCAACTCGGGTTGCGAGTTCCTGCTTTTGGAGAGAGCGAGCTCGATGTTCAGCTCGGTGTTCTTGATCAGCTCGACGCGCTTGTTGGCCAAGCCGTTGTGGAACTTGCGCGACGGCGACGGTACCACCGGCAACTGCAACCCGCCGTTCTGACTCTTCTGCATGGTCACCAGAATGTTCTCCGCCTCGAGGATTAGCTCGCGACACTTTTTGTCCGCCTCCTTGTCCGCTTCGATCAGGGCGATCTCGGAGGCGAAGGCGGTCATGTAGGCGCTGCCTGACGACGCGATCCTCCGGCCGACAATGTTCCCGTTCACGTAGCTCACCTTTTAGGAAACAGGGGAAACGTTGGACAGAGATTCGACGTCGATATCGCTGTCGCACGGAGACAGCGAAACGAGGACAGAGTAGGGCTGTTACTTCACTTCGAAGGTCGACGATTTTCAAGTTTCGAAGCTTCAAATTTCGAACCTCCGTAGTAAATTATTCGAAGAAACGGAGTTTCGAAGCTTTGAACTTCGAGATTTCGCTGTTATGTTATATTTGATACAATTACAGTGATTGTAAAAAGTGAAAATATGCCACCACAGCTGAAAGATTGAAGTCGGGCATTTCAAACAAATGCCCCAATATTTTATGGCACATGATGTTTATATCAGTGCAACTTCATACGATTCGAAGACTCCGAGGCTTCGGAGAAGCAATAGCCCTAGGACAGAGTTACCATCACGAAGAACGAACAAACGAGCGAACCAGACCAGAGAGGAAGAAAGAGCGAGCCAGAGTCGCGGAAGCGCACGCTTACCGAGTTCGAGCGCCTCTTGACGGTCTCGAGGTCGACGCCACCGCCGACGCCGACGCCGACGCCAACACCTATCCCGACAGGGTGAACGGAGGACCTTTCCGCGGCGTTCAGCCTGATCGGCGACAGGTTCTTGTTGACGTCGTGCTTCTTGCGTCGCAGACAAATGGGGGTGCCACCGACGCTTCTGCTGCCTTGCTGATTGAAGCCCGAGTTTTTCAGCAGCATTCTCTCGAGCAAAGCGCGGTTCAGATTGGCCGTCTCGTCGTCGCACCTGTCCGCCGTGGTCGACTTTCGCCGCTGCGAGGTCCGCTTCTTGCGTTTCTCGCTCTGTTGTTGTTTCTCCTCGGACTTCTTCGCGTGACGAGCGCTCGCGGCCGGTCTCTTCACCGAGACGTTCTTCGCGCTGGCCATTCTGCGAACAGAACAGGAATCGTTCGCCGGATATATTTCGTTAAAGCGTTTGCGGCTGGGGCATGCCCGCGAACAGGGCTATTACCTCTGAAGAACGATGCTGGCGTCCTCCTTGCTCCTCCGTTTGGTCAACGATTCTCGCAGCTTGCCGCTTCGCCTGGCTAGCTCGCCGGTGAACGCGAAGTATGTGCAGTGACCGGTGTTCGGGAACCGACCGGAACAGTCGAGGTTGTCGAGGTCGAGGAACGAGCCATTGTCAATGTAATCGAACTCGGTGTTCTCCATCGGGTCGTTGTCCTCGGTGACGACGCGTGCTGCCTCGACGTCGGACAGCGAGTCTATGCAGTCCTCGCAATCGGTCGGGTCGCTGTCGGACAAGATATCCGTCTCCTTCTCGTATACGTAACTCTCGTCGAACTTGCCCATCATCTCGTTCAGCGTGATGTCGTCCTCGGAGGACCTGGCGCTCCGCGTTACCGACGACGCGGGTGACCTGTTGCAATTTCGATTCCCGCGACCATGACCATGACCCTGCCTATGTCCCTTCCCAGTCGGATTCCCAATCTCGTTCTCAACGTGCTCGTTGCCGTTGCAGTCACTGCTGTCACCGCTCCGGCTGCACCCGCTGTTCCCGTTGGTGCTGTGACTGCTGCTGTTGCTGCTCGTGCTGCTTCTGGTGCTACTGCTGCTGCTGTTGCTGCGCCGTTGCATCGACAGTGCCATTTTCGATCGAATCTCCAGGCCCGAGGCGATTCTCCAGTTTTGGTTTATGCTACGCGAGGAAACTGCTGATTAGCTTCGGCGTGAGGCGCCAAAGGGAAACGCGAGATCGAGCGAGAAAAGTCGTTCGCGTTTCCCTCTGGGGCGAACGTGGATAAACACGGTCGAAAGGTAAACTAAAGATCCAGAGAGAAACTGTGTGTCTACTAACGGGCTGCGTCCGGCGCTGAGGCTCTCCTGCTTCAACTCTCGTTTGGCTCGCGCCTCTCGCGAGCAGTTGACGTTCACGTCGCTCGCGCTCCCGGAGGATTCGGTGAGCTTGAGGGCCGAGCCGTTGCTCGTGTCGTCCAGATTCAGCCGGGACTTGAAGCCGGCGTTGCTGGACCCGGACGAGTTCGCCGAGAGCCAAGGATTTGTGCGGATGCGGGACCGTTCCCGAGGCGACTGGGCCGAGGGCGAGACCACCAACGGCGGCGGAATCGAGGACGGCACCGCCAAGTTGCTCTTCGACGAGTCGCCGGAGAACGACTCGGTTCGCCGGTGATACCCGTCCTGGGGCGCGCGTGCTCGTTGCGACTGCTCCTCCCTAGATTCCTCGCTTCCCAGACGTTCGCTAATCTGTTCGTTCGGAAAAGCCCGCGAAAGGTTAAGCTATGTCCAGACACGCGAGGCGAGAGAGCATCTCTTGCAATCTACCTCGCAATGTCTGTGCGTGGCTCTCGGTGTAGAACGCGCGAATCATCGGAGACCCGATGGGATCGAGGTAAAAAGGAAGAGCGGGATCGAATCGCGTCGAGATTGCGGCAGGTACTGCGCGGAGCACGGAAGAATTGGAGCGGGAAGGGAACGGGGCAAGACGTCTGACCACTCAGATGTACTATCCGTTCCTCTTGCCCCGTTCCCTTCCCGGTAAAATTCTTTCGTGCTCTGCACGGTACTAGAGATCGCGGTTTTGAACGTGCACTAATAAAATACACGCGTATTTACACTACCGCTGACAAGTATCCGGACACTTACTTTCTTCTACAAAACGTAGTTGAATAAGTCAGTAGGAAAAATATTTAGAACAATTTTGTCACTTGTAATTATTATTATCACACATGTCGTGGTATCGTAGCACAATAGAATTTATTTCTTTATACAAATTATATACAGCGTGTCCCAGCTAACTTGACCACCTTGAATATCTTTGTTGTTTTTAAAGATACGTCAAATGTCTGAAGGACAAAGTTGAATGGTAAAATGGGGCTCATACGATACAAAAAGAATTTTTGTTTTTATATAATGTTTTTTTGAGACATGAAGGTCACCTTCAATTTTTTAAAATGGAATGGCCCCATTATACCATTCAACTTTGTCCTTCAGACATTTGACGTATCTTTAAGGACAACAAAGATATTCAAGGTGGTCGAGTTAGCTGGGACACCCTGTATGTATGTATAATGAAAATGCAATAATATAATTTCTATCTACAAATACGAAATCTAGTGGAACGGTGTCGGTGCTTGAAAGGATTTCAAGTTTCACTTTGTTTCATTTCTAAGGTGCGGAGCGAACGAATGAAAGTAATAAAAAGATCGATTTTCGTCAGTACACATTTCACAAGTGTCCGGATGGTTTCGAGCGGTGGTGTATATACGCGTGAAGTGAAGGATCTCTAGTAAGTACGTGCCTTGTTCGGAGCGTTAGTCCCCCGGCCGTCCCTCGATCGATTATCGTTCCTGGTCATGCTCGCGAGGCAAGCTGCCGCCTCGAGGATCCCATGTCCGGCGAGAAGAGCAGCGCTGGGGCCTGGGCCGGGACCAGGAACGGGACCGGGACCGGGACCAAGACCAAGACCAGAACCGGAACCAGAACCGGAACCGGTGCTGGAGCCGAGCGTGCAGCCAGCGGGGAGCTCTCCCGCGCCCGCAGATTTCTTCGGTCTGACGTTATTTCCGTTGCTCTGAAAGTAGTGCGTACCGGTCCTGATGTTGATGTAATACTCCGGCGGGAAGCTGGCTCCGGGCGAAGTGCCGTCCGTCGAGTATCCGGTGCTGTAAGCGCTCTCCGGAGAGGAGAGATTTACGCTGCCGGTGCCGGCGGACGTACCGGAAGAGGCCGAAGCGGTTGCGTAGCTTCCGCCCCCGTGCAATCGGATTCCGTCCACTGTTTTCTCCGGCGACTCCGCCGGATGTACCTGCGAGTACATCAAAATGAAATATTTAAGAACGATCATTTTCCTGTGGTCGTCGACGGCGTCAGAGGTTCCGACGACGCGATTTTCGAGTCAACTTGTCCGCGAGAGGGGCAAAAGACACCGTGAAGGAGAAGAGCGTGGTTGTTGTTGTCGTCGACGACGTCGAGGTCTAATTGGATGCGAGGGAAACGAGCGTGCCGCTCGAGCGAAGAACAAGACGAGGAGTAAGACGCGACTCCTTCTCTCGACCGCTCGTCTACCCATCCTCCCTTCTCGTGTCAGACGACGCGGTCGACGAAGAAAATCGGAAACCGTAGCCCAGGCCTGGGAAACGCTGGCTCGCAGATGTGGCTGGGACTCTTCCTTCAGCACGAACCCCACAACACGCTGCACCGGCAAGTTGCATACACACGATCCTTGCTTGTAGCGACGCACAGTGGGACCTTTCGTCCAAATCGGAGACAAAATCAAAGAACTTTCGATAGAAATGAGGTAGAGCGATGGAATTTTTTAAAAATTGAAGCTGAAACATGGCAAAATATGGGAAAAATAGGGAGATTATGGTACGAATGTTTTATAACCTTGAGAAAATTCGTTAAACTTGCACAATTTCAAGAAAATTGCGGTTTTTTCAATATCACGTGCGGAGAAAAATTCTTTTTAACTACATTTGCTATATTTCTTGCAAAATCCTGAGGTGGTAGACAAATTTTGAGACCAGATTTTCAATCAGCGTGAAAAAATCTACAGGAAACGATGTGTAGCATGTCGACGAATCCAACTACCTACTTATTTATGACCCTGAGCCCATAAATAACGCTACAATATTTTATCCCCGTTTTTCAGCGAAATAGCCCACTGTGCGACGAGGAGAAGTAGCCACATCTATTCCGCGAGTCAGCGTTGTCCAGGCCTGCTGTAGGAAACGGGACTCGGCTCTCGGGAGCTCACCTGGTGCAAGCAAGGGGATCTGTTGGCGCTCCGATTCCTCGGGGAGTTGCAGTTCGAGTCGAATCCTTTCTCCCCTTTCTTTCGATCCTTTTTCTTCTTCGATCGGACGATGTGCGCCTCCATCCACGTGCGCAGTTTCGTCCCGAACATGATGCACGCTGTTCAACCGCTGACACGGCGTCGAGCTGAAAATTCCGAATAGAACAATCGGAGGCTCGCCGATTAGTCTCGACGCGCGGTCGCTTCCTCTCCGTCGACTAACGTCGAGAATCGTTGCGGCACCTCTTCGCTTCCCGGCGTTCCTCGCCGACGCAGACCGTCGCAAGATCTGAAACACGCGAGTACCGAACTCGTTAGCCGTTTGCTCGTCGTAGTTTCGTCGTTTCGCATCGAGTCGAGCCGCGGCGCGGGCTGGCACCTCTATTTCCGGGGACTGAAACACCCGAGGGACTTCCGACGGTGAAATCAACGCTGTTCTACCCCCGACCGCACCGTCCCCTTCAACCGCTGTTATAATTTCCGGCTTCTCTTAAATCCACGGTACGCGTTCGGTGTCTCGAGACGAGCGAACTCGGACGTCCTTTCGCTTCGAAATTATTTGAATTTCGACTTCCATTCGGGTTCGCGGTTCGACGAAACGAGCCGAGACGAGGGAGGAAAGGAAAAGAGAGACGTTGAAGACGCTCGCAGTGCTTTCATATTTTATGGAAGGTGAAAAGGCCGCGACGTTTTCGCGCTCTTGACGTTCCGACCCTCGTACCTGCGCCAGCTTTCTGTCAGCTCTCCCCTCGACCCAGATCTTGTCGGCAGACCCGCGGCGGATCGCCGCCGGCAACCGGCAAACAAGCAGACGAGATAAACGGAAACGCGTATGCTCGCCGGCGAGCCAGCAACTGCTTTTTCTCTGAAACGATAAAACCAAAGAAACGGAAAAGCCGCGCGAAATCCCGAACCGTTGAGTTACGAGGATTCCAACAAACGGGCTTTGCAACAACCCACTCGAACTCGGCCTCGAGCTAATTCGCTCGCGTTACTGTTTTAGAGGCCGAGTCACGACAACCCCGTCGGGGGGTGTATCGATTATCGCCGTGATCCAAGGTGTCCAAGGGTGCGAGAAGCCTCCAGCTTCGGTGGAACCTCGCGGGAGAAAGGACTGCTGGCTCGGGAATGCAAATGAAAAGTGGCAAGGAAACAGAGGCAAAGAGAAACAGAAAGAGAGGGATGGAGAGAAAGGGAAAGGAGAGGTGTTAGCCACCACGTGGTTAGGGGTGGCGAAAGGGTTCGATCGAGCACCGCTGACGGTAGCCGCGGCTCGTGGCCCGCGGTGTCGTCGTCATGGCAACTATCCGAGCTCTCGCCCCCAGGCGAGCCTGGGATCCACCGGTGGGATCGATCGATTCGCCGCGATCCAACGATCCATGATCGACGTCTACAGTGGGTGTACAAAGTACACCTTTAGAAGACGAATAACTTGTTCACAATCGGACCGAGAACAGCTTAAGGATGTTTTAAAAGGCACAATGGGAGACAAAAGTACAAGAAATTCGGAATTCATCAATATATTGGCAATGAAAGCCATTCATGAGTATATTTTGCATTAAAAAGATAGATTACTTTAAAAAGCTTTCGTTTAATTAGTGGATTTCATGTTACATTTATTTTTTAATCAAACTGTCTTCATGTTATAAAAAATTGTAAGAATCTGCGATTTAAATGAATCGCAAACCCTAAATTCAAGGATTTTTACACTAACGAGCATAACTGATTCAACCCACTTTAAATCAGAATAACTTTTTTTATGAATGGACCAAACGACTTCAATTTCTTTGTAAGGCTAGAAGAATTAGTTTAGTAAATGACGTCTAAAAAATATTTTGAAAAATGCATTTGGTCGGAACTGCGAAAAAATAGTAAAAAAACGTGGTAAAAATTGATTTTTACTACTTTTTCAGCTGAGCCAATAACGAAAACTTAAAAGATGTGTTTGGTCAACTTGTATAAATTATATTCGCTCCAAAAATTTCATTGCAATTGGTTAATCGGTGTACGGGTTATAAACGATCAAAAGTGGTAAAAATTGCAATTTTTGAAGATTTTCGGCCTTTTTACCACTTTTGATCGTTTATAACTCGTAAACCAATTGACCAATTTCAATGAAATTTTCAGAGCGTATATCATTTATACGAGTTGACCAAATACATCTTTTAAATTTTCGTTAATGGCCCAGCTAAAAAAGTAGTAAAAATCAATTTTTAGTATTGTTTTTCACAATTCCGACCAAATGCATTTTTTTCAAATATTTATAAGACGTCATTTACTAAACTAATTCTTCTAGTCTTACAGAGAAATTGAAGTCGTTTGGTCCATTCATAAAAAAGTTATTCTGATTTAGAGTGTGTTGAATCAGTTACGCTCTTTACTGTACATCTTACAATGCCCACAGATTTTTCATGCGTTAACCAATCTCGATGAAACCTTGTACATAAATACAACCCACTTGGATCTACAAGATACGTGTTTTAAATTTTCATTACAGGCACAGATGAAAAATGTATTCGTTTCTGAAAGGTGTACGAATACTTTGTACACCCGCTGTATTCGATTCAACGCCGATCCCGATCGAAGAATCGCATCGACGAGAGATTCGCGACTCGCGATCCGCGCGGTCCAACGCGGTTTTCACGGTCATATTTTCAACTGGAATTCCTTGAGCCCTCACGACCGTTCCAGCGAGCGCGACGCGACGGTCCGTCCTCGTTTTACCGCGGAACGCAGCCTCGGTCGCGTCGACCGTCGAACAAAATTAGAAATCACGCTACGCTTCCAAGGTACCTTGCTCGTAGTCTCGCGATCGCTTTGTGTTCGCTCGATTTTTATAAAAATCTTAGATACCGCTATCGATCGTGCTGCGGATAAGCTCGAGTTCCGCGCATAAGCTCGAGTTCCGCGCATGAAGACTTCTCGCCGATTGCGATCGGATAAGAATCAACTTACGCGATCTAAGGCGTTATCGATAAGGGGAAAGCAGCCGTGGATCGTTGGTTTGGTCAGTTGTAGGTCGAACGATAAGAAGGTTCGTTCCTCGGCGCGCAATTTCCCTGCTCGAGTCATCTACGAGAAAAGAGATCGACGCGGCGTGGTTATTTCGGTCGGTTCTGGCGAAACGAAATGGAATCGTGATTGATCCGCCGTGAAATTTTCATAGGTTCGGAAGAAACACGAGAAACGTCGAGGAAGATAGTCTGGCCTTTGGCCAAAAACGGTGTCGTCCACGAGACGCGATCGCTGAGAAAATCTCCGCGACCTCGAACGCGACCCGACAGGGACGCGTTTAGCGCGGATTCGCGGTCGGTCACGGTCGCCGCGCCAACAAGAGTCTTTCGCGAATTTAAATGAAAAATTAATCGGGATACGCCGTGTGTCCCGTCCGGTCCGGGGGAAATGGCAAAAGGCGTCAGCCCTTGCTCCGGTTGTCGACGCACCCTCTTTTCGTCCGGCCAATTCGATCGTACACCTCCGAGGTAGCACGCATCGCTGCCGAACATAACCGAATCGGTGCTCGGTTTTTCGAAAGTTCTCGTTGCGCGCGATAAAACGGCGATTCTTCGCTGCTGCGAAAAAGAAAACGCCTGCCGGCAGGGTGGACGAGGATTCCAGGAGCGAACCGGCTCGATCGCGATATCGCTCGATCCGACGACGAACGTGAGTAGGCGGGTCGAGTTACGACGGGCCGATGGGGCAATGGACCGACGTTTGCATTCTTTCGTTCGCCGGCTTTGATTTCCGAGTACGGCGGGTCTTCGACGAATCGACGCGACGGTCGAATCGTTCGGCTCGCGCACGCTTTGTTCTTTTATTTATCTTGTCAGTCAGGCGGTCGTAGTGTACCAGTCTCCACTCGCGGAAAAGGATCGGCGATTCTCAACAACGAAACCGAACTGATAAACCATCGCGTGGAGGACACTCCCTCCTCCGCCTCCTCGCCACCCATTCGCATCTGCACGCGGCACGGTCCAGCGCGGCAACCGTTTCGTCGCAACTGGTTCGACGATGACCAACTAGAGACGCCACAGATCGAACAAGTGCCGCAAACTCGTGTCGATGTCACCGGTGCGACCGGCGACCGGCGTTCGTCTCACCTCGCCTCGTCGCTTTCTAGCAGCAATCCGCGAAGGATGATCGCGCTCGTTTGTGGCTGTAAACCTTTCCCAGCTCGCCTCGATTCCCGGCAACGAACCTTGCACTTTCGCGTTTTATTTTCCAACCGGTTGGACGGCGGCCGGCAAGTGTGAATTCGAAAGCTTCTAGGTTATGCAACGGTTATGTCCACGGTCGGACCGTCGCTGTTAGTTGGCTCTCGACTCTCGGCTGGCGCCTCGCTCCTCGTGAACTATCGCGCGTCGCGTCGCGGTCTCGCGATCCATGTCCGTTCTTTTTCTCACGCGTACCTCGCCAGGTATCTCGTACGACACTGTGTTTTGCGAATAGATTGCTCGTCGGGGAACCGGAATCGCGGTATCGAATCGGGCGTAGCCGAGGCGCCGATGGAGCGCATCTTTCCGAGAAACGTCGCGCGATTGTCACGTTTTCGCGACGATTGCCGGAGCGCAGCGGAGCGCACGCTGCCATGGGTCGAGACGCGTTCGGGGTAGGTGCAAGATTCGAGGGATGGAGAGCGGGCCACCCTTCCTTACCTTTTTGTCCATCGAACGTCATCCCCCATCGGTTTCGAGCGGTTCTCGCGTTAAATGGACTCCGGCGATCTCGCTCCAGCGTCTCGTCGCCAACGCGAGCCGAACGACCCAACGTGATCGACGCGAACAGGCACCCCTGGAATGTTAACGCGCACCGCTCGCGTTCTCGTTCCGGTTCTCGCTCTCGCGCCGTGTGCGGTGTGTCGAGTGCCGGCACGCGAGACTTTCCGAGCGATATCAAGGAGCGAGCGAACGGAGAAACGGACCGACCGACCCTACCCGACCGGCTGTTCGACCGAGACTGAGCGCCGTCGAATACGCACCCTTATTGGGCGGACACGTTACAGGGCCGTATCAGAAAAGGGTGCTTCCCCTACCATCCAACCTATTCTCCACTCTCCATTCTCCATTCTCCGCTCGCTACACTTCGCTTCTCTCTTCTCCTCTGTTCCACACTCTCTTCTCTTCCCTTTTCTACCCTCTATTCTACTTCCGGCCGATGCGACGTAGCCCGATGCAAGAGAGTATCGACACAGGATGCCCATACTCACCGCCGCTCTGCCGATAGACCACCCTGCTGTCCCTAGCATCGGTTTTTCCATCTCTCGGCGAACAACGCCGAGTAATGAAGAGAGGATCTCGCTGCGGCGCGCGGCAAACGCTTTTCCCATAGCCAGCTCGTACAGCCCATGGCCTATAGCTTCTCGGAAGCGGCAGCGACGACAACGACCGATGTGAATCGTCGCGAGCGCTCCGATCGATCCGCGATAGCTGCGCGTGTTCCACCGTCGTCGGCGAGATCGGCCACGCGACTCCGAAACGGCCAGCGAGTCGGCGAGTTCGCGCCAATTTCCTCGGCATCCCTTCGCAGGCATAGCTAAATTTGCGGGATCCCTCTCGATGACCGCTAGGTTGAAAGAATCGCGAATCTCGCGACCCGGAATCGAGAGAGCACAGACTAGAACGCGAATCCGCGAGGAACGGCTCGGAGCAGAAGCAACGAAACGTGGAAAACGTATCGAGCCCTTGGGCCTTTATGTGCTCTCCGAATGAATACCTTTAGGGGCTGCACGGCGCGAACAAAACGAAAAATCATCGATCGCTAAAATGAATGCCTCCTGGGCCTGCATGCTCGACTTTGTCATTCGGCCAGGTTATTCGAATGTCTGACTTTCGACGCCCGAGTCAATTTCGGTCGATTTCTCTCTCTCTCTCTCTCTCTCTCTCTCTCTCTGTTGCTCTCCCGTTCTCCCGACCTCGGGCTCGCGAGCCTCCTTTAATCTCTCGACCCCGATGCCGCTGGAAGAATGAAAACTCGGGGTAGAGAAAAAAAACGTAACTCTGCGGAGACGATAATTACGTACGTATCTCACCCAGCACCAGGTATTATCCGTAGCTGAGTTGGCAACCTTTTCGAGACTCTGGATGCCTGCCAGAGTAAATATCAATTTTACGACGTCCATGGATCCTTCCTATTTGGTTTGGCAATTCCGTGCACCGGCTTACGTTGCAACCAACCTAGTGCCGCGCACCCTTTCGCCGAGGGTTGCCCGCTAATCTAGCCCCAGCCGTGATCTTCGCCCTTCTGCCCTTCGATTCCGTCCCGCAAATGCTCTTACTTGTTGTATTTACTCGTTCGAATGCCGCCACCGAGGGCTTCTTCGTCTTCGACTTCGATCCGATCCTCCGCGAGTCGTCTAGACTCGAGGCAACAAGACGGTGTAATCGAATCAAGCTTGCCACAGAATTCGTTATTTCGACGCGATAGATAGAAAACCAGCGGCGGAGCTATTGGGCCGTGGTGAAATCGTGTTCACGACATCCTCTCGTTAACGAATTCAGCGTGGTCGAATGCGGTGCGAAGAGCGATAACTGTCTGGCCGGTCGGCGCGTTATCTTCGCACAGTTTCGAGGAGCTTGTTGCCGCGTTTAACGGTTAATTGACTCTCCCTGGCATCCTTGTCGTCCTTCTTTTTTTCCCCGTGGCTTTCCAAGACCGGTTTCTGCGTATTTGCAAACGGTGATCGTCGGCGAGGGCGCCGCGCCGGCTGCCCTAAGCACCGGGGCTCGCGCGGCTCCGTACCGCATGCAGAAGCGTAGAAGCGTACACGCGTACGGGCGATCTATCGGTGCGAACACTCGTCGAGACGACGCACGGTTCGTTAACGCACCGTAACGTCCATTCGCGTAAGCGTTTTGTCCTGACACGGTCGAACGGGCTCAACGACTAACGGGAACCCTTTTCCTTCGCGCGACAGTTTCGATTAGGGATGGGATCAAATTCAATCCCGACAAAAACATCCTGTAACAGGAGGCCAAGTTCCTATGGCAGTAAAAAGTTGTGAGATCAAACAAAATACGGCCAAGTTCGTTGGCTTAGAAATACCTCTTGCAATACTGGAAAAAACGTTTGTAAAAATAATATTAATATATACTCACGAATCCGAGTCAATAATGCTCCGATGATTATGTTTGAAAAGCATTCATTTTATACAAACTGACATCGAACCTGGGAATGAGTACCTACAAGTTTCGAAAAGATAGGTATGTACAAGTTACAAGTACTCACTTCGATGTTGAAAGGAATCGACTCTTTCGCAAGTAGAACCCGAATCTTGGAAATCGGAACTGCATAGTGGATTTTTTAAGCACTTTATCCATTAAATTTGTAACTACTTAAGAATAATATCTCGTTTACAATACTTGGTTTTAGCCTATTTCCTTTTTTTTCTTTCCTTTTCTACAGGACATGTGTCCACATGAACATCCGATAGATTATGAAATTGTAGTTATACATGTGGAATTAAATTATGCGTTAAACGAGAGCATAGTTGATTTTAAAAGTCAAGAAAATAATTATTATAAAAATCAGAGAATTTCTGGTACGAGAATCTGCTCGACCAAGACTCGAATATACTTGCAAGTATTACTTCCATTTACCAAAGTATGTAAAGTGTAACAGGTTCGAAACTATCTGCCATTAGTTCGAGTATACTTAGGAGTACTGTTTCTATTAATCTCTCGAAGTACTTATAGAGAGTTCGAATTCAATCAATCAAAGTTCTAACCTGTTCGCGAGGTACTTGATCGCATCCCTTTCTTTAAGGTACCCACCGATCGATTTCGGGTCTGTTCCCGCGAGTTTGAGATCGTTGAGTTGGAGAAACTTGTCGTTGTCTCGTCGAAAGATTTACACGGTGCGCGGCTGCGGTTCGGTCGAGAAAAGAAAAGGGTAACATGTCCTTTGGAGGCCGCGCCCTAGCCCGTTTACCCCCTTCGAATGATTTGCGCGTTTGCAAACGCCGCCGCACCGTTTACCGTTTACCGCCGGCACTCCCACGCCACCCCTGCGTTCTGGTTTTTCTTGCCGCTGGTCGTGCGTCTTCTTTCTTCCATTCTTCAGTCTCGACGAGCTGTAGCGTAGGGCTGTCGCTGTCGGGTAGCGAATGCACAAGCCTCTCGAGGGAACACTCTCGACCCCCGCGCGCAATCGTTCGAATTCGCTTAAACGAGCATCGTCGCGTAATTCACCGTGAAACGCGAAACCCACCGAGATTCGGCTCCTACTTTTGCGCGCGGCCTTTCGATTCGAGTGCAACTCGCCCTTCCGAGTATGTACTGCCACGATCTGCCCGGCAGCGAGATTTCCTGCGCCCGCTCCTCGGTACACAAAGTCAACCCTCCTATTACCTGGTTAATTCGTACCGCGTTATACAGGGTGTCCCGAATTTAAATGGCAAAACTTCAAGAGCGTGTAGGGAACCGAAAAACTAAGACAGAAAGTCTTTTAGAGATTTGCTCGTTTTTGCTTCGTTTTGGAGAAAATCCCGAACAAGAAACAAAACAAGTTTTCATTTTTGTACTTATTTATTTACATTTTTTATTTACGTTATCATCTATTCAATGTAGATATTGTTCAAAATGTTGCCGTCTTGCTGCAATGCAAGCATTACATCTAGCACTAACTTGATAAATTGCAGCTAAACATTGTTCTGGTGATATTTGGTGCACTGCATCTATGATTCAGTCTCTGAATTGCTTAGCATCTTGAATTGATTGGCACCGAATAAACTTTCATAGATGCAGTGCACCAAATATCACCAGGACAATGTCTAGCTGCAATTTATCAAGTCAGTGCTAGATGTAATGCTTGCATTGCTGCAAGAGGGCAACATTTAAATAAATAAGTACAAAACGGAAAACATGTTTTGTTTCTTGTTTGCGATTTTCTCCAAAACGAAGCAAAAACGAGCAAATCTCTAATAGACTTTTTGTCTTAGTTTTTCGGTCCTCTACACGCTCCTGAAATTTTGCTATTTAAATTCGAGACACTCTGTATAGGGACTCAGAATTGGTAGAAATCAGATTAACACTAAACCTCAAAGCGATTGAAACGTTTTAGTTTATAAAAGTAACGAGGCTCTACTTATTTCGGTTTCGCACAATTTTTGAATTTACAATATGTGCTTGGACAAAGAAGTTTTTCGAATCAATTTCCATGCAAGCAACTTCATAATTTCAATAATTGCAAGTTGAAAAGTATAAAACATTCAAGTATAAAACATACATAAAGTCATGTGTACCGCATTACAAGAAAGTCATTGTCAGAGTTACATACAAGAGTACCGCGTTATAGGAGGGTTCACTAGAAATCGGTAGAATCATCCATCTCTCGCCTCGTTTCGGTCGTTTTCGTTGTCGACGAGGAAAATATTTTCGCGAAACCGCGCGCGACTGATAACGCGTTATCGGTCCGTTGACTCGATACCGCTCGAGCCTTGAAAATTACGCGCGATGAATCGCGAAGCTTGTAATTGCAACGAGTGTTATCGAGCCGTTCCGACGACAGACCAACCCACCATCGTCTCCACCACCAGCTAATGTGAACCTCCCTACCGTCACCGTTCCATCGGTACACGGAAGATGATTCGTTCTTCCCGTGATGGTCAATTTTTGCTGGTAAGTTGCTCGCGAAAACCGATTTGTTCCGGTGTTATCTCGGTTGCCAAGAAATTTCGCGACAAAAAACCGATGGGACGTGTGCCTCCGTGGCGCAATCGGCTAGCGCGTTCGGCTGTTAACCGAAAGGTTGGTGGTTCGAGCCCACCCGGGGGCGAATATCTTTTGTCAACCCCTTCGATGAGAACGCTACGAGGACGACGAACCTGTCGATCGCGTTAGAAAACACTACGCTCGAGTCTCTCGTCCGCGTTCTTTTTTATATTTTCTTTTCATGTTAAAAGTCAGGCGCAAGAAAGGTAAATTGTTCGACGTTATAAAATGTAAGTGCGAATATTAGATTAATTGATTTCACGACCAGGCTAACTGCTATTCATGTACACTAGACGTCCCTATTCCACGTGTATGCAAATACGTGTGTACACGTGTAATAAACGAATCCGGATATTAATCCATGTAATATTAAATACAGGGCTGCCCGTGTATTTTAATTTCACAAATATTCGTGTATTCTACACGGTGAAATAACGTCGAACAATTTACCGTCGAATTTATTGCTGTCTCGCTTACGTCTCACTTCAAACATCACAGTCAAAAAATATAAATGCTTGTGCCGCCGGACTGGAACGTGCCGAACGGTGTATGTATACTGTGTATACGTGTGAAACAGAAATAAACGGGTACTAAAAATTACACGGATTGAGATCCAGATTCATTTACTACATGTGCACACGTGTATTGAGATACAAGTGAGATAGGGATCTCTGTACTCATGTATCGTTAGAAATAACGGAGTAATAATAAAAACGAGAAAAAATAAAAAGAAATCGCCCAACGTGGGGCTCGAACCCACGACCCTGAGATTAAGAGTCTCATGCTCTACCGACTGAGCTAGCCGGGCGTACGAGCTTTCTACTTCAATTTTTACATTTCACCATAGAGTCTTCAGCGATATAATTAAACAAAATTATGCTATAATTGCGATTGCGTTAACAATAGAAGCTAACGATCCGGATATATATTCTGTTCAATATAACAATCCGTATCTCCGGATCTGTCCAAAACAAAAATATCCACAGTTGTTCGATAGCATTTGTTATCGATCTATCTAAAAACGAAAGAAGTAATTAGTCATCTGTATGTTCATATTCGAGACGATAGTAAACAATTTTACCTGATTTTATCGATCCGGGAGACAAATTTAGACTACTATCATTGATATAACTTAAATATTACATAAACATTTGAATGTTTACAACGATGCCTAGCAAAGCAAAGAGAGGAGGATTCGTTCATGCTTCTATTTTCTTAAACAATATTAATTTGTTGCCAACAAACGTCACGGATCCGTGACGAGAAAAAACAAAGGAATGCAAACGATCGTTTCGTCTCGAGAGTCCGTAGGTGTCGGAGGAACAAATACAGTTTTGCCGCGTACGAAGTGTATTTCGTCGGCAGAGAAAATGTTACGACACATTGTTCTCGCCTCTTTCGGGCAGGTTTTCGTTCGTAATGCGATGCGTCGCGTAGGTACAACGACGCGCCATTTTACCTTTCGCTCGTGATTCGAAGCGATTCCGCGTTCCTCGATGCTTGCCGCCTTTCGTCAGTCGTAAAAAAGTACCTTTTGCATAAACTATCCTCGAAATCGTGCGGTAAGTCCTTGCTCGTCCTATCCTGGGAGCAACATTGTTGCCAAGCCTACCTGAAAATTTACATCAATTAACCCGTATGTAACCAACCAAAATGTATAGATTATTTATAACTATGTAGACGGCTGATCTTTATGCATTTATGAAGAAATTGATTGGTTGAAATATAAAACAGTAAAAGATTAGAAAAATTCAAGAATACTGTATTGTTGTTTTTACTATAACGAAGTCATTAACGGATAAAATCTATTTTTATTTTATTCCTGCTACCCACAATAAATATAGAACGTTTTTATTTTGAATAAAGATCCGCAGTTTATTTATAACCTTTCGTATTTAACATATTTTCACAAACCTTTTGTATTTAGCATATTTTCACAAATTCTCAGTTTAAGGCTATAAGTTAATATATTAGCGAGCAAAAAATGGACATTCATTAACAAGTTCTTGAAAGAAATGCAGTAAATGGTTGGCTACACAAGGGTGAAAAACCACGAATCTAATTGAATTAATTTTATCATCATATTTACAAAATGTTAAAAATGATCATCATATTCACAAAATGTTCATTTTTAAATGATGTTCTGATTATAATTTTTATTAAATTTCACTGATATTGACATTTTCGGGATTGCTAAACATTTAGAAATTAATGAACATGCATTAAACGTTTCCTTGCGTAGCCAGAAATTTGTGCCTTCATCCTATAAATGTTTACCTTTTTCCTATGTTATCCAGTACATTTGGACGAGAAGATGTGAGAAATCCAAATTTCGATCCTGCAACCTTGTTTAAAGATGAACAATGTCCAGTATTTTTTACAAGTTATAGCGCCGCCATGTTGTGTGTAGTGTCTGGTAGTGACAGTAACGGTCGTGGGAGTCAGTGGGAGTGGGACAGTGACAGTGGTGAGTGAGATATTGTACAAGATTTCTCGCGCATGCGCGTCCAAACAGCAAACAAAGTACCAATATTTTACGGGGTGTTCAAGGTACCCCAATTTGCTAACATGCTAAATCTATTTGCTACATTTGCTAATACAATATAGCTTTTGCTAGATTTGCTAACTATTTTCTATATAAGATGCTAAAATCACCGCCATGCGCGAGAAATCTTGCACAATATCTCACGACTGAGCGGAACCGCTAGGTGGCACCACAAGCACGGTTGAGTTCTGACAAAAAGGTCCCTGGCAGGAATGCGCGCCTGATTGGTTAGCTTGGAAGGAGGTGCCTTCTATTGGCCGAAGCGGTCACGCACACTACTACAGCTATGCAGAACGATTATAGCAACCTTTTCAGCTATACCGCCAGTGGTCGGGCACGTCCGTAGGCCTAGCTGCCCATAAAATAATACAATTTAATTTATTATTTGTCTATTTGTTTATTATTTATAGAAAAAAAGGTGAAAATTTATATATAGGAGAAAGGCAAGGATAAGAGCAGCCCATTTTTACCAAATCCACTGCTACAAGTCTAAGTTTAAGCGTTCAGAAAAATCAAATTTTCAAGCATTTTTTAAAAACTCTACTTAAAGTTTACATTATACTTAACTTCATATTCTTCGTACATTGATTCAAACATGTTTATATTACAATTAAATAATAATAAAGTATAGCACAAATTTTCATTTTACCATATTGTGTAAGGAATAATATCTTGAATTTCGAGGTTTCAAAGGGTTCTTATTTGAGAGAAAAAAAATTTGGTTGTAATTTGAAAGTCGAAAAATTGAATTTGGGCTACAAAAAGCGAGCTCTGTATCGTGCGGCGTGGCGCGAGGACGTACCGCGACGCGGAGCTATTTTATTTTTAAAGCAATCGCGTAGTTTACGAAGCTTTCTGTCCGAGAGCACAGCCAAGAGCAGCGCGTTCGCAAAGTGCCCCTAAACTGTGATACATTTTTAAAGGGGAAACTGCTCCCCGGTTAACGCTGATAGCAGCTTGAATCTTGTCGTGCCCGAGAGAATGGAACAAACAGATCGTTCGAAGTATAAACGCGGCGTGGTCCACGGTCCAATCGGCACGATCATTCAAAGACAAGATCGGAATCGGAATCGGGATCGGATTGGGTTGGGTAGGGTCGTAAATCTTTCGCGTTCTCTCGAACGTTTCCCCTACATTCGGGCACCGTTCACTCTGAGAGTTTATTTGACCGGTGCAGTCGCGTACGATCGCGTGTCCGCGTACTTGCACGTATCGCGAATTCCTCGCTTCTCGCGTCTATTTACGAACAAAGAAAATTGAAGAATCGTACACCCATCGATTTTGAAACGCGTGCAATCCCGAGGATGCAACAAACGAAGAAAAAATGGACTTCTCCGAAGAAAAGTATCATTCTTTTCGTAGGATCTCTTCGTTGCCGACCACCGACGTAAGTAATTCCAAATATTTAGCAATTCGATATCTCCTCCTTAGCTTTGAACGGCCTCGCTGCTGTTTGTAAAACTTCCCATCCCACTCGACTGCTCCCTCTAACAAATAAACAGGGCAACGTACATAACCTAACCAACAACTCGGATGTCCCGCTCGAGAGGACACGAAAAGATTATTTGCAAAATAAAAAAAGGTTCGCATTGAAATTTCTTTCTGCTTTTAATTGTCTTATTAAGCTGAAATGTATACACTGATGTCCTTAAATCTTCGTAATTGGTCCACTGCTTTAAATTACACGTGCACATTTCTGTCATAAATGCATCAAATCCACAGGTAATTACAGTACTTGCAAGATCGAACATTTCCGTTTGATTCAATTTGTATCGATCCAACTTCGTGCCAAATCTGATCTTACATTTGATTCGCGAATAAATTCGTTCGAATGGCTGGAAGGTTATCCGAGAATCATCTTCGAGTGTAAATAGTTCAAAATGAATTGTTGTCGTATCACGTTACGATGTACACTCACGTCGCAATAAACTTTTTTCGGCATGATCATCGTAAATAGAAACATCGTTGAGGGGTCTGTTGGCAAGCTTTTAAAATACCAAGAAAGTTTCGTCGGATATTTTTGAATGCGATGGTAAAAGTAAAAAGGTACCGAGAAATCTTTCGTTCGAATTGCGAGGAAGAACGAAAAAAAAGTGGATCGACGAGGATGGGATTCGAACCCACGCGTGCAGAGCACATTGGATTAGCAGTCCAACGCCTTAACCACTCGGCCACCTCGTCTTCGGCTGGATCTGGATCCAAATATACGGTACACATTATTGGCTCGGGAATCGATGGAACGATTCCTCGTTATTCGTCGAGAAGGAAAAACGATGAATGTTTTGCTCGCGAACGGTATCGTCGCGGTTCGATGTGGAAACGCCAATATGAAGAATAACGTGTCACGGAGGAAGAAGAACGATGGCGTGGTATTAAACGCGATAGCGTGGCAGCAAGAAAACGTTTTACATACAGTGACTCCCACTAATATTCGGACACTCTTATAAACACCGTAACTTTTTAAATATTGGACTATGCGATTTGAACTTTTTTCAGGATGCGAAAAGAAATTTTTTCAAAAATTGCATTTGACCGGAATTGTAGAGGAAATACTAAATGTTGCATTTCACAACTTTTTTATGCGGGCCTATATTGAAATTTTGAAAAATATGTTTTGTAGATCTGTGTGGGTTATATGCATTGTGAAAGTTTCATCGAAATCGGTTATGCGGGGAAAAATGACGGTCATTGAAAGATGTAAGAATTCTTAGATTTATTGCCGTTAAAGTCGAAAATCGTGAAAATCTGCAATTTTTACCATCTTTGAACGTTTGTAGCTGTTGATTGCAACATCGACCGATTTTGACGAAATTTTCAGGATATGTTTAATTGAATTAGATCTACAAAACGTATTTTTTAAATTTTCAATATAGGCCCACATAAAAGAGTTGTAAAATGCATCTTTTAGTATTTTCTCTACAATTCCAACCAATTGCAATTTTCGAAAAAATTTCTTTTCACATCCTGTACTGAACTAAGTGCTCTAGCTTCCGAAAAAGTTTGAATCGAGTCCAATATTAAAAAGATTATCGCTTTTTTTAGACCGTCCGGATATTAATGGGAGTCACTGTACATAATTCGATATCGATGTTTATTTCGACCGATCGACGTTGTACATGCTTGAACGCGTGTGTGTGTGCTCGCAAGTAGCAACAGATAAGCGCCGCGTCGATGCGTTCTTTTTACGCGAACTTCCCTCGTCGAAGGGGAAGTGGGATGAAACTTTTTCGAAGAGCTCGGAAAGAAAAGAACCGGGCGAACAAAAACCGGGGACTCGTTTTTTCCGTCATAAATCGCTTTCAGCGTAATAAGCACCGGCCGATCGATTAAACCGACGAAACCGTTATATTGCAAAAGTTTCAAGCGATTTACGGCGGAGATAGGGGCTGGAATTTCGCGTTGCGCAAAATCTTGACGGGAACTTTCTCGGCGAACCGAAAATTAAGTTCGCAGATTCGAACAGTGTTGCGTGTTGCGTCGTTCGATCGGTTTCGTTTGAGAATGATGTTCGGTTTTGGATAGATTAACGATGGCAGCTGCTACATCGGGAAAGAAACGTGTTCGATGTAGTTGATCGGTTGTCCATAGACACGGAGATGGAGGAAAGGCTGCTTTGATTGGCTGATCGCCAGTTTCCGTTCGTCCGCACTGCGACCTGCACTCGACCGTAGTTGCGCACGAGTTCGCGCAAAGTAGATTTTGTTGCACCTTCTTGCATCACGTCGATTTCGATGCCGCACGAGTTCCAAGTTCCAAACATGGCTCCTACGCGTATTCCTATAGTTACACCAAACCAATACATACCTGCACCTATACGTATGCTCATTTTATGCATATGCTTTGTTTCATAAAGATGTAGCTGTTATATAAAGATTGCGAAGAATCTTCATTCCGAATTCTAATATATCAAATAAACAATTTAATGATTACGGCGCCACAGGTTCGATCAAATGTTACTCACTAAGCAGTTTTTCAGTTTAGATTGTTCTCAACGTTTCTATCCAAATGTGGACCATTTCCAAGAGAAATTTTACGTCAGTAAAATACTGTAAACTGTAGTAACTGTTCAACAAAACAGAGAATTTAATATATCGTCTGTTTAGGTTACGGTTCCCGTTTCTGTTCTCGCTGCTCGTCAATGAAGTTGGACATTATAAATAATTTAACCCTTTGCACTCGAATGACGAGTCTGAGGCGCCACTAAAAATTGCCATATCATTATTCAAAACAGTTTTAACATTATTTTTGTCTATATTCTATAAATTGTAAAAAGCTCAACTGTTATATGTATAAGAAAACAGGTTCAATTTGATGTGCACAATGTACAAAAGATTACATACAACAAAAATGCTCTGGGTTGAAACAAATATCTTGATTTTGGAATTCAAATTGCTTCGAGTGCAAAGGGTTAATACTTTACCGATACATTTGAACGCACAGGAAAGCACAGGATAATATTCGACCTAGAAAACAAGACATCGAAGATGCTTTTATGTATGTACTTTTAACGCCGAGCAGCAATGAGTGTGAACACGAAAAATATGCGATTTGTTTGTTTATTAGCTTTATTAAAAACCCATAACATGTATAAACTTTTCTTCTTATATGTATAACGACCTAGCAAAAGACGTGTACATTTACAGTAAGTCGATACAAGAGTCGTTCTGGAACCGTGTCACAAGCGAAACTGGAACCGTAACCAAAACTTATAATGGTTGAAAGTTTTGGTAGTCGATGTTATACAACAGATATCGAGCCCTGTTAGAGAGAGAGAGGGAGAAAAAATAACGGAGTGAATCGATAATATCGCAGCCCCGCAAGAAAAGTGACGCAATTCAAAAATGCAGCATTAGAGAAAAATCAACTTAAAGATTACTGTAAAATTTATACATATTTTTCAGTAACATAACCTCAAACTTGCCATTTTTTGACTTGTGTCACTTTTCTTGCGTGGGTGCGATATGTAGACTGCGGATTTTTCTGCGAAATAAAACGTGCCAATACTAATTACAAGCCTCGAGAACTACGTAGACATTTGTTCTGCTTCCGAATCATTTTATATGGTTGAAAGTAATGCAGGATTATTTCGAAATTCTTTAAACGTTTTTACAAGTGTGCAAAGCAGGGTTCGCTACTGAGACGAGTCATCCAGCGGACCCTGCCTTAGGGTGGATTTATAGTGGAGCAGCGAGGTGAGCTGTGCGGTGAAAAAAAAGAAAAACAAAGAAAATATATATGTACTTTTTCATTAGTATGTGTCGAAATGTTGTCACGAATGTTGGTTTTTTTTCACCGCGCCGCTATCATCGATGCTCGCCGCTCCACTACAAATGCACCCTTACACGCTTGTAAAAACATTTAAATAATTTCAAACTAATCCTGTATTATATCTAGCCCGCGCGCGCTAGATAGCCATAGTAACGAGTCATCTAGCGTGCCCAGGGCGAAACGCTCCCTTTCCTTTCACCCTGTCTTGCACACTCCGCAGCCGCCGCGCCGCCAAACACGAAATCCGCGGTGAAATAAGTATACATTGGCGTGGAAACCGATTGGAGCGGATTGTTCAGCGATCGCCCATCACAAGAAAGCAACGGGAAGGTACTTTCTCTGTGAGGGACGTGGTTTCGTCCAAGGTGCCGAGGTTCGCTCTTAATAGAACATCGGCGATCATCTTCTCGGCGATGATACTCTGCCGGGGCATCGACTTCCTCAATTTGTTGGCGACGTAGCGGCCAAACGTGTCGAACTCGTCGTCGGTGACGCAGGTGGCGAACGGCCTCGGGGAAACCTCGCGGGTGGTAGGCTCCTTCGTCGAACGATCGGCGGGGTAGTTGTCTTGCTGCAGTTTCCTCTTGAACACGTCCACCCCGGACACGGACGATGAGATCCTCCTCGCGTACGATCCTTCCGTCTCTAGAATCACCGGTTGGAAGGTCGGTTCCGGGCTGGCTTCCCGCGAAGGCACCGGAGATGGTGGTTCGATCTTGTCCACCTCGGCTTGAACAAACTACAAGAGAACAATTAAAGTTGAGACTGGCGCGGGCACACACGTGGGAAAAATGAAAAGTCAAACTTTTTCCCGCCGGTGTTTGGAAAACTTTCCTCGGTTGCGTTAACCCTGCGTTAGACTGACCCTTCCGAGGGGTCACGAACGTTATTTCACATCGAATTCTATTTATACATATGTTATTTGTGGTTAGGGTTGCTAGATCTTCTATATTTGATACGAGTCATCTATATTTGAACTTGATCTCCTATATCATATTTGAATTTGCAAAAATCTTTGAATAAAAAAGTCTAAAATGTGCTGCGTACCTCTTTTACTTGAACTCCTATATTTTGAGCCTATCTCACAAATATATATAATTGCAGTTTTCACTACTTCTTCTATATTTGGATAAAACATTTCTGGCAACCCTATTTGTGGCGTAGGTGATCTAAGAAAACGAAGTACGTAGTTAAATTTCTTTAAACCAAAATAAAATTCGATTCGGTTGTACTCGATAATTGAATGGGTGTCTGGTGGAAGGATCTATATATATGTCAGGTTTTTTTAAATTTTGTAGGACCGCAATTAGGAATTCAGTCATTAGGATTTCAATTCTCAGTCTTTTTCCAATGGAAGAAGGGCCTGCGTCATTTTCAGCTGGTTTTTATTTTTGCAATTCACGCTCGAGTTCGAAAGTTGCACTCCTATAAAATTTAAAAAACTTGACGCAGGCCCTTCTTCCAGACACCCATTCAATTAGTCATTAGAGAAAATTTTCTACGATAAAAATCATGAATAAAACGTTGATTATTATAGACATTTAAGATTATGTACACAAAATATGTATAAAGGAAAAAATTCGAAGATCAAACTGATTAAAAAATATCGATTTTTATACTTTTTGGTTACAAATAACAGTTATTAGTGTCCAAAAAATTGGATCCTCGATAACTGTTATCGATGAAGAAGAACTATCTCGATTGCTCATAACAGTTATCAATGATCGAATTTATTTTCACTTGTTCATAATAATCATTACAATTCATTGAGAATGTTTCGTACAACAAGACGAATCAACAGACCATAACAACAACACAAAAAATGTTTGTTTGCCACATTAAATTTTACGAATAAGAAATTTATGAAATAATTGATATTATAAATTTTGATCTTCTTTATAAAAGGTTTCAAATTTAACCCTTCGTGGGTGGGGTGATCTCGCGTCCTTATTCGGGTGGGGCGGTGCACTCGGTGCGCCAGGCTGTTTTGGATCAGTTTTACTCAGTTTTGTCTTTATATCATCAGGTATTCAGACAAATCCATGTAGGTACATTACTAAATATAATTGAGACATTATCAAAAGAACGATGTTTTATTGAAAATGTGCACAAAATAAATCAGAGGTAATAACGTGAAAATAATTTTCTTCTCATTAAAATTCGATCGTTGGCGCACTCAGTGCACCAGCCCCACCCTCGAAGGGTTAAGAATCGAATGCGCGGTACTTTGATCGTTCTTATAGGAAATAGGTCATTTTGATTCCCCTAATATTTCTAGCGATCGTGTGATGCCTACAACGGTTGTCCACAAAGAAAGATTTGAGAATGTTCTAGCTCGTTGAAATACGTTTGATGTTCGAATCGACCGTGAAAGCCCGAAATATGCTTGAAATCCCATTGACTCGTTAGACTGTGCGGCGCGAACCGAGCGTCTGCTATCGGCCGCTCAAGGCAAGGCACAACGCACAACGTGTCGTGTCGTCTCTCGTCGCATCGCTTGTCGCCACGCCATACGGCGCCATGCCACGCCGCTCCGCGCCGAAGCAGCGTTGCATCGCAACGCATTTCCTTTCCTCGCCGCCGAAATGATGCCTCGAGACTCGAGAGAACTCGATTACGCGGACGCATCATTCTCGCGCCGCGGAATCCAGACTAAAAGCGAGCGTCTTTGTTCGGTTTCCGATTTGAGCGTAATTTCCTGCAACGCGTACGGCTCGACGACCAGGTTTCGGATCGATAAAGGTCTTCGAAGAGAAAGAGAGAGGGAGAACGCGCGGGGTAGTGGGAACGGGTGTAGAGGACAGCAAGGAGAACCAGAGAAAGAGGGAGTGAGAGAGAGAGAAGTGGGGAAGGGAGAGAGAGAGGAAAATGCGGCGACGGTGGGAGAAAGAGAGAAAGGGACTCGGTTGTATGCCGTATCGAAGATGTATCGTTAACGACGACGATGCGTCGCGTTGGCTGACGTTGCTTCGAGAAAACTCGTGGCCGAAAGCGCCTCGCGCTTCGCCGTTTCGATCGATTTAGTATGAGGTGTCTAGCGGGGCAAATAGTCTCGCGAGATCGTACCATCGGTTCGTTATAACCATCGCCGGAGACCGTTGGGTTCTTAATCATGTCCAAATCGTCCTCCGTCGGAGGTCCCTCGTTTTGCTCGGCGACGAACTTGAGAATATCGTAGTACCACAAGGACGACCTGTACCGAAGACGTGGGTTGTTGACCATCCTCTGGGAGCTTCGGACCTTTTTGTACTCTCGCCTGAACGCTGTCCGGAGAGTGTTGATCTTCCGAATGACGGTCTCTTTGTCCGCGACCGGGTTCACCTCTCTGAGCTTGTGGACGAGGGCGTCGTATGCGCGATTCCGCAGCAACCTGTCCTTGTACCCCTTATACCTGACCTGCCACAAGCAGGGGAAACTGCGGTACAGTTGAATGAACTCGGTGAGAAAGTCGTGCGTGTAGCCGACCAAATCCGGGCTCGCCATTCTGCTCGCTATCCACCGATTCGACGCCACGATCGTTTTCCGCCGCTTAACCGCGTCCAGCTCGAGGCCGAGAGTCACAAGCTACGATGGAGTGGCCTATCAACCTACCAGCATACGAACCGAACCGAGTCGAACCGAGCGTTGCACCAACAGGAATTGTCGTTGGAATCGACCAAGCGATACGAACACGAACGCACCGTGAATGACCACGCTCGACGACCGACGAAGAGCCACTGCCTCCGACTCCGAACTCCGACAGCGATCGGTCGCGTACACGCGTGCCTTTGAGAATGCTACGCGTTTGCTCAAACCATGTTGCCAGATCTCTCCAACGTCGAACTAGGTTTGTCGGTGCTTGCGCAGCCAACGCTCGACGCTCTTCGTCGCTTCGTCGCTCTTCAATCGCTCGCTCGCTCGCTCACTCGCTCACTCTACTCTACACTCTACCCTGGCCAACCGAACAAAACGTGGCTCCGCGAGTTACGTCGCGCGCGGCCAGAATATTTCGTTGATTCTATCGCGCCGAAGCGATGGTCGACCATCGTCGATACGATGTGACCCGCGGACCACTCCCCACGTTTGTACAAACTTTCGTGCTTTCCAGCTTTTCCTCTGTCGCAACGAATCGCGCGATGCACACGGTTTCTTCAGCCAACGTGACCGCGCAAACACGTTTCATCAGTCCGTTGAGGAGTGTCGTTGCTTGACGGTACTCGGGAGGCTTCCACCTGGCGCACTTGTTCTTTCCTCCGCGTGAAAATTAAGGTCGCCGATCACAACGTCAAGTTACATCGCACTGATATTGAACACTTTTGAAAAAATGCCGATGCTCTGGATATCGTTTTCAATTACGCCAAATTGTCCATTGGAGTAAGAAGGGAATTCTTCGAGTCGATTTTAGAATGTATTACCGTACGAAATTGCAAACGTTTCACAGTTCAAATTAAGAGAACGAATCCATATACGCTAATGTAAATAAGGTCCGTACGATTTTTTAAAATGTACTTTAACCGAGCAAGAAACAATCGAGCCGCAGCCAGGTCCTAGCCGAGGAAGGCGGCGAATAAATTTTGAAGAAGCATCACTGAAAACCAAAAAATGCCGCGTTCGATCGATCATACGTTCTTATTCAAGTCAAGAATGAAATTTTGCTGTTGGTATTGTAAATAAATCGAAAGTTTTAGATAAAAAAAAATAAAATACCACACCGCATAAACTTTTAGCATATTACTTAGATTTAGATCTTTCAGATAAAAAATATGATATATTTCAAAGCATCGTGAACAATATACGTAAAGATTATATTCCTTGCATTAAGACTTTTAGAAAATTAGAAATTCATTTTCCAAGTAATATATCAGCTAACGAAACGTCTGCCGAAATAGACTTGCAAAATTTAGTAAATGCTACAAGTGGAAGTATCATAAATTTAATAAAACTTGAAGAAAGTTGTAATCTGAAGCTTGGGTGTAAATGAGGTTTCGATGGGAGCTCAGGCCATAGTCTTTACAAGTAAAAATTCGATTTTGCGGGACTTGAGTTCGTTCCGACCCGTGGTTGTAAAGCTACCTTGTGCGTTGGGTTTTGTTGTTGGGATTTGTAAGCAAGAACACCATCCTTATCGCAACCATAAATGCTACCAGAGTACATCTAGGGTATATCGTACAACACCAGCGCGCGCGCGCGATGTTCTGGCAAACGCGCTTCAATATTTCGGATTTCGGAGCGATAAGTCTTGATCCGCGTCACCGTTCTCGTCGAACTGGCGTGAGATCGTCGACCGTTTATGCTCCAAAGCTCACGGTCCGATCAAATGCAAATTACACATGTTGCGGACATTAAGTCCCTGGTTGCGAACAATGCGAATATAAGATAATACAAAGAAATCCAAACAAGCAGATTCCCGCCGCGAGGTCGGTCGAGGCACGTGGTTCACACCGACACGACGAGACCACTACACCCCTACCGTAGATCGACGTAACGGTCATTAACCTGCCAGCAAAACAACTGACGGTTTCACAGAAAATTTTAAAATGCATAAATGTGTATAAAAAGAGTTCCCTATAGTAACATTTATGGTTGGACAACAATGGCCAACGGCTGGGATTTGGTTGGGACATGTGGTTTTGTCTACAACTTCCAATGTAGGGCCTACGACAAAAAATGATGACAATTTTCCGACGAATATCCAATAGTTGGTTAATCAATTAGAAATTTATCCAACCAATACAACTAAAAACCTGTTCATTATCATATTCCAAATTGATTTTTCGTTTTCTTATTTATGGATATATGTTGGGAATTGGTATCACAATGATTGAAAAACGCTAGAGAATTCTGTTCTAAATTGGTTTATTAAACAGCGCGGAAGGACGATCTTGACAGTTCGACTAGCGGACTCGAGGTGAAGAAAAGAATGTAGCAGGGACGAAAGAGAAGATCTATCGCCCACTTGAAAATAAGGAAAAACCCAAGGCTGCATCGTGTATTGCCCTGGCCCTCGGGTACGACAAATATCAGGCCTATGGGTTCGTTGACATCTGGTCTATTATTCTAACAATTCTATTATTCTTGTAAGATAGAGAAACTGCAGTGTTTCTCATGGACAACGAAATTCGTTTTTGCTCTTTTGGCAGTTGCATTATTATTGTTAATAATCCAACAATATATATTCGCAGTTTGTTACTGTCGCGCTATGGTGAGCCCACTAAAGTCTTATTGTGTGCAATCTTGGCAAGGGGTAGTGGGTAATTAATAGGGGTGTGCGAGATCCGTAAATTCGGGATTCCCGAAAGTCTCGGAATTCCCGAAAATATCTGTGATTCTCGAGATTTTGAAGTTTTTCCATACTTCCAATAATTACAAGAATCTGAAAGCCATTGCGTTCTCGAAGATTACATATCTTATCAGTCGGGAAAGTTTATGTTAATAATATTGTAGAAAGTAATTGCGGATAACGATACTTTCGGGAATCTCAAATATTATTCTATATCCCGTACATTGTCGGGAATCCCGGATATTTTACGGGAATCTTGCACACCCCTAGTAATTAAGTTTTTTCTTTTTTTCCCAATTTTTGCCGTGGAAATACATTATTTACGTTTTCGTTCGTATTATAGTGACGGTGTTCCTTCGTCGGCCATGATCGTTGCGCCACCTGCATAAGAAGGCAACATTTCTAACTGTTCGTCACCCAATACTGTGGTTCTCGAATCATTCTTCGTTTCAGCAGGAATTACGAAATTTCGGGAACGAGCCGAGAGAACGTTCCCTTATAAGGCACCCGTTCGCGCGCGCCGAATTCGTTTGGCGCAACTCGACCCGACTCTACTCTACGCACCGTCTCTTTAAGGATGTTCTGGAGGTACAATATAAAAAAGCAACAAAATTTTTGAAAATTTAACAAGATGTAATTCTTACTAAATTAATGCAATTACCAAAGTTTGGGTGTCCGATTCACTGCACCGTCTAAGAATTATAGCAACTTAAAGTTCGCACATTTTAACACGTCTTCTTATGGAGAATTCATAAAGTTCCACTTCAAACCCTATTTAAACCTTGAAAAAACGGAACTAGAAACTCCAGTTTTTTATATATATAGTAAAAATGATGTAATTAATTATGTTCAAAATTTATTAGGATTCACTAAACAGTTACAGAGCAAAAAACATTATAAACTGTTACAAAACATCAAATTTATCGTGTTGTCATCTCACTAGCATGGAAACGCGACAACAGTGTAAAAAAAGTATGCAAAATATACTCATGAATGGCTTCCATTGCCTATATATTGATTGATTTCGAATCACTTGTACTTTTGTCTCCCATTGTACCTCCAGAACATCGAACGTTTCTCGGAGAACCCTGTGCATCAACCTTTTCAACTCTTCACTGGTTCCTCCAGTCGAAAGAAACGAACAAAAAAAACGAGCGGAAAGGTACTGATGAATTTAAGCAAGGTTGCCATAAGATATCGATAGCGCTGATCGATCTTCGTTGTGGTAGTTTGACTCAAGTACAGATCACGGCAAACGCTCCGCTCCAGAGTTTCGAGAGAATCTCAGCGACGCCTATACATATAGTCGCGAGGCAAAACCTGTCGTCGAGTCGAGAGAGTCTCGTTTCTGTTTCTCTGTGCCTCTCTTGCTTGCTCTCTCCATTCGACGAGCACCGATTCCGCTCGCTCGCTCTCGCGTCGTCAGTCTCGCGAGTGTCAGCCGCGAAACGGCTCGTTCTCTGTTCTCCGTCGACCGGCGCGGTGTCTGACACCGCGGAAGATCCGTGAAAATGAATTTTCGTGGTTCCGAGGGTGGTCGGTCGGCTCCTTTGTATTCTCGAGCCAGCCACTTTGTACTTTTCAATTTAGCCTAGACGGTTTTTCCGCGACCGATATCGAACGCGAAGCCTCGGATTACGAGGGATTACGCGAATAGAGACGGCGGCGAATTGAAAGGAGGTTCTCTCGATCGAAGAAAATTCCTGTCTCTTGTAGTCGAATCTACCAGTTCTCCGCGGATGTTTCGAAACGCGTGCGTGACATGGGAGAAGTAACGCGAACGAGATGTGCAGACAACGACGACGAGACAATTGCGTAGGTATGGCTCGTTGGCAAACAATAAGACGAAAATGGAAACGGCGCATTTGTAGGAGTGAACCGGGTAAGGCGAACGGAAAAGAAAGAGAGAGAGAGAGAGAGAGCAAATCGAGGGGGAAGCGGGAGGATACGGAGGAGAAAAGAGTAAGAGGACCGATGCTAATCCTCTTTGTATGGAAAAAACCAAGTGGTCCGTCGAGTCGACTACCAAGCAGACTTTCGAACAAGCTATTCAACCGGTGCAATATACCGTGCTAGTATAGCGCATCCCGTCTAGACGACGGCCGGCTTTTCTATGCGAACGAAAAGTTACCTCGTTATTTCGCGAACGAACCATGGAAAGCAGGAGAACGGCCAAGAAAAAGGAAAATCGAGATGGAGCGGAGCGGCGCGCGGTCTTCCGGTTCTCGGAGATGCGCCGAACCGCCTGGCTGCTCGTGTAATCGCTCGATGGGTTCTAATCGGCCGATCGATCAGTCCCCGCGACGTTATCGCGTTCGACGATAAGAACGGTTCGGTGGCCGACACCGTGCAGACCCACCAACTCCATTTTAAAACCGTTGCGCGTCGCGCGATATCTCGCGCATACCCAATAACCTGGTTTAATTAAATTCAAAACGGACGGACCTGTCAGTCGTTTCTTCGATATCCAATAACCGCGCGACGTACGAGCGGTTGGCAAACACCCAGGAAAACTGGTGCAAACTCCGTTTCAACGACTTTATCTCGCCGCGTAGCGCACAATACTGCCCCTATATAGAAATATCGGTTGAATATGCATCCTGACGGACGCACCGTGCACGCGCCACAGGCCCTTCTATTGTCTCGAGCTGTACTACGGAGTATATACCAAAATACATATAAACTGTGCGCGCGATGTACGCGTCGCGCGCCAGTTTGCCTCGTGTTCGGTCTATCCTGTCTATCGGATCGAAACTCGGCTTGCTTCCTCGTTGCGTACGGTTGGAGAACGACAGACCGGTGTAGAGACTGGTATCGAGCAGAACCGAACAACGCAACTTTGTTCGCGAGTATCTCTATCGTCGGACTCCTTTGGAGAAATCGTCGGCAGCGAAGCCGCGATACCGGAGACGTTGCAACTGTTGCAAGACTGTCGGCGCGGGGAAACGATAACACGGGGTTGTTTACCCGAGGAGAACGGAATCGAGACGATTGCCCGCGTCTATCTACAGAAGGTTCTCCCCGAAGAACGTTTCCACGAACATTGTTTGGCACGAGGAGGCGTATCGCGTACGATGGTAGAAACTTTCACATTGTCAAATTCGTGTATTTCTCGAACTCGACCCCACCGTTTGACCTGTAACAAGATAATCGTCGTACCAAACAACATTTTTCCGATAGGTTCGGTCGAAGGAGAAGAGGGAGGGAGGGGGAAACGCGTTGCAGACGAGAGCGATTTACTGAAAAAATACGTTCGTTTATTTTCTCTATTAATAAAATTATATAATAATTCTTACGGCTTAGAGTCGAATGTCGATTAAATTAACCAAAGAAGGCATCGTGCGCGGAGCCCTCTGTCGCGGAATTTTGGAGCATCGACGCAGGGTAATGGGAAGAATGATCGCCGGTCCCCGATTGTTCGGGCCCGTCGACGGATATCCCAGGATTCCCGTTTCCCCCTCCGCCAGGCCCGGGTCCCGGACCCGCTCCGGTCCCACCGGCGGGGCCCGATCCTCTCAGGGGTTTCACGTCCTGCGAGCTCTCGTAGATCGTTCGGTTCTGCTGGTTCTGCGAGTTGATCTCGTTGTAGACGAGCTCCTGGATTTTCAGCCTGACGAACATCTGCCGGTCGAGGGACAGACTCTTGAGGGGATTCCGAACGCTCATCAGGAAGTGGTAGGTGTCGTCGAACTCCTCCTCCTGTGAGACCGTCAATCTCTTCTGCAGGTGCTCGTACCGTTTCCGATCGACCTCGCAGTAATCGTTGTCGATCACGTCCATCAGGCTCCTCTTCCGGCCGATCTTGTTCAGTTTCGGCGGCGGCATCACATGATGAAGACCGTCGTCGTTCGACAGCAGGGACTGGCAAGAGTCGCCGCCATCCAGGTCGTCGAACCGGGTCTCCTCGTGGCCCTCGAGAATGTCGATCTGCGGCTCGATCTGTGTCCCTTCCGGCGAGGATCGAAGCACCGCCGAGCAGTTCTGCGAAAGGGCGCAACCGATCACCCGGGAGTTCATTTGATCCCGCAAAAAGAACAGACTCTTGAACCAAACCCACTTGGAATCGTGCTCGACGCCGCCACCCTCGCATTTCCCTCGGTAAGTCTTCTTCAGTTCGTTGCGAAAGTTGTCCCGCAAGTGTTTCCATTTCGATTTCGCGACGTCCGCTGCAAACCAACAAACGATAACCACCCGTTAATCCATATCTATACCTGATTCGACAACGGGCAGCAAACTTCTCTCGCAGCGGCCCTGCCCCCCTTCCATTTGTGCGCGTCTAATTCGATTACTCGTCTCGTCTCTCGTTCCCACGACCCACGCGCGCCACGGCCGCCGAGTAGTCGCGAGCTCGCGTCCCGCTAACATCTATCGATCGAACAAGTGCCCGCGTGCCCAGTTCATTTCGCGGACGATGCGCAGGCGTTTCCGCGCGCGCGTTCCCTCTGCTCTGCCCAGCTCTGCCGCTCGTTCTCGATCGCTTTTGACCAACGCAACATGTTTTCTCCATCCGTCTTCCTCCTTGAGTCGACGCGCGACGGATAAGAAAAACAAAACCGATCTCGACCGAGCAGCAGATTTTTCTGTGTTCCACGGAATCGAGCAGGACGGTGCGCGACCTCGCGCGGAACGCTAACCAAACCAGGCGGCGGTGACGCTTTCAGCGCCTGTTATCGATGTTGCAACAGCTCGCGCGCCGGCAATCGGCATTCGAACGACTCGATTCGACCTGACTCGATTGTCGACTCAGGCCGAGTCGATTCGAGCGGGGAGAAGATCGATCAAAGTCGGAGAAAAAGAGGGGAGACACGGGCGTGTGCATCGCCGCCTGTCAAGCCGGTAGGGGCTCGCGATAGGGGGGAGTAAACGCGTATCCATAAAAATCTGAGAGGGATAGAAAAGCGAACGCGCAAGTGAGAGAAAGAGAGAGAGAGAGAACAGCTCTCTCGACGCAGGCGCGTATAGCTCGCTCTGCGAAAGAAGAGAGTAGAGAGAAGCGAGAAGAATGAGAAGCGAGAGGCGCGGAGTGTACTCACTGGAGACCTCGCAAGCCCTCGCGATCTCCCGCCACATCTTCAGGATGACGTCGCGATTGTGGTAGTTGACGTTCTTCTGGTCCCAGATCGCGGGCCTGGCGTGCACCTCGGTGATCAGTCTCTGGAGATCCATCGTCATCGCGTTCCTACGGGCGCTCGCGTTGCATCTCCTGGACGATCGCTTGTTGGCGGCTCGGCGGTTGAGAAGCGTGATGCCGGAGCTGAGGGAGGAGGCAGCCGCGCGCGAGCCGCTTCCTCCTCTGGATACGATTCGTTGAGACTCGTTGGTGTTGTGCGAGGACCGATTTTTCGAGGGTTGCCTGTTGCTCGGTTCCTCGATCGGGATCGCAGCGTCTTCTCCCGGTAGAAGTTGTTGCTGTTGTTGTTGTTGTTGTTGCTGCTGCTGTTGCTGAGATAGTTGTTCGAACGGGGGAATCGCGTCGGTGGTTGTTTCGGCGCTATCGCCACCGCCGGCAACGACGACGACCAGCTCGTCTTCGTCGTCGACGGTACTGTTTCGTCGCTGCTGTCGCCTCCTCTTCTTCCTCTTGCGCCTGGCGATACGAGAGCTGCCGGCCGAGGAGGAGCTCGCGAAGCCGAGCCGAGCAGAGGATCGCAGGCGAGACGAATCCAGGGCTTTTTCCTCCTCGACTCGTGCACGCGTGCCGCCGTCCATACACGGCCGGTACACGCGCGCGTCCAGCCGGGAAGACGCGCACCCGCTTCAAACGATCAACTCGGATCCGGACCCGGATTCGGAGTCGGATTCGAATTCAGGCTCGACTTTTGCCGCGGTATCAGTTTCTCGGCGTCGGTGCTCGTTTTCGGTCTCGGTCTCGGACTCGGCCTCGGTCTTGGTTTCCGCTCGGCCCGTGGTCGTCCCGTCGCGACGTCGTCGTCGTCGTCGTCGCAGTCGCCGTGGTCGTCCCACGATCCCGTCGCCGTGCCGATTAGACACCAGCCTGGATTATTACTAGACGACACGCGCACCTTTTCGGCTGTCCGCTTGCTCGTCGGGGCTAGCGTTACCACGGCGAGCGAGCTCGAGTTCCTGCCTTCCTTCACTTTTGCGGGCCACGGTTTCAGCTTCGGCTTCGGCTCCGCTCGGCCCAGCTCGGCTCGACCCGCACGCCACCGCTCGTCACCGCTTGCGATCCGCACCGGGCTTCCCTGCTGCTCGCTTCGCGATCGCTTCTTCGAAACCGAAGCCGAGCCGAGCCGAGTCGAGCGGAGCCGAGCCGAGCCGAGAGCAACGTCTCCTCGCGGCTCGTAACCGCGCCGCTCCGCTCTGCATCGCTCCGCTCCGAACCGTTCCGCTCCGCGCCGCTCCGTCCCGCTCCGTAACCGCTCCACATCGCTTCACGCAGCGCCGCGACAGCTCCTATCGCTCGCGATCTCTCCCTCTTTTTCTTATCGCGCTGCGCTGCGGTTGCTTCGTTTCTCGCTCCTCGAGGGAATCTAAAAGAACTGCAAGGATCCGTCCGCGGCATCTCAAATTTACGGATTTAAGGATAGAGACCGGTCCTTTCCAGGAGCGGACCTCTCGCCGCGACCTCCGTTCCCTTCGGAATCACGCGCGGAACGACGCAATGCTGTTTCAATGCTGCTGATTGTGGCTTGCAACGCGTTGCAACGCGGAGCGGACTGGGATGATCGTTGAACGGCTAACTCGAGCGTTTTCGGCTCGGCTCGGCACCGCTCGACGCAGCTCGACGCGCCTCGGCTTCAGTCGATTCGATCCGATTCGCTCCTGGCCCAACTATTGCGCCCGCATCGTCACTCGACTCCTGCGCGACCTTTTTTTATTAACGTTCTAGTAAACACTCATTACGGTTCCCCTGCTCCCCTGGAGGGGAAGGTGGGGATATGCGGGACTCCCGTGTGTACCTGCCAAGTCCACTAGGACTCGACTAGGACTTGGACTTAGAATTAAGGATAAATATAACAACGTGAGTTCGTATTTTGCTAGGACTCCCTGTACATACAGATTGGGTTGGCAAATAAGTTCGTTCGGTTTTTGTGATTTATATTCCACTCTAAAAAACCGAACGAACTTATTTTCTAACCCAATACATTAGTACCTTCTGAAGTGAGTACCCCTGTTAAGAGAAACTTGTTGTTTATTTATAGAGAGAACCTTCCTAAATGTGAAGAATGAATAAAAAAAGAAAAAAAAGAATCGGTGACATCCCTGAGCTAAAACAGTGGGTGCTAGGAACTTTTTTTTCGTTGTTTTCCAGTCATTTGAAATGAGTCCTGCTCGAGCTGTGCCAACCACGATCCGACCATCGACCCAGAACTCATCCTTGCCAGAGTCCTCGAGCCTACTCGCATCTCTTATCCAACTCGGATCCTGATTACCTCCCCATCGCAATCCATTCGCGCATTCGCAAAATAACAGGAAGCGCATTGTAGGGTGTGTGTGTGTATATAGTATAAGTCTATAGGTGTAGGTCGTCGTAGGGCGTAGGGTGCAATGCGATCGATAGTCGGGTACCACGCGCGGATCGTCGATGCAAACGAGAATTTGCTCGTTTACTTTTCCGCCCGTTTCCCATGGAATGCTCTCGACCAAATAATAATAACGTGCTCTCTAAGCGTTAACCGTGAATTCATTACTGGTCCGTTTTAGGCTGCGATTACAGTATATAGTCGTTATACAGTCGTATATATGAATGTATATAGTCATAGTGATTTATCTAAGATGTCCGCAATTCGCGTGTGATGAACTAATACGATTTCGGTATAAGAAATGGCAAGAGAAGTCTTATTTCTTAAGCATACATTGTAGAAATAGTAATAAAGTTCTGTTTTCAGAGTTTCCAAATAAAAGTTGGACAGTGATTATACGATACTAGGTTTAAGAAAATTGCTGTTTTGCTGAAGGGTGCGCCGGAGTGAAAATATCACTATTTCCGCTCGCAAATCGGCGACAGGAGAAAGACACTGACAGAGAGTATAAAACAGCTTGATTTTTCGATCACTCGGTCGAGCTGCATTTAGCGAAGAAGCAATATTCTTTGATGCTCTTTGTGTTCGAATATTCTCTGTTCAGAGCCCTTTTCTTGCAATTTGTCTCTTGGAACTTTGTAAACAACAAAAGTGTACGTTTTTATAGAAGAAATTTTTTTCTGTACACTTTTTCCAAAAAAGGGCTCTGAACGCCAACTCACAATAATACAGAGAGTATTTCCACACAAAGAGCATTTGGAAAAAGTGTACAGAAAATGATTTTCTTCATTGGCTCAGAGCCAAATTGCAAAAAAGTGCTCTGTACGGGACCCCGCAATAAATAAAATAATCATTTTATTTAAATCTGAATTAAAAATAAAATAATATATAATAAATCCCTTCTAAGATTTTCTATAATAAAAAAAATACATTTGCTTCTCTGTCTTCGTAGTTCACCTCGATTGCCGCTGTTAATGTCACTATTTCCGCTCCGGCGCACCCTTAACAGAATTGCATTGGAGGGTTTAGGTCAAAAACGGATTAGTTCAGAAGTTTGTTTTCTGCCGTGTACCATATCTCAGCCTGCTCGACGCGATTTCTATACGACCACAAATTTGATGTAAGTCGGTATGTTGGCCACCATGTTCTCCCACTCGTTGCTATTGCGGACCTCCGCGCTATCCTCCAAGTCCAACAGCTGAGGAGTACCATCGGGCCTGGGGATTTTCTCGTTGATCTTCTGCAGGTACTCGCGGATTATCTCGGAACCTCTATCCTCCACCGTTTCGATTATCTGTTTCTTGAATGTTCCGATGAAAGCGTTGATCACGGCGTTCAGGATCTTATCAACTACGTCACCTTGGAGCTTCACATCTATCTTACTAAAACGCGAGAGAATGCAATTGAAAATCATGTAGCCGAATGGGATTACACGATAAATTTACGGACAATAATTACCGGACAGAGGCAGTCTGGAACGACACTAGACTGAGCCTGTACTGCTTCAGATCTGCATTCAGCACCACTCGTATCTTCGTGTCGTACAAACGGACATTTATGGGCCCCGATCGCGAGGCGATCGAGTACTGGAAGTCGTAATCATAGCCGACCTGAAACATCGGAGAAAACGAGATGTCGATCAAGTTGGCGTTCTTATCGGCAGTGTATCTGGCGAGAGAAATCGATGAAGCAGGTGGAGCGCCTTACATCGATAAGATCTAATCCCAGCACCGCGTCCAAAGTCAGTATTTTATCTTCGTAAGATACAACCACGTCGCCGCTGCGCTTCAGCTGCGATAGTCCTTGGGCCCAACCGTGGCTCAGGTTGAGCACTCCGTTCATGCCGAGTATTCCGTCCTGGAACAGATCAACGAATTCTTTCGTTTCCAAAGATATACAAATCCTTCTCCGGAACCCTATCTTGATCCTGAGTATCGAAATTAAACAGTTTCTAACGATTAAATGAAATGAACAGCTACTATTGTACATACAATAGGAACAGAAAGAGACTAATACAGCAAGGAGCATAACTGATTCCACACACTTTAAATCAGAACAACTTTTTTATGAATAGACCAAACGACTTCAATTTCTCTGTAAGGCTAGAAGAATTGTGAAAAACATTAGTGGAAATTGATTTTTACAACTTTTTGAGCTGGGCCAATCACAAAAATTCAAAAGACGTGTCTGGTCAACTGGTATAAATTATATACGCTCCGAGAATTTCATTGAAATTAGTTAATTGGTTCGCGAATTATAAACGATCAAAAGTAGTAATTTCTGGTGTACCATAAAGTGGCAAGTTTTACCATTTTTGTGATCGTTTATAATTCGCAAACCAATTAACCAATTTCAATGAAATTTTCAGAGCGCATATCATTTATACCAGTTGACAAAATACATTTCTTAAATTTTTATTATTGGGCCATCTAAAAAGTATTTAGTATTGTTTTTCACAATTCCGATCAAATGCATTTTTTCAAAAAAAGAAAACTTATTTATTAGGCGTCATTTACTAAACTAATTCTTGTAGCCTTGCAGAGAAATTGAAGTCGTTTGGTCCATTTATAAAAGTTATTCTGATTTAAAGTGTGTGCAATCAGTTATGCTCCTTACTGTACGGCTACAAAGAAGTACCTACCATTAGAAATATGGAGAAAGAACAATTGTGAAACAACAACTTCTTGTGAAGTTGTCCGCTCTCAACACAGTTCTTACAATTAGTGCCAGAACGGGAGCGTATGTAATATTCTTATATCAGTAGCTAATTTACAATTCATAATCAATCAGTATCCGCGGATGGCATCATTGATATCTTTCATCTTCAATATATACAGCTAACAATAAGTCAGACGGAAATTATCGGGACGGTAATAACATAGGACCCAAAGAAAGTTTTACCAGCTCCTTGTGGACGTCACTCATTTTCAGAGGATCCAGCCCTTTCTTTATGATAATTTCACTTATCACAGGCATCACATTGTCGAAGATGTCGTTGATATTGGCATCCAGTCCATCATTATTCCTCAGCTTCAATTGCTGCTCTCTGCAAACGAGTCGAACGTGATTTCGTTGATCCGCGAATCCGCGGAAACGTCCCAGAAAAAACCGGAAAGAAATATTGTAGCGTTATCTATGGGCTCAAGGTCATAAAAGAGTAGATCGATGGATTCGTCTTCACGTCAAAAATGTATTTTAACATTTAAAATATCAGAATGATTTTTATTTCTTGTATAAAAGATTTTTTTTTTCAAATTTTATATATAGAAATTTGCACATGTTCGAATGCTGTTTAACTTTTATTCGAAATATTTTTTCGAAATAGAGAATTCGCGATAATAGAGTGGTTTCATCGGAAAGTTGGAAAAAATTATTTTTGCACGTAAATTATGTTGCAGTGATGTGATTTATTATTTTGATACTAAATATGTAGATCACGTAACTTTTTAATAAGCAAACGTATATTTTAAGAAATCTTCAAATTCTTGCTATTAATTTTCTTACACTTAAGTACGAGTTTAACTGGCGATCTTAAACAATTAACTAAGTAGATAAGGTAACAAGCTAAATATAAACCGAACTTTAAATCAAGACTATGTATAAAGACTAGATAAAATTAGAACTGTAAAAAACTAAAGGGAAACTAAGATATAACATAAAAGAGTGTAGCAGACGCTCTCTGGTGGCACTGTTTCAACTGAATACTGAGTGCAAGGAGACAATTTAGTCGAAGGCTTATCTGCAGCATTCCATATACACCCTGAATATTGTTAATTTGAACAATTTCCTCATAAAATCTCGTGAAGGATCGAGCGAACGCGTTCGAACGTGAGAGTTCGGCGTACAGGCGTACTACGCGATACGCTGCGACTTTCGATGCTCATTTCTACTTAAATTAGTTACAACTCTTCAATCCGGAAAAATCCGGAACCAATTCTTTTTGGCCTATAATCACGAACCTTCATCAAACATAATGGTACAAAAACGAGTGCTCAATTTAGCTCAATACTATAACAAAATCGACAATAAAGTTTTGTAATCGTAAGAAAACTTACAGAATGATTGGTAATGTCCAAATATTAATAACTATACCAATTTAGATTATGACAAAATGTAATCTGTGCGAAAGTGCTCGGTAAACCTACCTGGAAACTTTTGTAATATAAGAATTTACACAATTTTCCTTAAAACACTTGAAAATCGCCAATGAACGGACAAAAGCGCGCCTTGAAATCGCTCGACTTTCGATGAAGTTTACTACTTGACGGTTGTACAAATCGAAAAAACAACATTGTAGCCTTATTCGTCAGACCTCTAACTACGACGGACAAAAAAAATTTTATGACATACGCAAAAATGTAGACACTGACTTTTATCCGGTTTTTCTGTGAGGAGGAGAACAGAATGCTTACGGCACGAGTTTGTTGGCTCTCGCTTGCAAAACACATTGCGCGGTAACGCACAGAAATGTTAGGAAACCGATGTTAAGAAAATCGGCCATTGTGTATTTCTTGAAACAGCCAGGCGAATTGCAAACGATCCACTTCCAACCATCTACTACTACCAGATCCTCTCATCATCCCCAGTTTTATTGACACGCTGCTCAATTATCTCGTGTGATCTAATCGCAATATCAATTTGTACCCTTATTATCGTACTTAACAAATCGAACATAACATGATACAAGCGATACGGACTATTTTTTCTCAATCGGAGATACGCGGAGCACCTGTCGAGAAGATTGTTCTCAAAATAATGGACACACACTTGCAACAAAGAAGACGCAAACTCTATCGTGTTATATTCGAAAGATTGTTCCGTTGTGTTTTTCCCCGTTCGGATAATCAATAGGATAGTGGATGCTTATTTTAAAAATGATTCAAAATGAATTATTTTAAAATGATTCGTATAATAGTATCTTATTTTTAAAAGACGCATCAATTTTCTCGAAGATTTTCCGGTTTATTTCGAAAGACAAAGACAGATTTCAGACAAATGCACCATCCTATTTTCGATCGACTGTTATCTCGTGCGTCGACCGTGATTGATTATGTTGTTCCAAATTTGGCATTTGCCACATGGACACGAAAGATAAGTTTGGATCGATGACCGTTCAAAGTCGATCAACGGCCAACATTTGCGGATAATCCACGATACTGATTTTCTGTTAGTGATACGGTGAAGCAAGGAACAAGTGTTCCGGGTTTCCGAGTCGAGTACAAGAGTTTTGCAAAAAAAATGTCAAGAGGTTTATTCAGTTTATTGGTTTTACAAGACTGTCTACAGTGGCGATACTGGCGATAGTCGAATAAAAATCCAAGGTGAGGCGTGAAGGTCACCTTGATTTTTTAAAATGGAAACAACACCTACTTTCTGTATCATGAAAATGATATCATTCAAAGAACAATGAAAATTGTTTCTATGATATCCAGAGTTGGACAAAAATCAACTAATAATTGAAAATGACTAATAGTCTGATTGATTGTTAGTCAAAACTTACAAACAATAGTTAGTTAAAACTTTTTGATTAGTTAGACATAACTACATGGCACTAGTTAGTAATGGCACAGTTGTAAGTAATCGTTAGTTATTGCTTATTAGTTGTGATTAATCATTAGTTAGTTTAAATGATCAGTCATCAATCTTTAGTCATCAGTCACTATTGTGCTATTAACATTCATTAATATGTATACTTAAAATATATCGGAATTTGCAGTGACCAAATGTGTCATAATCTGTACTTTATATGTCTATAAACTAATAGGATATTGTCTTGTTATTATTATATCTTGTTTTACCTTATAACCATTTTTAGTTATTAGTCATAGTGGAATTCTGATTGCGTATTTAGTCATTAGTTACGCCATTATAGTCAGTATTCAATATTCATCCTTAATAAAAATTTAGTCATTATTCATTAGTCATTACGCTCACAAATACTTATGTAGTCATTACTGATAGTCACGCTTAAATATTTACTTAGTCATTTTGAGCGGCAGTGTAGGTGTTTCCATTTTAAAAAATCAAGGTGACCTTCACCTCACCTTGCAGAGTCGACCGGTCACTACCCTTAGTCTCACACAAAAATCAACACTATGACACCTCATCGTAGTCATCTACCTCTCCCTTTAAGGAACTACTATTTAAGTTCACGCAAAAAACTGAACCCAGCTTTTAGAAATCTCAGCTCAGCGATGACCTCTCTCTTTCTAATTTCTGTCTAAGTTGTCAGACTTCAGACGAATCATACGTTGTAACTTGTAACGCGCTTACTTTGTGACCGAAGATATAGTCGAGGAGTTTTATTAATAAACCATTTTTTTTTATTTATCATAAACCTACAACGTTTATTAACTATTCATGCAGAAAACGACATTGATTTCGTAATACGATGACATTGTATCCATAAATAACGTTAAAATAGTTTTTTTCCGTCTTTTCGGGTCAAATGCCGCGCAGTTTGTCGGAGTTTACGTAAAGATTAATCAGGCTGATATCTATCACGAGAACCAGAGGAGAAAAGAGATCGTTGATCTGGCAGGAACCGTCGAAGTAGCGGCCGAAGAGTCTCCTCGAAGAGGAAGTTGAGCGACCGCGGTTTTACGACTCTCCGATCCGCTCGCTGTCGCTTTCGTTCAGGGTTGAACGCTCGCGAAACGAGTTCCCTTTCGCGCTGCGACCTAGAGACCAGAAATTTCGATTTCAGTCACGGGTAACGAGAGGTACCTACGCTCTACAAGGATGGAGCTTTTGCTTTCGAGAGGCACACGACTCGAAAAGGGAAACGCGGACACGAACCGCCGAGATCCGCGACGCGTTCAATCATTGATCAGCTTTATCGACGCAAACAAGAGTAGGGTTGGCAGTGTGGTGCCCTCACGGTGACGGATCGACGACGGCCAAGCAGATCCACCGTTCTACGTTAACGACATCGCGCGAGCGTCGCTTTTACGCATCGCGTCGCTTTTACGACGCGACGCGACGCCGATTGTCCGGTAACCTATTTACGACTCGGGAAAACAACGATCACGAGAACATTACCGGGTGGGAGTTGGTGTAAACAAATAGATCACACGATTTGCATCGCTGTTGTTCCGTTTGTTTTCGCCTGTCACAGGTTATATAGGTAATGCGACACGTGCGTCTTGTGCGTTTCTTAGTCAATAACAAGTTACATCTTCGGTTCGAAGAACGGTTGCTGTTTTCGATCGCCGCTGCGCACCGCCTTCGCATTCGCCTGGCGCAATGCGATCGATTCGAATTCTGTGGTTGCGGATATGTTTAATTGAAACAGATCTACAAAACGTATTTTCTAAATTCTCAATATAGGCCCACATAAAAAAGTTGTAAAATGGATCTTTTAGTATTTTCTCTACAATTCCAACCAATTGCAATTTTCGAAAAAACTTCTTTTCACATCCGGTAGTGAACTAAGCTTCCGAAAAAAGTTTGAATCGTATAATCCAATATTAAAAAGCTTATCACGTTTTTTAGAGCGTCCGAATATTAATGGGAGTCACTGTACGTATTTACCAGGGAAAAAGTCGTGAAAACAAATTTGAAACGCTCCAAACAATAATGCAATTTAACCGACGTCCTATGTCAAAGCATTAGCAATATTTCTTACATTCAATCTTTCAATATTTCTGTTCTTTCAAAATTACTATAACATATTTAATTTACAGATGCGATTGAAATAAATCTTGAAAAAGGTCCGAACTAGGATCGAAACGTTGATTTTGTTTGACAATTAGCAAAGTTGCTTTATAATTCACAATAAACGATCGAACCGTTGCGCCGAAAACATTTAAAAATTTATTGTCAAAGCATTAGTGTTGAAATCTCTAAACGACAACATTTCGAAAGTGAATGTACACGTGTGTAATACGACGTTCTTCCTGTAAACCACAGAATCGACTCGAGATTGCGTTCTTCCCGGAATCGGTTCTCCTCTTCAAGGACTTCGAGTCGATGTTGTGGTCGAGAATCGGTATCCTCGTTCCGGTCCCCTCGTTCGTCAATGGCTTCTACCGTTCGTTGAATAGTAGACGGCCTCCGCGATGAGAAACGCGTTACAATGTCGAGGTTAAACCGCCTACGGAACCTTCAGGACCGACGTTCTCCTAACGGGTCCACTGGCATGAAACCGAGTAAACAATCTTGTTTGCTAGTGTTATCAGCACCTTCGTCCGATGAAGCATGCGGACGCGATTACCACAGGCCCGTTGCGAAACTCGCCTCTTCTCGAAAGCCCAAAACACTATTGTTGACCCTAGTTTCCCCAACGCAACTCGTCCCTCCGTGTCAAATTGACGCAACGCTAGACGAAGATGGACGATTCGATTTGCGAGTTGACACAAGGGTGTCAGTAGAAACGATAAGCCGAGTCTGTTTATATTTATGACATCGTCGAGTGTCCAAGTCGCTTTCTGGGTTCTTGCGACAACGAAAAGTCGGAGGAACTGTGGGAAAATCGTGGAAACTTTTTGTTGTATTCCGTTACTTAGTATTTTATTTACAGTGACTCCCATTTATATTCGGACGTTCTAAAAAACGCGATAATCTTTTTAATATTGGACTATACAATTCAAACTTTTTTCGGAAGCTAGAGCACTTAGTTGTAAACGCTGGAGTTCATAGAGTTGAGATCCGGTGAGTACGGCGGCCATTCCGCAGATGTGATGAAACCTGGAAAATGGGATTTGCTACGGTTTTCGTGGATCAAGGGGTCAAAATCAACCAAGGCGTGTATCGACGGGACATTCTCGAAGCCGTCGTACTTCTGTGGGCCCAACAGCACCTCGGCGATCCGGAATGGACGTTACAGCAGGATTCCGCGCCGGCCCACAGGGTGAAAACGACTCAGGAGTGGTGCAAATCCCATTTTCCAGGTTTCATCACATCTGTGGAATGGCCGCCGTACTCACCGAATCTCCACCCAATGGACTACAGCGTGTGGTCAATTTTGGAGGCCAGGGCCTGTGCTCGGCCCCATAAAAATTTGGAGTCATTGAAGAAATCTCTGTACCAGGAGTGGGACCGAATGACGGCAGAAGAGCTGCGGCCCATTGCCGAAAATTTCAAGACACGTTTGAGCCTGTGTATCGGCGCAAATGGTGGCCATTTCGAAACTTCTTAAATATATGAATACTAAAGGTCCATGTTATGGTTGTTATTATTTGGTTTTTCAAAATTCGTCGATTTGACAGAATTATAATAAGAAATTATTAACTCCGTTATTTCTTGTCACCCAGTAGTTGTACACAGTAGGTACTTCTGAGACTTGGGTACCTGGGTACTCGGCTGTCTCGCGAGATACCCGGGTATTTTTGCTCTAGCCGGGTGTCTCGTGGGTTCTCGAGTATCCGAGTATGTATCTCGTACACTCGGGTGGAGGTCTAGCTCTAGTGTAGATCGACCTTAACTCGATGGTCGATCTGGGTCAACGATCCGACGCGACGCTACGCAACAAGACGGAACAAGTCTTGACAAGACTAGACGCGTCGCTCTTCCCGTCTTTCTCCAACGTTCGGAACAGATGGTAAAAGTAGGAGGCTCGGCCTCTGGTCCGAGGGACGTCGACCAATCGGAGCGCTTATCCCGACGAAAACATCGCTCTCGCACGTTTTCTCCGTCTCAGTTTCGATGCCGCGAATTCTGTTTTCCCGTGTGCGCGCGTGTATGCTAGCCGATAATAAACAATACCGTCGTAACTGGTTCCCTGGTCGGCGGCTCAGTTGGACTCAATAGTTGGTTCGAAGCGGACGCAGAGGTACGAGAAGCGCGAGAGTTTTGGTACACCGCGGAACTTTCTTCGCGGCTCTGAATCACGGAATATTCCGAAAGTTTGGCGGCAATCCGACTCGTCGTATCGCGTCGTTGCAAGCTGCGGTGCCCGGCAGACTTTGATCGCGCTTACCAAAGCGGGAACCAGCGTCGCTGTGTCCTCGCGGAGCTTTCGGTTGCACAAGAACGGGACAGGGGACAGAGCTTTCAGCGTACTCTTTGGTTCGCACGGTAAGTGTCGGCAAACGCCGACAACCCTTTCGGGAATCGCCTCTGCCAGGAGCGGCTACGAGAGTGAAACACGTCGAGAGGGACGGGAAACATTATCAAATGTTCAGCCTGTGCAAGTAACGTCGATACGCGCCGCGTCAGATCAAAACCAAAACCCTAACTGGTCTCGATGACCATATTACAATCGTCGTGACAGAAAGACAACAGGAAACAGGAGGCGGTTAACGGAAATTCCGATTGCGCAATTTCCTCGCCCTTGTTCGCGCTCATCGATTGGCACAGCCTCGCGTACGTAAATTTCATTCTATTGTCGCGCCTATCTCGCTCTCCCTCTCTTTTTCTCTCTCTCTCTCTCTCATTCCTCCTTTTATTCGTCTTATTCGAAGACGAGCGAGATCGAACGGCAATTTCCGCTCAGCTGTTATCCATCGCACATCCTCTCGCGCTCGTCTCGTCGAACCCTGTGTCAAGTCCATGGTCGAGTAGTAGTAAAAACTGGGCGGAAGCCAGAGAATCGTTGTTGCTCGTCGGTGCACACACGCGTGCTCGTTGTTTGTTCGGTAAACGACAAAGCGGTGTCCACACTGACGATATAGCATCTGCCGCTGCTATTCCAAAATTGGATTCGCGCGGACGTGTCCGCGTTGCTCTCTCTTTCTCTCATCGATCGAGCCTCATCTTGTCTCCTCGCGTCGATGCACACATATGAACACATTCCGCGCGCGACTACCAATTCGCAAACCGGGACGAATCGGACAGCTTTCCATTTTGATGTTAGAAGCGACGCCGGGGATCGTCCCAGCGAAAGCGACAAACGCGGCGAACGCAGCTTGATATGTCCGCGTAAAAGTACGAGATGAAATCGCCGTTCCATCTGGTACCCGATTAAACATCATACCGCCGCGCCATGCCGTTGCATAATCGTATCCGTGCACGTGTGCGTGTCTCGCAACACCATGTAACAGATGACACGCGATTCTCTCGATTGCCGATCGTCGAACCGATTTGCTCAGCGATCCAAGTCCGCCGCGGATTAGCTGGCAGAGAAGGTCGGCGATGTTTTGACTACGGATTTTATGCATTCGCGGGAAAAATTTGCAGCTGCGTCTTGACACAGTGGAAACATTCAGAGAACTGCATCAATATCTATTATGTACTTCATTGTGTGTGATCAAGTAAAATTATTCTAGAAATGGAAACGTTTCTAAGTTGCTCCTATTTGTTGTAGCTAGACTCCGGATTTGATGCATTTATAAGGACAATGAGCAAGTGCAATTTAAAACAGTGAAAATATTGAAAGACTTTAAGAGTATTAATGTATGATTTTCACCACATTAAAATTACACTGTCCAACACCAAATTTGATTTTAATATACTGTTGGGTCCTTCTTATAGAGTTTTTTGCGCTGATTCCAAATCTGGTTTTTGAAAAACATGGCTTTGAAAAAAAACATATTTTTCAACTTTAAACAAATATTGTTATGTTATTCTTGTTAAATTAAAATTATTAAAAAATAATAATTTTTTTGTTACAAAAGGTCTTTTTTGTATTAAATATACTATAAACAAGAGACTAACATTAAAATATACATAAAATAATTTATACAGAATAAATATACTAATAAATAATAAATAATAATAGTATAACATTTAATAAAATATTACATTTAAGTAAGCTGACATAATAGCGCGCTTATAGCCACGCGCCGTTTCACCGCAGCCGCGCCGCGCCGCGCCGTATCCCGACGAACGACCGCGCTAGTGGAAGAGCACCACTGGCGTCAACGCATGTGGGGCGAAGATATTTTGCTTTCTGGCTCGGTAAAAACGTCAAGGGGGGTTTTTCAAGATAAAAGTATGCTCTATCGCGTGGTATAGTTCGATTTTCGGCTGGACCCTTATTTTTTGAGATAAATTCGAAAATATCCGCAAAAATTTGTGCAAAAGTGGTGTCTCTCCGTCTTTAATCATTATTTAAACATGTTTAAACAATCATAATGTATTGATGTTGGATATCACTGTATTCGGGAAAGTCTACAGAATCTTTTGCTGTAAAGAACAATTCAATATCTTTTATAATAACATCATAATATTTGTTTGAAGTTGAAAAATATGTTTTTTTTTCAAAGCCATGTTTTTCAAAAACTGTGCGTATAGGAAAAAAATTAAAACCAGATTTGGAATCAGAGCAAAAAACTCTATAAGAAGGACCCAACAGTATATTATAATCACAAAAAAAGTTGAAATTTGTTGGACAGTATTATTACTACTGCGTTTTTACTCCGGAATGATCATAAATGAAAACTTTGTTACTGCTTCGTCATGTTTAGTATAAATGAGCAGCTATAATTTGACACAGTGAAAACATTCAAAGAATTGAATAGCATCAATATGTATATTACTTTATTGAGTCCAAGTATAATTATTCTAGAAATGAAAACATTCCTAAGTGGCTCCTATATGTTGTAACAAATGCAGAACAGTTTTATTTCGCATAAAATTTATTCGATCTACGAAATCAAATAAAGAATGCGGTTTATTACCCCGGAATGTCCATAAATGAATATAAAATTCATTCGATCTATGAAACCAAATAAAGAATGCGGTTTATAAACCCGGAATAGCCTTAAATGAATATAAATTTGCCACTGCTTCGTCATGTTTAAGTAAAAAGACGTTGTAAGTCATCCTGTCGACGATGAGTAAGTCCGATGACGCGTTTCAAGAAGCGACTCCGACATCGGAGTCTCTTTATAGGTTTGTCGATCGAGCTTCTCGTTCGATCGCGACTCCGATCGCAGAAATGCACGACCGATTACGGTTCGACTCCGTAACTCGTTATTACCTCGCCTTACCGGCCGCCTAGACTCTCGATTACTTTCGGCACGATTTCAATTGCATAAACGTGCCATCGAGATAAGCGACGAATCCGGGGAGAGATATAGAGAGGGAAGGAGAGAAAGGCCGTAGCCGAATGAACGGGTAAACAAGCTTTTACCGTTTGAAAGTTCCGCGTCACGAAGGAAGCTCTCTAACAGCACGAGAACAAGCAATTTCAAAGTGAATCGCAGGCTTTCGGAGTTTCCGACGAACCGGTCACTCGACGACAACGTGGACGATAACGAAGCTCAATTCCCGGAAGAATTTCTCTGCAAAAGATCTCGCGGTAAGCAGCGCGCTGGCTCTTGGCTCGAGCGATAATCGCGTTTGGCGATTCGCCGAATCCCAGACAACTCGCGACGCGACGCACGCGAGAAGGTAGTCGACTTTTGTTGTACGCGTAACTAATTCTCCCGAATATCAAAATTCGCAGAATATCCTTCGAGACGTTCAAGAGCTACGGAAAAAACGATCGAGGAAGAAGCGAGAGAAGAATGTTGTCCCGATGATGAGATTTTTTGAAATTCATCCAGTCGCTGCGATCTAGCGGGTTTGCGAGCGGTTTGGCCTGTCGCGCAAGGTCGAATCTTCTCGCGTCGAACAATCTCTGTCTTCGTTCGAAATTTTGGCCGAAAATACCGCACGTTTCCGCCTCGATGAAATATGGTCGTCCGACAAAGCACGAATCATCGCGCGCCGTCACCGCTTCCGGCAAATTTCCCAAACTTTTCTTTGTCCTGACCGTCGCATCGCTTCACAGATAAGGAGGACATCGAACGGTCGATAAAAAGTCGATGTTCCGTAAGCCACTTTCGCGTAGGCTCGAAACGAACTCGGAAATTTCGTCAGCCGAATGGTCCGCTGACATTTTATCTTTGAGGAAGGACGATCTCTTCACACGAAAGTTTAGGAGCACGTCCACAAATATCTTATAACGTACAACAAATCTCTTTTCAACATGTTGTTATTATTATTATTATTATTATCTATTATTATCTATTATTCTATTGAAATATTGATTAGAAGCTGCGACGTTCTATTGAAATATTGATTAAAAGCTACGACGTTCGTTTTTTTGTTGTATTGAAATATGATTCTATAAGCACTTTTAGTTTTTCCCGAATTTTCCATTTTTCCGTGATACTTTGCCAATTTTTCTTATCCTATAACCTAGTTCGGACTAATACGAACATTTTAAAAAAAGAATTAGCCAAATCGGTCCAGCCGTTCTCAAGTGATGCGCTTATCAACAAACAGCATTTGATTTTTATTTATATAGATAGAAGATAGATAGATTATAAACGGACCGAAGCCCTATCACATAAATGTTTACAATAGAAAACAATAAAGGACTGACTACTCGTATAATAACATAGTTGTTTTTTAAACATGTGCAAAGACTGAATGAAACAATCAATACGAAAAAAATAAAGCTCTGTGGTCGGATACTCTTCTGCGCGTCTACTCTTCTGTGTCTTCTACAATGTTTCTAAGTTGACTATGTTTAATATTGTGAAGTTATCGTGATCAAATATAGACATAGGATTATTAATCTTATAAGAACGAAACCTAAGAAATTTATGTTGCACTCTGTTATGAATCTGTACCTTATTTACCTAAAGATAACGATTGAATTTGAGGATCATCGATTGCGAAATGCATTATAGTTTATACGTAGTGTCGGATATAAGTGTGTGTATGTACAAGTCGGTCCTGCAGTCTGCATATCGTGATCAGTGGGCGTACTTTGAACTACTGCGAAATTGTCGTTGTGTGGATTCAAGTCGAAAATAGCCTCATTATGTTTGACGGAATGATCGGTTGCGCGGTCACGCACCACGCTGCTCTCCAACATGCAACCTATACGACACGCGGCCGTAAGACCGACAGTTCGGATCTCTTATTTAACGAACATTGAAATTATAAAACACGGTCGGAACCGATCGAGTAAATCTCGTCAATCTTTTATGGTGCAATGCGTTCTGTATCGAGTTTCGATCTGTAATATACAATGATGTTTTTCGGCGCAACGTTTCGATCAAATTCTACATTAAATAGTCATATTGTAGGAAATTTAAACGTTTCGATTCGGATGTGAATCCGTAACGTCCTAAGACCACGTTTGTTACTGAACTGCTCAAAAAGTCTTCTGACACTTGTGTCTAAGGCAGGGCCCGCTAGATACTCTTACTGATGAGTCCTCTAGCGGGTCTAGGACGAAACACCTTTTTTTTTCTCTAATAGAATACAATTCTATAGCAAACGTGGTCTTAGGACGTTACTGATTCACATCCGAATCGAAACGTTTAAATTTCCTACAACATAGCTATTTAATGTAGAATTTGATCGAACCGTTGCGCCGAAAAACATTATTCCAAGTATATTCAAAAACAATTTACGAACGATAAGAATCCCAGCTTCGTAATATACAATATTATTGATTTACGGAAAAACCAACCGATTTTTATCAACCGATCACACGGGTCATATCTGACTCGAATAACGATACGCTTATCCGCAGATCGTAAAAAACGTTTTCTCTGGTTTACTAATACACGACCGTGATCAGCTTGCGTAACCGGTAAGCTCCGCTTAAATTTCGCGGTTGTACGATTTCGCTGGCATTGAAATCAGACGCGTGACGTTCGCTAAAATTGGATTCGTTTTGTACCGTTCTCGGACGGTTTCTCCGCGAACCTTTGAAAACAGATTCGAACCGGAAGGGTAAACGACGCAGCATCGTTGCACCGCCGCACAGTGCGCAAGAAACCGATCTTTTTGGACAAAAATCTGCCGACAACTCAGTTTTTTCATCGATTCAATTGGAATTTTTTTTTTAAATGTTCGTGAAAAACTATACTTTGATGACGTGCTGCGCGAAAAACGTTAACTGTCACAAGAAATCAAGAATGCTTGTCTACAAAATCCAATAACTCCGATACTTCATCCGCCCATACCATTTGCATGTTGACACTGAGTTGCCGACAACCCTAAACCGCACGATTTTAAACTGTAAATCTGGCCCTGAGAATTACCAATTGAATCGATTTTTGGGTTAAGAAGCAACTCAGCTGGGACATGCAAATTTATGGTATGGGCTGATGAATTATCGGAGTTAGTGGGTTTTGTAGATAAGGATTCTTGATTTCTTGTGACAGTTGACGATTTTCGCGCAGCACGTCATCAAAGTATAGTCCTTCACGAACATTTAAAAAAGAATTCCAATTGAATCGATGAAAAACTGAGCTGTCGGCAGATTTTTGTCCAAAAAGATTGGTTTCTCGCCCACTGTGCGCCGAAACCGACGAAATCTGTGTCAAAATCAAAGAACTTTCGATAGAAATGAGATAGACCGATGTAATTTTTTTAAAATGAAAGCTGAAACTTTGTAGAATATGGAATAATTATGGAGATTGTGGTACGAACGTTCTTTAAACTTGAAAGAATTCGTTAAACTTGCACAATTTCAAGAAAATTGTGGTTTTTTCAATACCATGCGCGGAAAAAAATTTTTTTTAACATGCGACACATTATTTCCCGTAGATTTTTTCACGCTGATTTCAAATCTGGTTTCAAAATTTGTCTGCGATCTTTTGTCTGCGATTTTGCAAGAAATCAATTTTTGTGAACACAACTTATGAAATCATTTTTTCGTTAAAATGAATTGGTAACCCACTAAGATAGATACCGATATATTTATTAATTAAACTGCGGATCTTTATGCAAACTAAAAATGTTTTGCATGGATTGTGGGAAGCAGAAATAACATAAAAATTGATTTCATCCCTTAACGACTTTGTTACATTAAAAGCAACATTACAACATTCTTGAATTTTTTAAATCTTACTCTTTTATATTACACCCAATCAATTTCTTCACAAATGCATAAAGATCCGCAGTCTATTAATAACGTAAACAATATTTTGAATAATGAATTGTCAAATGTTCGTAACTAAAATATTTATTCAATTTCATTAATTTCTTCATTTTTGAGGTCTGCGGACCGTTACAAAGCAGGACAATCAGTTGTCAATTTCAAAACGTCAACTTTATGGTGAAATGTCCCTAAATTCTTCGATCCGGCCCACCCCACCGTGCGTCGCGTCGCGATGCTTGCGCGGAACAACGCACACGTACATACTCGGTGTGCAGACCGCACGATGACTCTTATTTTCGTGTAACCGTATCGGTTAGCATTGTACGGAAACCTTCGATAACGAGCCGATACCAGAAAACGTAGTGACAAAACGATGAGTCACCCGAAAGCTGGAACAAAGTTCATGTTTTTCTCCTGAGCGTTACGACCGATGGCATTCGTTTACCATTTACCGTTTACTTTGCAGGTTCGCTGCGTTTCGAAGAGCGCGGTAAACATCGGACTGGGTCACGTGACGGCACGCGTCTTATCGAGCGACGCGCATCGAGCTTGTGATTGGTCGAGACGGGCCACGTGATCAGTTCTAACGTCAACTTGGACCACCGTCTGCTGGTGCTTGATCGAATTTCTCAGCGAACCTTCCAGGAACAAAGGATACGCTCTCCCTTCGGTTCGACTGGCGAATATCCTCTCACCGAGGGTTCGCTTTCTTCGTAGATCGTCTACTCTCACGCCACAGAGTGTAACACAGTGATCGCGTCGTAAATCGACGCTCGGTGTTTCTTCACGATAGTCCACCGGCGATTCGTTGACAGTTCGCGATCGTTCCGAATCGGTGACACAGCTTAATCACGAAGCCCTCGAAAATTCGGTTTCAAAGTTCATCGGACAGCGATCGCCTCCTCGTCGCAGTTTCTCCTCGACGATCGTTGCACCTCGCGGAACCTCTTGGATGCCGTCGAAATTCGGTTCTCCAACATGGTTAAGTAAATATCTCGGAACGTACAACGCGGTGAATCGTGCGTCTTTCGTCTTGTGTGTCGATTTCGTTTGAAAAGTGGTTGTTCGATCGTCGCGGTCGAATTCACCGTCGAGAGTGCACCCTTTTCGAGAACGAATCTGATCGAAAGTCGGTACAAACATGTACAGCATGAACTACATTGGTAAGTTTATTAGTAATTTTCGAGACTTTTACAATGAAATCAACGCGGCGACGCTCACCGGTGCCATCGACGTCGTCGTCGTCGAGCAGCCCGATGGATCGTTCACCTGCTCGCCCTTTCACGTGCGTTTCGGGAAACTGGGTGTACTTCGCTCCAGGGAGAAAGTGGTAAGTCTAGAATTTCTTTGTACTTCTTCCCTCCAATCGTTTTCCTCCGAAGAGCAATCAGGTAACTCTTGCCGATGTGTTTGCAGGTGGACATAGAGATCAATGGAGAACCGAGGCAAATTCACATGAAGCTGGGAGACTCCGGAGAAGCTTTCTTCGTGGAAGAAGTTGGCTCTGACGGATCTCCAACCGACATAGAGATTCCACCTCACTTGGCCTGCGGCCCCATTCAGGATGATGCATGTTTCCCGCAATCTAGATTCAATGTTCTCTCCAAAGTGCCTCGAGAACAGAGAGACAAGATTTTGCTAGAATCGGTTTTGTCTATAGAGAAAGAGAAGTGGGATCAGATGTCCGCTTTACCTCCGGACCAACGCGAACAGTTTCTGATTGAAGAGTTCTCCGATCTACCTGCAGAGCGCAGAGAAAAGTGGCTCGAAACAGCTTCTTTGACAGCGGAGGAAAGAGATAAGATGTTCAAAGAAAATTTTGGCAATATATCCACCTTTCAAAAACAGCAGTTGATTCGTGAACAATATTCCGCTCTGGGAAACGAAGACAAGGACAGATTGTTTAAGGAAAATTTCCCAGAGTTACCAGTCGAACAGAGGCACAAGTTTGAGATAGCGTTGTTGAGCGACTGGAAAGAGAAGGAAGAGGAGAAGCAAGAGTCTCTGAAGAACGTTGAAGAAATCTTTGACATGGAAGGTATGAACGAGGACGAGGCTCGTCCAGTTACCGCGTCGACTCCCAAGTCGTTCGTCGCTGTGACTTCCTCGGATAGGATTCGCAAGATTAGCGTAGTGAAGAACGACTTCAGACCGATCACAGACGACGTGCAGAGCAGTGCGAAAGAAAAGTCCAGCGACGAATCGAACTCGTCGTTGAGCAAGAAAAACTCGAAGGATGAAACGGTCGAAGAAAACAAGAGTAACAATTCCACGAAAAGGAAGCGAAAAAGGAAGAGCATCATGAGGAAGAAGGGATCCCACAGGAAGGCTAGCAACGGCAGCAGCAGTCAAACGGAAGTTAGCGAGAACGACGTGTCCATTCAAGACGACCCTGTCGTCGAACCGGTAGGCCCCACGGAGTAAAATTGAACTCTTTGCACTCCTAATGCTTCGTACGGACCTGAACATTTCGCTGAACGGCAATTTCAACGAATAGAACGGAGAATGACTTGAATTTTTGGAGATGTTATGATAGGGACTAGTTTACTCTACAATGACTAAAATACTGTTTCCTAATTTTGCTATTATTTGGAATGGCAAAAAACGAATATAAAAAACACATTTATTTTACCTTTTTTGTCCGCGATTGTAACGAAAATTTGAACAATGCGTTTTGTAGGTTTCTGTAATGCATGCTGAAAATTTAAGGATAATTATTAGTAGATAGAAATAATTTTGAATGAATGGGCTCGCCCAAATTGATGTTCCGTTTGCCGTTCGGCGAAATGTTCAGGTCTATACGAAGCATAATGTTCGGAGTCCAAGGAGGTGACGTTGTCCTTCTAGAGAGTGGCATATTAATACAAACATTGTACGAAAGATGTTGAAGGGACCGAGCCCGGTTCCGGAAATGGAGAAGAAGAGCACGCCCCCTGCCGAGCCTTCCGCCCCGAAGCAAGAGCCGTCTGAAACTCGGCCGGAGACGGACTTCCATTTCTTCAGTGACACCGAGGTTACCAAGTATGTGTAATGTGTAAACATCGTGCTTTTCTCGAGACCACGAATGTCCCTTTCATTAATTGCTATCGTATGTGAACAGGAATCAGGACTCCAGACCATGTTCGCCGATACAGTCCGACACGGAGTTCGAAATGCGAAAGATCACGCAAGACAACACGGTAGGAGACGATCTTCAGCAGAGTTGGAAATGGGGCGAGCTGCCGAGTCTCACAGAAACGGCGCACGCGTCCCACAGAAATTCATTGAACTCGTCGAACGCGGTTAATCAGCCAAACAACAGTTAGTTAATTACATTCGAGCTATCTATACATATCCCTGTTTGATTTGCTAAATTAATTTGTTTGATTATAGCAGAAGCACATCGCTCCATGCTCAGCGGAATGTTCTCCTTTATGAAGAAGACTTCTCGCGTAAGACACAACCCGGAATCCGAAGGAATTTATTTGCGCGACATAAACGCCGACGAACTGGACCTTGAAGTCGCGGCGCTCTACTTCCCTTCTTCTCACAGAGGCCCGACTGCCGTGAAAGGTATAAATCACTCGTTGCGAGAGTATTTTAAATGTAACGTTAAGGGGGTGGAGTCGTTTCTAGGATTACAAGGACGCGGGATGCGCCTTCTCATCTTTCGATAATGTTTTTATTATGTGATGGTGTTTTTTCAGGTGTTTATGAAAATAGCTACACGCCTTTGTGTTTCCGCATAATGCAACTTATCTATGATCCTTATACAAAATAAACAATGTTTGCATTGATTGCAAGACACAGGAGCCAAACAAAAATTTCTTTCTTCTTTTAATTATCTTATTAAGGGGTAGACTCGTTGATGGGCTTTTTCAATAGTCAACAGCGCTAAATAAAAGATCAATCTATGCCGCAATCGCTCTCAAAAGTCCTATTTTTACGTTTACGATGCGTAATTTGCACTATTCGGCTTATGAAAATAGCTAGATGGTTTATGCTTCCGAATAATGCAAATTACGCCTCGTAAACGTAAAACTGGGAAGGTAGTGACTGTGGCCTATATCCATCTTTTGTTTTATCGTGAAATGAGCATTGCAATCCTGGAAACGAGAGTCGACCCTCTTAAATTGCTGACATACAATGAGAAAGAACTTATTATGATCATAATGCCGTTCTCCAGACAGAAAAGCCGTGGACGAGGAAGACACCGAATCGGGCAATGGACCGAGTTTACCGCAAAGCCCGAACAGCGTAATGGGAGCCATCGGAAGGCCAAAATCGCTGGACAGTGATTTCGAGGAACCGAAACATACGATATTCGACAACAGCATGGACGTCAGCTTATCGTTGTGCGGCGGTTTGGACTCTGAAAACGGTCCTTCCAAGGAAACTTTCCATCAGAACTTGCTCCAGTTCGAGGACATATGTTCCGATCCGAAATTATACGAGAATCCGAATCTAGTCGTAAAGATCAATGGAAAGTTTTACAATTGGACTACCGCCTGCCCAATTGTGATAACGTACGCTGCTTTCCAAAGACACTTACCACAAACTACAATAAAAAATCTGTACGCCCAATGCATGCCTCTGCCGGTGCACGAAGAAAAGAAGCAAGAAAACAATGGCAAGTCGGAAAGTCGCAGCGGTTATAGTTCCTGGTTCTCGTGGAGACGTTCCACGCAACCATCGAAGAAGCCTCAAGAGCTTAGTCAAGGTAACATGCTTTTATCACAATTGTTAATTCGAATGATACCGATGTTAATTAGTAGACTGCGGATTTTATGCATTCATGACAAAAATGGGTACGTATAATTTAAAGCAATGGACACGTTCAAAAGAGATTTAAGGACATCAGTGTATTATTTTCAGCTTAATAAGAAAATTAAGCTAAATAAGAATTTTCTATTTGGCTCCTGTGTCTTGCAATCAATGCAAACATTTTTTATTTTGCATAAAGATCCACAGTCTATTGATTATATATCGCGGTTTTGAACGTGTACTAGGGTACACGTGAAATAGGGATCTCTAATATTATTATGCCTCGTCCTAAATATTACAGTCGACGGAGGAACAGCCACTCTACAACCACCGGAGCAATTGATCGAATCCAAGGAGAGTACACCTAGCGACGAAACATCGTCTAGAGATATCGATCAAATCACGGAGGCTGCGTCCGTGATCGAGATGGGGAAAGAGAGTGATAAAGCCGCGACAGGTTGCGTCGAAGTCGAGAAAAACCGAGAGAGGGAGGGCGAAGGTTACAGCGGCAGCGAAGACTCCGATAGCAATCAGAATAAATCTCAGGGCATTAAAATACCTAAGGAACGAAGACCTTATTACGAATCCACCGACAAGTATCGTAAAACTTTGAGACTGTCGTCTGTCCAAATAGTATGTGTACCTTTTGTTAGTGCCGCTATTTAACACTAATCGTACCGGATATATACATTTTGTTTTATAAAAATTACAAGACCGAATTTATTTAGGTTTCTCACAATTTTTATAACAACACGTGCTCGAATAAAGAAATTTATTGAATAATTTCTAATGGAAGCATCTTTATAATTTTAACAATTAAAAAATAAACAATGTGAAAGCGGTCGCGGTACGGTTAGTGTTAATACGTTGCCGATACCAAAATCTGACGCTCTATTATTCCGAACGTGTTCGTTGTTTGCAGGCAAGTCTTAATTTAAAATACGGGGCCAACGAAGTCGTTTTCAGCGTGACCACGGCTTACCAAGGAACAACCCGTTGCAAGTGTCATATTTACAAATGGAGATGGGACGACAAAATCGTCATCTCCGACATCGATGGGACTATTACAAAGTCAGATGTCCTCGGTCACATTTTGCCGATCGTTGGCAAGGACTGGGCTCAATCGGGAGTTGCTCAATTATTCACGAAAATTAAGAATAACGGCTATAAGCTGCTCTATCTCTCGGCAAGAGCGATCGGGCAGGCCAGAGTCACCAGGGAATATCTGGCGAGCATCAAGCAGGGCGATCTATCGTTACCCGAGGGTCCGCTCCTCCTTAATCCGACGAGCTTGATTTCAGCATTCCATCGCGAGGTTATCGAGAAGAAACCCGAAGAATTTAAAATATCCTGCCTTAGCGATATTCAAGCGTTGTTCCCGGAAGGCTCGAAGCCGTTCTACGCTGGCTACGGAAATCGAATCAATGTATGTAACTATTATTTTTCTGTGATCAGCAGACTGGGGATCTTTATGCATTTGATTGTAATAGAAAATTGTTGCAATGGGCCAGCCGCCCCCTCTCCGATTTTCCTGATTCCTGTCTTAAAACATCGTTTTATGTCTAAAAAAACATTGTGTAAAATTTCAAATGTCTACCCCGACCGATAGGGGTGATGTCGAGGTAAATTCCCGCGCACTTAAATGCAATTTGTTGTAAAACGAGAAAAGATATCGACATGGGATAAACGGCAATCAAAAGATATAGATACACTCTATATCTGAGATTTTTTCTGAATTTTTTGCTAATTATTTATAGTTGAAAATAATTAATTAATTTTGTGTAAAAATCTCAGAAGTGTCCGTTTGGTGGAACAGTGTCAAAAAAAAATAAAGTGTCAACCCAGGGGAAGATAGTTAAAAAAACTCCCAAAAAATTAATTAATTATTTTCAACTATAAATAATTAGCAAACAATTAAGAAAAAATCTCAAATATAGAGTGTATCTATATCTTTTGATTGCCGTTTATCCCATGTCAATATCTTTTCTCGTTTTACAACAAATTACATTTAAGTGCGCGGGAATTTACCTCGATATCACCCCTATCGGTCGGGGTAGACATTTGAAATTTTACACAATGTTTTTTTAGACATAAAACGATGTTTTAAGATAGGAATCAAGAAAATCGGAGCGGGGGCGGCTGGCCCATGCTTATCTGAAGATGTCAATATATGATTTCACCTCTATTAAAATCATTAAGGGAAGAAACAACATTGAATTTAGTTTCTATTTCTTACAATCGATGCAGACAATTTTTCGTTTGCATTAAGATCTGCGGTCTAATGATTAGCGAACAGGACCAATCTCGTTGCTCATTTCCGTTCGTCTTGCAGGATGTATGGGCGTACCGAGCTGTCGGAATTCCTACTATGCGAATATTCACTATAAACCACAGAGGTGAATTAAAGCACGAATTAACGCAGACATTCCAATCCTCGTAAGTAATGCTATTATTCTTTTCAACGAATTTTCTCCGTGTTCGTCAATTTTTCACGCCTGTTCGTGTTCGATCGATTAAAGTCTGATCAAGTATATTCAGTCGGAAAACGATATGCGTTACGACAGGATCGGTTCTTCAGTAGTACGATAACGATTAAATGCTTTCTACGATATTACTGCATGTCGCCGCATTAGTATATCACCATCTGTAACGCATCTATTAGCGCATTTCTAGACGAATAGATCCGGACGCGCGGCTGCTCTCTTTACGTTTTACCGAAACTTTTCGGAAACGAAGGAGTTTAGTAATTCGATTGGAAGACTATCTACACGGTGATTCTTTGGGGGAAAAGGATGTACTCATAGGACGGATATTTCTGTGTTTCCAGCTACGCGTGTCAGTGCGATATCGTCAATGAGTTGTTCCCGCCACTGCCTGTACGAAACTGCTACTGATGGCGGCACAACCATAACTGTATTATAATGTTGATCCACTTAGTCATGTTGCGATAACAACGTCCACACGAGGCAGCATTAATCGTGCAGAATTGGTCCGGGAATCTGTCTCGTAGAAACAGCTAACTATCTACCTCATTCCGGGAACCATTAGATAGAACAATGTATTTTCTACGTAGCGTGGAGACAGCGATACCACACACAAATAGATTCCAAACTAGTTTTTATAACCGGTCGCCTTTCGAGGAGTCTCCGTGTGCTTTCGTCCATGTACATGTTCCATAGAGTGATACTCTGTTGCAAAGATACGCTACAAGAAGAAAACAAAGTCCGCGCGCGCGGGAGGGTTTATAAAACCAAAGCACGTAACTTCGTCCAGTGGCGAGGCATCTTGAAATTTATACTCGTCCCGTCTCTCAAGTCAACGTCATTAGTACATGTGTTGTATGATGTGTTTGGTTATGCGACAACATCCACACCTGTCTTCTTACGATTTATAGGGTAAGCACTTGTTGTTACGTCCTGCAGCCGCTTCTTGTCACTTACACGAACTCTCACCGGACTCCTCTCATCATCAACAGTCCGAATAACGTCATCATCTTCCCGAGTGTCGTGCACACATCGAATCGATCGTTCGCCGTCGCTTTCACCGTCTCTCAAGGTTCTCCTAGAAGTAGAATTCACCAAAAAAAGAAACGAAACGATCAGAGTACATGATTACTTGAGAATCGCATGTATCTCCCACCGAGTACACGATACATTTTTTCGAGACTAAATCTTCGACATTAACACCTATCACATGAATGTGTGTTTTTTTCGGTCATCGTTCGAACATGAGGAAACCTAACGGCTGTAACATCGTACGCATCTCAAGACCCACGCCATCATCACGATTTACGATAATATCTGTCTCTGTGTATCTTATCCGATGTTTATTCCCCTAGTGTACGAAGGATATAGCATCGCTCTAACGAACAGCTCGACGTTTCACTCGATCCTTCTGTATCGTTTCTCTCATTGTACATACAGTGACTAAACCACTAATATTCGGACACTCTTAGAAACACCATAACTTGTTTAATATTGGAATATACAACTTGAAATTTTTGGAGAAGTTAGAACAATTGGTTTGCTACAGAACGTGACAAAAATTTTTGAAAAAACTGCAAGTTGTCGGAATTGCAGAGAAAATACTGAAATTTGTATTTTTCAACATTTTTATGTGGGCTTATATGGAAAATTTGTAAAAAACACGTTTCGTAGATCTGTATCAATTAAACATATTCTGAAAATTTCATCAAAATCGATCGACGTTGTAATGAGCTACAAACGTTTAAAGATGGTAAAAATTGCAGTTTTTTCACAATTTTCGGCCTCCAACTGCAGTAATTCTAAGGATTCTTACATCTTTCAATGCCTGTCGTTTTTTCCTGCATCCATCTATGAAACTTCTGTAGTGCATATAATTTACACAGATCTACAAAACGTATTTCTCAAAATTTCAATATAGGCCTATATAAAAAAGTTGTAAAATGCAACTTTTAATATTTTCTCTACAATTCCGACCAAATGCAATTTTTGGAAAAATTCCTTTTCATATCCTGTAGTAATCTAATTGGTTTAGCTTCCCAAAAAAGTTCAAATCGCATAGTGTAATATTGAAAAGGTTATGGTGTTTTTAAGAATGTCCGAATATTAGTGGGAGTCACTGTACCTTTGACGGGCCGACAGACAGACGAACAAATAAACTTATAAATCGCTATAGAGATATGTCTGCATTATTTTTTTCAGGTACTCGAACATGAGCTACATAGTCGACCATTTATTCCCAGCGTGGAGGGTAGACGCCGCTGACGAGTTCAGCAATTTCGCGTACTGGCGAGATCCGATACCGGAGCTGGCGTCACTGGAGGAACTTTATGCTCAAACTCGGACTGTCTACTAAGGATAAACGTGTGTACGTGGTTTCACACCGGCGCAAAACGATAATCTATTCGTAATAAGAAGAAAAAAAATAACGATCGTCGGTATTTAGCTACTTTTTATACTCCCACATATTAATCGGCTATAGCGTTGTTGCTTGTTGCAACTTGTTTCTCGATGTGTTTGCTACGCGATCGTAAGCTTAACGTTTCGGTGTGTTCTGTTCGTCGGAAGACACTAAATAATGATAAACACTAAATAACGCTAACGCGACATCGACGATCTCTCGCCATTGTTTCAAACGATTCTATTCTATTCGATTCGATCACATTCCAATTATATTCGAACGGAAGAACGTTTACTTTCCTCCTCAATCGCTCGATTATGTTAGAATAATGACCGGGGTACAGAGCAGAGCACGTTTCTTCTTGGTTGAAATGTTGATTTCGTTGTTACACATCCGTTTCGAAACTGACGAAACGGATCGCTCGTTTGCGATCGTTGATAACGTCGTTGGCGCGTTTACCGCGACGTAACATAGCTAAAACAGAAAGCCCCTTCTACCGTTCGCTCTTCTCGAGAAGTTTCGTTCCATTTTTTAGTCCGAGTTCACCGATGATAAGAATGTTTTAATCGTATAGTTGCTCTATGACACGAGGATCTAGCGTATCGTATGTAATATAGTTTGTATGCCTATTTTTAGTTTTAGTTTTATCGAGAACACTTTGTTTAAGAAATCCTTATTTATTTTTATACGAGATCTCTGTTGATGAATTAGCGTGCTGTGAGATTGCCATATATATCCTAGACTCTTTACCTCGTTTGTGTATTGTGATATATCTCGGTGAAAGTATAGCAAATATACTTGTCGAACAAACGGTCAATCAGATCTCATTCTAGAGAAAACGGGCTCGTGATTCGCACGAAGGAGAGAACCGGTTGCTTCTGGGTATATGTACTTTCCTACGCCGAATTACTTCGAGAACGCATCGTCGTTTTTTGCGATACACATTACGTACACCTTCGTCTTTCATAATGCATCGTCTAGGTACACATCGATATAATTAGGATATAGATTAAGTTGACCTAAGTTTCCTACAACAAAACCACTAAAAAAAAGTAAGAACACCCACGGGCAAGAGCAACGCCATCTTTATATCGTTTTCGTTCGCTCTTTCTTTTCCCTGCAATAATAATCTTTAGCTCGTACCATCGAAGGATACAGAAAGTACAATTATGTTTAACCAAAGAAGAATAGAGTTTCGAAAGTATTTTCAGTTTCGTTCGGACTGTTACTACTCGAAGAAAACTATTATACTACAATACAATATTATATTTACGTACAAATGAAAGTACCAGTAATCATGTTATCAGACGATACGACTTTGTACCGTCGTACTCGATCGGTTCCTTGGAAAGAGTCGAAACAGTGTTGAGAAACACGAATCGCAATGCTGTCTTCTTTTTTTCAATATTGCCAGGCGATCCGTTTAGGTTTAAAGAGTATGTTAATTAGTGCTTTGTAAAGAGTGTATATAATTCTAACGACCAAGAAACGGTATTTTATAAGTTATTGAATGTTTCATTTCTAGTATTATTTTATCTATTCTGTTAACCATGATATTACATAGTACAAATAAATTTGAATCTATCTATAGTTTTGTTTATACACATATTTTTTTTAGTGGGAATTTTATATGCTCTTGCGCAGGCGACACTTCGCAAATATATATATTTACGCAGGTATTCTATCGAGTAAGCGAATAAAATGAAATCGTGTACGAAATCGTTCCTGATACCTTCATCGATGATATACAGTCGAGTCTTAAACTTTAAAAATCATCAGGTTCTTGAACGGCAATTATTCAATAGCAAAAATCAATTTTCGAATGCTTCTTTCGTAATAAATGCAACCTAATTGCTTGTCTAAACATACGAGATATTTATCGAGTAGCTTCGCGCAACAACAGACTTGAATCGACGAATAAATTGTATGACTCATGGCCCCCCCCTAATGGTTAAATTGACCGATTCGATCCATTGTTTCGTTTTCGTGTTGAATAGCGCATATCGTTCATGTATCGGTAATCGTGTGCAATCGCCAGCACCTTGTCTACGTAGTGATTTCCATGTTTCTGTATAATTGGTGTAATATTGTCTGTTACGATGCAACTAAACTCCTATCTGTAGTAGTCGTCGTATATCTTGTAACCAGCAGAACAATAAATGACGAATTAATCGGCTAATTACCGTCAGATTGTCAAATTTAGATTTCCCACGGTAGTAACGACGATATTGAGGGGGTAGAGTCGTTTCTAGGACTGCAAGGGTGCAGGATGCGCCTTCTCATTTGCACATGATCATAACTTTTACTGGATATTAATTTAAACCATTCACATACAAAATTGTAAAATGTTCTGGTACTACTTCGAGTAATGTACAGTAGTACGTTAATTGTTTGATGTGGTGTTGTTAATATGATACAGTTTATGCGTTTTCCTAATTATGATCAACTTTGTCAAGTCCAATGTAAAGATACAATTTTCGAAAAATTTTCTACGAACATTTGATGCTGATAGCCAGAGGTATAGTTTCATATACATATACACACCTCAAAAGAACTTGTGCGAACCTGAAAAATTGGTCCCACTTTACGTGATCATAACTCTAGTCAAAATTGCTGTATCAAAATATTGATTTACTTCAATGTTGAATAACTCGAACTAAAAAAATCGCACAATATTCAACAACCACACAATTTACACAGGAAAGATAGCCCTTCGAAATGATATTAACGCGATTTATCAAAAAAATTTGTTGCTCCCCGTGTGATGTTCCAAAGTTGCACAAAATTTTTGTTAACCGTCAATGTTGTCTTCATCTCGCTATAACTTTGTTAAAAACCAACATAGCAACCATTTAAAACAGAGCATCTGAAACTAAAGGTCTCAGGCTTTCAAACCATTGTTTAACGATATCGATACGGCAATTTTTGACAGAGTTATGATCATGTAAAGTGGGACCAATTTTTCGGGTTCGCACAAGTCATCCCTTAATTCTTTTGAGGAGTGTATAGTTTCATAGCTCTATGAAAATATAGCTATACACGCGCAGCTTTATGCTTCCGAATAATGCAAATTACGCCTCGTAAACGTAAAGGGAGACTTTTGAGGGAGATGACGCCCTAGATCGATCTTTTATCTAGCGTTTTTGACTACTGAAAAACCCCATCCTTGTATTATCGAGAAATGGGAAGACGCGTCCCGCACCCTTGCAGTCCTGGAAATGATGACGAGGATAATCGTTAAAGGAACGTCATTTTATTATCTTGCCGCGTTACAGATGCAAGAATATCGGCAAGGATATTGATTCTCTTCTCTACAATTCCATTACTCCGTGTTTATCGATGTTCTGCTTGGCCAACGGGTTTTAATCTGCAACGAGATTTATATAAACTTTCATAAACGAGTCCTTTTTAATTATCACGCGTAACGACACAAAATAATGTACCTCTTGCTTCAGTTTTTGTATCTTACGACTCCTATCCTCTTCATTTTCGGATAGTTTCGAAAAATTGATGGATGCCGCGCTGCTCATTTTATCGGAATTTAGTTTAAATATAGCTTTACGGTCTTGGCTTTGCAAAGTCTCCGAACACCAATAATACACGGTCTGCACGTAGAACGGTAAGACAGTTCAAATTAACCTCATAAAAGGATCAAGATAACTGGACCAAATTTATGCAATCGGTGCACGGCTCACCCATAATGTTCCAATTACCCAAAATATAATGACATATGCCGGTATCGACATTATGGGTACACGAGTTTCGATGAGAGTACAGAAATTACAATAGAAAAAGCATTACAGAAATTTTTGATAGAAAACCCAAACAACTTGTAACATTATCTATATCGATTGTTTTCAGAAGAAAGGAGGAAAACTTCATGTCCTTTAAAGAACTAAATTATAGGGTGAAAAATTAATTTTTATACATGATATACAGACTTTATATATGTATATACAAATTCACATGATTTTTAGTTTATCGCAGTGACACATGTCTCACGTGTCATCTGTTTCTTCGGTCTCTTCTACATCCATAGATTCCTCTATTTCGTTTTCTTTAGGAAAGTCTTCGACCAACTGCTTGTACCCGTGTTTCTTTGAAAACACTCCCAACGGTGTCAATTTAAAAGTAGCTAATGGTCTATCGAGTAATTTCTAATTAAAAAGAAAGAGGAAAAGTTGTGTAATAATGATTGGTTTAATTTACGAAAGCAACAGAAAATATTTACCAAAATTCTTGCTTGTTCCGGAGTTAACGTTTGACCTTTCTTGCAAACTGTATATTCTTTGATCAACGTAACCACACCTTTTTGCAAAGCTGTGGGCATTCCAAGTTGCCTCAAATGAGGCTCTATGCTATGTGGAAATTCTGGCATGGGTCCTTCGGATAACACTACGGTCTCGTTCACCACAAATCCAGATCTGGCATGGTCCGCTTCTTCGTAGGATTCCATCCATTCCAACACCTAATCGTGACAGGAATCAGTCAATTAAATAGTTTAACTTATAAAATTGCAAAAATCAAATGCGCACCTGCTTTTTAGGTCTGTTTGTAAACAGCAAACCACATTGGCCTCGTAATGCTGCAGATAATTTGTGCAACCCTTCGGCAACTTCGTTCTCCGGCGATTTTCCCAACGCCAAAGCTATGATTTTGTTTTTACCAAAGAAAAATCGACTGTCCTTCCATTCTCCTCTCAAGTCTTTCAGCTTATTGTTACGCATGTTGTCCACAGATATGAGGAATATTTTTGTATACCTTTCGACGCAGTTTCGAACATCTTCGACGATTTGTTGCTTCAACACGAGACCCTTCTTGCTCGTTTTTGTGAGAGATACTGTGAAATAGAAATTGAACGATTACTTTACACTATCCATTAGAAGTAACAAATTTGAAACATCGTTCTATTAGGTTAGCTCGATAACCTCACACATGTAAAGAATATATACGCAAGGAGATTACATATCAAAGTAGAAAAACCTTACTTTTTTTATCCCTTTTCGACTTGGGCATTTTGTTGGCAAAGTGTCGTCTACTTCACACAGAAAATATTCATCAAGTTAACAATCAGGGTAAACATGTGCTGTAGCAGCCGCGCACAAACAAAATGGCTACGTGCTAGGTACTCAGACACCGGTCAAATTTCCACTAAATTGTCTTCCTCAAACATTATTTTGTACAAATAAAAAACAGAAATTCGTGTTTCTTTTAATTATACCATGATATATACTATAATTTCAACGAATATTTCTATTTGATGTCGTAATTATGATCCTCATCTATCCGTGCCCGAAAGATGTCGGTCGAACGTATTATTTAATTGAGAATGAAGAACATTGTTTACTGTTTATAATATTTGTAATTTGAAAATAACGAATATCAACGCGACGATTCAGATTGAAAGGATCGCTGCGATGAGATTCGAGAAATGGCGGGAACGTGAGAATATTATTTGAATGGGCGGAAAGCGTCAAGTGAACGCAGTTCAAGATGGCGGTTTCCGCTCGTTGCGCCAGTGCACTCTGTGAGATCGTAGTGGACGGGAGCCGTTGAATACGCCGAAGCCTCGATTTTCTAGGCCGCTTACAGCACTCCAAAGGTGAGTCTTTTTTCGTTCTAATCGTAAACGTGTTCGAGAGTCGAGAAAACTGACAAACACGGTAGCTCGGAAAATATCAGTCGCCAATTAATACGGGAATGTATTTGACGACGAGTTGTGTGAACCCCGTAGCCCGTACGATTCACCGCGATCCTTGTCTCGAGTCCCTCGAAATAACCTGCCAAAACCGACTGATTTCGTTGAAATCTGGTGATCGAATCTGTTCGATTCGACATTAGAATAGCATCTACGCATCGGGTTGGTCGTTCTCGTCGAACGTATCATCGTTTTAGAATAAGTTTGTCCAATTGCCGTGCGATACCGAACCGTGCAAAGGCAAGTTCGCCGCTCGGACAAATGTACGGCGACCGCAACGCACGCGACCGAACGTGCCAGCCCTAAACGTACAATTTTCTCGCCGCCATTTTAGTTACATAGCCGGCAACGGTATTTCGCATTTGTCCGCTCAAAGATATTTCAAACGATTTGCTTTCCCTTCTCCACAAATTCCTATACCGCGCATGGCTACCGTTCTCTCACGTTTATTTCCGTGTTCGAGGTGTTCCTCGTGATTTTTTATAATACCATTCACCAAGACGACCGCCGCGTACCATCGGTTCGACATTTTGCCGATTGATTTTTTTTAATCTTACGATATATACGATTCGTCATACCGTTCAGAGAGAACGAAGACGTACACACCGTGTGGCGGATTCTTCTTGTTCTCTCATGGACAATATCCGACCTGCTTACGCTTGAAATCGCGATAAACCATGGGACACGCGACGCGTTCCATCGTAGCAACGTGTCTCCGCGTTGCGGCACCGAGTACACGCCCTTTGACAAGCGAACCGATCAGAGGTGTTTTCGATATCGCGTTCACACCATCAACACGATAAATACCACGGGACTCGTGACCTAACCATCCGTATATAACAGTCTATAAAGCTGCATTCGATTTTGCGATTCTCGTTTTCTCCTCTCATTCTGTTGTATCCGTCGTCGATAAGTAGGATCGTCGTCTCTCCTTATCGTAAACATCGAGTTTGATCTTTCAAAAATTGCAAAAGCTGTTTCATACTAAACCTGCCAAGCATTAAAAGTATCTGGCAAATGTTGCTTCAGAGAAATGGCAACACTAAATTTATCGAGATTTATTCCATTATCTTCCGTAAATGAATTTTTATAATTTCGATAATTGGAAACTATGAAACCGGTCATTTGACTGTGCTAGGTTTAGTGTTAAAGTTTTGATCACTAATGCTTTTCGAGCCTTTCGAATTTGTTGTAACGACTTTTTCCCTTTATCTATCAAGATACGTCAATGCTACATGTACTATGAAGCCTCGATCAATGCATAAACTGAAATTTTTTGAAATTGTAACATACGTTTTTCCTTGCAACCGCAGAGATACGTATGTTTCGCGACGCGACATCTCTCGAGCCTCGTCACCGGGCCATCGCCGACGACATAATCGCGATCAAGTGCGAGAATAACGTTAATAGTGAATTTTAGCGGAAGGTAGGCGTATGTTCGCACAGTGGGGGACCATGAACTCCCTTTCTCACTGTTTCCCCCTACTCTTTCTCGGTCATCGAACAACTCGAACTGTCGAGGTCTACTCTTTTCGCCAAGGCCGACGAGAGTAGCCCTCCTCTGTCTTTCCGTTGATCGCTCTCTATCGCACGTTTGGTCGATCGAGCTGCGTCTCGTCGTGACACGTCAATGACGTTCCTCGTTTCTCGTCGCTCGTACATATTTGCGTAACGAGCCGCCGCGTTGCTTCTTCTTTCGCAGAGGTCGCGCCGCATTCTTTTACTGCTTTTATGCGTCTCGCTGTTTGCGAATCGTTGCGATAACCGACACGCCGCCGCCCTCTCGCGATTCATTCCGATCGACCACCTCCGCTTTCTATTGCGAACCCACCATCTCTCATCGATTCTAATGAAAAGCGAATTGTGCCGGCTCCGCGGCGCTTCGACGACTATCCATCGGTTTTCCTATCAACCCACGAGATAACGATGCCCTACTGAAATCAACCATCGACAGATAGATGTACCTACGCGCGTCTCCTTTCAAGATGAATATCGCAGAAAATACTATTGACTGCCTTTGGCTGCAGCGGGAATCAAACGCGAGCATACTCGGAGCACGTAGTCGCTCGATAAACTTCGCCGACTCACTCTGTGACAAGCTTTCCGCGAATTATGAAATACGACTGAGAGATTAGGCTTTTGTGTTTCTGTTCCGCTGTCAGTTCTGCGTGCGTAAAGGTGTAAAGATCGATGACGCAAGACTATAGATTTGCGTCGGGTCGGGTCGTGTCGCCTCGCCTCGCCTCGCCTCGCTCCCCTCCGCAACTGCCAGACTCCTCCCCGCTTCGTCTCTCGTCATGATACAACCTCTCGATCAGCGGAGACCCACATATACCCATATACGTATATGTGCATGTCGCAGCCCCTCTCTATTTATCTTTATTTTTTTTCATACACCGATTTTTCCCTCAACCGCACGAATTTCCAGAAACTCCGGACCGAGAGATTTAGTTCGCGTTACGATTCCATTACAAGCGGCTGTTGCGAATTCGCGACCAATTAGCCCGCGAATCGTTGACGTCTGAACGTCACGAGTCACGAAGGACCTATACCTCCTGACCGCATCGCGTCAAAGCTATCCTTGAATTAACGGCAACCGGCAACAACGAGCCATGATGCACGATTATTTCATGCATAACATTAAGGATGTTCTGGAGGTACAGTGAGAGACAAAAGTCCAAGAAATTCGAAATCCATCGATATATTGGCAATGAAAGCCATTCATGCATTTGCATGCAGTTGCAAAATGCATTTGGTCGGAATTGTGAAAAACAATACTAAAAATTGATTTTTCCAACTTTTTTAGCTGACGGAATAGTGAAAATTTAAAAAATGTGTTTTGTCAACTGGTATAAATACGCTCTGAAAATTTCATTGAAATTGGTTAATTGGTTTGCGAATTATAAACGATCAAAAATGGAAGAACTTGCCACTTTATGGTACACTAGAAGTTACCACTTTTGATCGTTTATAATTCGTAAACCAATTAACTAATTTCAATGAAATTTTCAGAGCGTATATAATTTATACCAGTTGACCAGACACGTCTTTTGAATTTTCGTTATTGGCCCAGCTAAAAAAGTTGTAACAATCAATTTTTACTATTGTTTTTCACAATTCCGTGCAAATGCATTTTTTCAAAACATATCTTTTACACATCATTCACTAAACTAATTCTTCTAGCCTTACAGAGAAATTGAAGTCGTTCATTCATAAAAAAGTTGTTCTGATTTAAAGTGTTTTCCTTCTCGAGAAATTGTATAATTGGTTATATCTCATTTCTCGACAAATTTAAATCTACGAAAATTCTTATGAATCTCATTTATTTTATAACATATTTTCGGAAATGAACAAATACGTGTGTCCTACCATCAGTCAAAATATGCTACATTTTAATGTAGGTATTTAAATATCTCTGTTACTTGTGATTATACGAAAAAATGTCACAAGAGAAATTTGCACTGTTCAATAAGATAAATATAATGACAAAATAAAAAAATTTTTTGGAAATCATATTTCCGAGATTTCAAGGTTATCGTTATTTTTGTGTAAAGGAGCTCATATAATTATTCTATATTTCTATTCAGAAAAAAATACAAATCGAATCGATGTGCCATTTCCCACAGTTAAGGTGAATTTCACAATTTTCAATGAGAAATGATGAGGAAAATGAAAAATGTTGAGAGATCAGGAACACTAGTTATGTTCCTTACATGCATAATATTAATGGACAATCGACGCCAAATTTCGCCGATCGGGATTTCTCAGGACTAAATCGTGTCTAATCGTAAGAAGTGAAGTACACTCCAAAGAAGTCTGGTGCAAGTATTTATAACGGTTACTTCACTACTTCAAACACAGCCATACGAAAACCAGTTAGACTCGTCCAACACGGAAATCGTGACCGTGCACGTTTTCGATTTCTACGACGAACCGTGACCGTTCGTGCGTCTCGATACTATTGCGCGAACAATGAAACTGGAACGGCGCGAGCGGATCTTTTTAGCAACCGCGATCGAAAATCGCGGATGTTTCCCGTTCGGCGGTTCGTGCTGTGCGCGCGTACACGCGAATGTCGGAAATTGAATTTTCCTCGATAATAAGATCTCGGTTGGGACAACGTCACCGCCCGTGCGTTGTGCGTCGCGTGTCCCGTTCAATTGTTTCGCGTATCCCTGTGGTCGCGGCGATGTCGTGGACCGTTTCCTCAGCTCCGGAATTATCTCTGTCGTGTTGCGCCTTCGACGAGGAAAAGTTTCCACGCTTCTCGAAGCATCGCGTCAGGACACCCAGCGTTGGTCGTCCGGATAATTCGAGAACAGGGATTTACAGCGGGGGATCATCCGACACACCCGGTCCATTCCATTCCATTCGGTTTTCTTACCATTTCGACACCAGCTTTTTCCACTTTCTCTCGTTCCTTCGGTGGCTATTCTCTCCCCCCCGCGTTCTACGCGTTTCGAACGAACAGGGAGGAACGAGCAAAATGGCGGGAGCTACGGCTGTTCCGCCCTCTCGAGCGCGCAGTGTTTCAGACGGTGCACACCACCTAGACAAAATCCAAAGAGTTGCAAAAAAGGGGCACTTCGCCGCGAGTAAACGACCAGACATAATTCTCCATTTCCGCGTTCAATCTTTCTTGCCGCTCGTTCGGTATAAAAACAAACAAACAGACAGACAGACAAGAAGGCGAGCTAATAAAAACGTGGTAAAAATCATCTGTGACGACAACCACCAAAGAAACGAACGTCGATATTGTTTCAACTCCAAGTTCAGATCGAGAAATATGAAAATACTGTTGTGTCCAGCTAGCTGGCGTCTCGGGACACGGTTGTAGGTCGTCTCGGTCGGACGGCTGGCGCCTCTCCGACCTCGTTGCTGTTTTTCGACCCAAAAACCTGATCCCGATCTGATTTCTGCCCGACCGCATCCTTCAGGAAATTGCTGACACGATTTTAGCCAGCGATCGTCCCACCCATCGTTCCCTCGGACGCGTTTATCATTCGCGCAGTTACTTCGTATGAAAGTTCCTGCCTTTGAACGTGCTCGACAAACCACCCCGTTGGTCGAGTCGGACCCGACGGTTGGTTGAACCTTGTTTGCTATAGAACCCGTGCCCGTCGGTATTCTACACGGCACAGCGACGACTCGACGCGGTGACGCGTCTGACCAACGAACCAGGCAGCTTGACATCAGTCGCTATTCCAAGACGGCTGACGCACAAACTCGAGTCGCTCGCGCGATTTCGCGTACGAACATTACGCGCTCTCCTCGTGTCCCTGTGTGCACACGCTCTGCGCAACGTGTAAATATACTTCTCGCGTGCAACTTTTTGCCGGCTCGGGGGACACATAAGCGAAAGCATCGGGATCGCGCGACCGCGAAACACACCCTTTCGATTCTTCTCTTTTGCGATCAAGAAATAGAGCCGCGTTCCGCGGTCGAAAAATCGTCCAGGGCCGCCGCGCTAAACATATCCCTCCGGTAAGTCCCCCGAAGACTTTTTTGCCTCGGACACGCTGCCCTACGACGCATCAATTTCCTTGTCAACTTTCTCCCCCCCCCCCCCCCCATGGACGAAACCACACAACGAAAGAACTTGGTTACGTTACGGGTACGAATCGACCCAGCGGCCGCCATAGAAGGATTCATTTCGACTCTCGTCGAATTCGCGTCGCTGTCCGTAAGGCTTGAACCGTCGATAACTTATTGCTTCGTCTCGCAATTTGCTACTGGAATCGGAAAATTTCAAAGGCGGAGGTGCGAAGCGAAAATTGCAATCTGATTTCTATGAAATTTCATTTAGGGGGGTAGATATTGGAAATGGGTGGTTAAGGGGGTAGTATAGTATAGTGAAAAGAAACAACAAAATAAATAGTCTTAACCTAAAATTTACATAAGAAGGGACAAGCGCGAAACTAAACAAATACAGGTACGATGTTGACAAATAATCTTGCGTAATTTTCTTTTGAATGTCTGTAACGTGCCATTAAACAGATCAATATTATTACACAGTATGTTTGAGCTTGTAATAGTGCGATCCAAAGGATTTATTACTCCATATGTGGATATGGATTTGGATTTCATTCAAAATCCTGCTCTAGTTCTCGAAACACGTTGAGGTACGTAGACATTGATTTGCGCCTCAGGAGCGCGGCACAATCTCTGGTCGGATACTATTCTTCGATCAGATAATGTTCCCAGGTTGACTATGTTTAATATTTTAGAGTAATCATGATCAAAGATTGACATTGGATTGTTTGTCTTGTATGCACAAAACATGAGAAATTTATTAATCGCGTTGCAGGAGGCTAGCTCTATCCGTTTCTTTCGTGGCGAATCAGCGTAGAATTTGGTCGCAGGTGAATGAAAGCATAGGTAGGTGGTAACGGCAGAGCGTATTAGGCGAGACCGAGCGAATGGCATTGGCAGAGCCGCACGCGCCGTGACGCGTTTAGCAGCGCTTGAGCTGTCGTGAATTTTACGATGCATCTTCGATCGACCGTCGCGTCGTTTCGAGGAAAAAATCAGCTTCTGGAATTCGATGGTCCTTTCGACGGCGAAGACTCTCGAGAAGAGAGCGAGAAAGGGGAGGGGCTGCGAGATACATGACACTCTCGCGTAACACCTACGTAACACCATCCCTACACTGCCACCTGTAGCACGCGGTCTGCCTTTGTAGTTTGGATCGTTACGGTTTCACGGAAACCAGTTCCCCATCGTGACCAGCCAGCCCTTTATCGATCCTCGAGTGCTCGTTTCTCGCGTCAAACGGAGAACGACGAGGCAAGCGAGTTTTGGTCGCGGGCGTCGGGGGAGAAGGATTCGATCGACGTCCAGACGCCCGTACACCTGGACGTGCCTCGATGCACCTGGATTCGCCGCGCAGCAGGCTCGATTCGCTTTTTCCTTCGAACTGAAGTTTCGCCGTTCGCGATAACCCTGTTCCTGTTCAAACCTGTACGCATCAATTCTCTTCGATGCGTTTCCAAACCTACGACTTCGAAATCAACGTTAAATTCCGTTATTGAACTTAACACATCAGCGACCGCCATCGGTAATACTATGTAGCAGCACCGACTGATCAATCGATTCGTTCAGTAGTGAACTAAATTATAGTGTAAGGTGCGAACTTGATTATCAAGTAACTGATAATTAGACAGCGGATCTTTGTGCAAAATAAAAATTGCCCAGCTGAATCGCAATGACCAGAAGCTGAATTGGAACGTGTTTCTCCTTGAAGTATTTTCGATAAATCGAAAATGATACAGTCATTTCACCTATTCCTTTTCCGCGATGAATGCATCAAATCCGCAGGCTACTGTGTAATAAGAATTTTCAATAACTCTGAGCTTGTAGACGAATGAAATAAACAAGACGTGTTAATACACAACATTGCAAGTATCTCCTATTCGCAGATGATTTAAAAATCTTCAGCGTCATCTCGTCCCGGGATTATTGAAAATCCTATTAATAGGCTTTCGGTAGGTAAAGTGTTAAAAAATTCCATATTATGTGCGGTCCTCCCGTCGTTCTGTACCTCTTATATATCCTTACCGTCTTAATCACTGTATTCTCTCCTCAATAACAGAAGTTAAGGATTAAGGAATTCACTTTTCCGCTACCTTAGACTTTTACGACCATTTTGATTACATTGTCAACTCCGCTTCAAGAATGCTCGGGTTCATACTTCGTTTTTTTCACTCATTTTCATTCAATCCATACACTTTAGTTGCTACATATTACCATTCTCCGTCCCCTGTTAGAATATGCTTCAACTATATGGTCTCCGAAAAGTGTTAAGTATGAAATCATGCTCGGGAGAGTGCAGCATGAATTTCTAGGGTTTTGTGCGTATAAGACAAACAATCCAATGTCAATCTACTAAGATTACTCTAAAATATTAAACATAGTCAAAACCTGGAAACATTATCTGATCGAAGAATAGTATCCGAGCAGAGCTTTATTTTTCATTTGATGAATAATAATATAGATTGTCTCGCACTCCTGAGGCAAATCAATTTCTACGTACCTGAATGTGTTTTGAGAACGAGAGCAGGATTTCAAACAATGAAATCCAAATCCACATATGGAGTAATGAATCCTTTAAATCGCATTATTGCAAGCTCAAACATACTGTATAATAATATTGATTTATTAATGGCACGTTACAGGAATTCAAAAGAAAATTACGCAAGATTATTTGTTAATATCGTACCTGTATTTGTTTAGTTTCGCGCTTGTCCCTTCCTATGTAATGTTAGGAAAAACGCCGAAAAAAGTGGTTTTTATTTTTTTTTAACTGTGACGCACCACTCTCAGGAATTAAAAAAAAATGTAGCATCATACTTATGGTAATATGTCATTGCTAAATTAAATCTGCAGTAGCACCTTTTAGATTTCTATATGAAATCTGCATTTCTTTCGATTTTTTTCGCGTTTTCCATTTTTTACAAGCAGAGTTCGCAACGGAAAAATCTGAAAATGACACGTAATATGTGGCTTGGTGTCCGAGATGTGTCAGATTTTTTTTTCAGAATTTTTAATTGTCAATAAATAGGGAAAATGGACCAAAAACTAGTTTTCCGATTTTTCTCAATAACTACCCTTACAGATGAGATAGGGGGCTGAAACTTGGCAGTGAGGAATCTTTTTGGGTAGGCTATCGAATGGTCCAAGCTCGATTAAAATCCCGCCAGGGGCGAATGTCGCCTCCGAACCCGGATATACTTTTTTTTTAATGTTTCTTTTTGTTTTTATCAGGTCCACTGTAAACAACTGTAAACATTTGTATAAAAGCACCTCGGTCCGTATATAATAATAATAATAATAATAATAATAATAATAATGCGAAGTCCAATTTATCGTTTATCTCATCGGAAGCAGCAAAGAACGGGAAATAGGACAGGACGCGTCCTGGCTCTGGGTTCCGGATCCGTTTACGTAAACTGAAAATGTAGGTTGCAGGGGAGGATCTTCTCTTTCGGTTTCCCAGAAAGGTCTACCCAACGCCGTCGAGAAATTGAACGTTGATCGATATCGTCGTCTCTATAATCTGTCGATTGGAGGGGTTCCGACGTCGTTCGTCGGACGTGTCCAGGTTGGCCAGGGTGATGCGGAGTGCAGGCAAGAGGTACGGGGCCGCGCGAGGCAGAAGGTGCGATCGATATTCGCGGCGGACACCTTTGCCTGGAGGCCTGGTCCCCGGCGAGCTAATCGACGTCGATACGCACGCTTCCTGTATCGCCTTGAAACTGTTTTGCCCAGGCTTTTCTTCTCGGCACGCGGGGCGCGTTGGTCGAAACGAACAGCGGCGGCACCGTTTTCCCGGCTGCGGTGCCGGTGTGACGCGGTCCTCTCTCTCGAAACCGCCTCGGCCCCCTTTCGATCGATCGGCCCCGAGCCTCGGCGAATCTTCTCGAGCGCGGAAGTAAAAATAGTGCTTGTTTCCTATTGAAAATCAATAACGAAATACCCTTGAATGCGTTCCGTTCCATTCCATTCCAACGAATCCGCGCCACCCCTCCGCGACCGCTGGGAAAACCTTTTTCGAGCGAGGCTCGGGTAAACTCGCGAATCGTTGCGAGCAGCCCCACGACGCTCCGTGGCTCGCCGCGCGCGAGCAAGGTCAGTGTCGTAATAGTTACGCTTCCTTGCCGCTCGATAGTACGCGCGCGTGCTTCATTTTTCGTCGAACGTGTGCTAGAGGGAAGATACGCATTCAAATTGAAATTGGTACGGTAGCGCGCGAGCCTAGCCGTCGACTTATCGTTTTTTGCACGCGCGCCGCCCATGTCTCGCGTCTAATCGCCAGTACTCGAATTTAGCGAACAGCAGCGACGTATCCGTTGTTCCATCGGGTATGGCGGCCCGCGGAGCACGTGTCTCTTTATCGGGGAATCGAGTCAGCGGCGCCGCGTCGCTCGCCACGCCGAGTTGCAAGCCACGTAGCCACGTAAAAGTTCCGAGTAGATGCTACCGTTCGCCTTTTGTAGCTCGCAACCTGTTTGCGCGACACAAAATGAGAATAAACGGCTTTCTATAGCAGCGGGACGGGGCTGTCACGCGCAAACCGCGAGCTAATATTGATCTACGTGTTACTAACCTAGCGTACAAGCTCGTTCCCGAGGCGCGGAGCGTTAAATATCGCCGGATAACCGCGACTCGACGTCGTCAACCTTTTCTCGCGTTCTCCGTCGCTTCCGGCGGTTTCCCCGCGAATCTCGAGCTATCGTAAATGCCTGAAAAGCTCCCGGTGGAAAATTAATTCGCGCTCGATGATCCCCGCTTGACTCTCGCGCGTATCTCGAAACCCGAAGCAAACTGCCGCGAACAATACGGTACGATACGGAAATTAGTCCGTAAGATCGACTTTATCGATTACCATTACGCGACGCGATGCAACGCCGTCGCAACACTACTCGCGGCATCACGCCAATCCGCTTCGTCCGTTTGTTACTCTGTATTTTGCATTATAATACGTTTGGCAAACGCTGCGGCACCGGTTGGCCGCGTAGCGGAGTTCTTCCTCCTCGTACCCGCATCGAATTTACCGCAGCCATCGGAAACCTAAACACACATTCCGTACTCGTAGTCGAGACTCGTCGCGAATCCTCCCTCGACTCCGGCGGACAGGTTGAATTCGATCGCGACGCTCGTCGATGGAAATAAGCGCCGCATGGGACAGCCGAACGCGTTCGTTACGCGACATACCTCCGTATCGATTGACCAGGGTCGCGTATAGCATTCCCGTGCTCGGTTTAGAGAACGAACGAGACCATCGACGCGTGGACGACAGGGAAAAAGTAATGGATTGCCCGATTGGAATTGCTTCTTATCTTTGCCCGTTCGCCGAGCATCTCCGCCGCTACACTTGAGCAAACAGAATGGCAATTAAACGTCGCGAAACAGAAACAGTCCTGTTCGCGCGATGGGCTCGGAAAAAATAAGGAACTGCGTGAAATAGATTGTCCGCGGGGGAGGCGAGAAATTTGAAAAGGGGGCCTATGCAGATGAAACGTCAGGCTAACTAAGACAAAGAGAGAAAGAGAGCCAAGGAAAGTACGAGCCGGAAAATGGCCGCCAAGGAAGAAGGAAGGGCGGGTCGGCTGCAGGGGTTGCGCGCGCCTCCGCAGATCAATATTTCATTTCAACCTCACCAGCCAGCCCCTACTTCTGCGCTCATCTTCTCGATTCCCCTATTGTAGCCTTGTATAATTACCTCTTTTTCTATTTACCTTTTATCTCTCTCTTTCTCTTACCCCTCTCCACCACCCCGCGACGACTTTATTAGGACCGTTCGAGGCTCGAAGCTGCTGTCTTAAACTTCTTCCGTTTCTTCTCCAACGGAACTGGAAACCATCTCAACCTTGCGAGAAAGAAACACGCAGATTGTACAGCTGCTTACGGCGGTCATCAGCTAATTGCCAGAAAAATTCTCGGCGAAGAATACGCCCGAGAGCGGGTGCGATATCTAGAAATTGGTTCTAAGCGACGAGCCAACGTCATTTGTCTTCTTTTACACGTGTCGCGTGTTACGCTTTGCACACAAGCGGTGGGGGGTGTATTTTCATCGAGGCGTAAACACGAATCGAACGTGTGCGCTGTGTCGACAATGCGTCACCTTGACGATCCGATTTCGATCGTTTCATGGACGGTTATCGATCGACGATAGAGAGTTCTTCGAGCGTCTTGAACGCGTCGACCAATGGACCTAATTGAAAGCTGGTCGAACGAGGTATGGGGAGGAAATGGAAATGGGTGGAGAGCGGAAAGAGAAAAGAAAATGGGATGGGATTACGGACGCGGTGAATGCGGTAACGAGAAAATGTATCGCATAGCAGATAGCAGGTAGAAAATAGAAGATAGAAGAGATAGTAGAATAGAGATAGAGAGAGAAGGGTGTCGTGACGCGCTGCAGCGCAGCACGGCGTGGTAGGTCGGTGGCGCGTCGCGTCGCGGCTCGGATCAGCTCGGATCGGTTCGGGCCTGATCGGCGAGGCGCATCGCGTTCCATGTCTCTGGTGTCCCGGGACAGTCGCGTACCGCTGCCCCACCCAACCTCACCGAGCCGTCCATGCTGGGCGAGCCGATCAATACCTCGGCTCGGGCCCGAGCCGGTCCGAGGCGGTCCGACGGGGCACGAAAGCGGACGAGCGCCGCCGAATCCCTGCACGAGGCACGCCGAGTCCCCACCACGAGCAGCGTTGCCGGCTCAGTCGCTGTGCGGGAGTGGTCACCGAGGGATGTGTGGTATCGTAACCGAGTGTGATTGAGGAAAAAGACCCGGCGTAGTTTCTCCGCGTAATACGCTCTCGCTCTTTACCCCCCCCGGATCAAAAGAAACACTAGCAATACCGAGAGTCTAGTCAGTTTTTCGGACCCCCTCCTTGTTGCCGCGCGATATCCCACGGAATACGCACCGAGACGCACCGTGTATTTATTTAAGTATTTATTGTACAAAAGACTTTAACTATAGGTAAGACTGCGACGTCACGTCGCCATGCATTACTATTTGCTTTCTAAAACCCGGCTCCGTAGTTGCCTAGCTCTCTCTCGTAGTCGCCGTTCTGTCTCTATACTCGGTTATATAGCTCGACGCACGCGTAACCTCGCGTTTCCTTTCCTCCCAGTCGACTCGAACGTTCTTGCATTATATCTCCTCGCGGTCCCCGAACACCTCGTTCTCGTTTCCGTTGATGCATGCTGCTACGCATTACCCTATTTCCGAGCCGGAGATTCTTCGAGAATGTGCTAGAACCTGCCGGCCGAACGCGCTGCCTATCGAACGGTCGGAATCCAAAGAGAACTGTTCGTTGTATTCTCCGCGGTATCTGCGTGACTACGACGTAGAAGAATGGAATCGGTGCGTGGTCCTCTGCGACGACGCCGATTAGCCCCGCCGGAAGCAAAACCGATCCGTTGCATCGGTTTCTTTGTTCCTCTCTGCTCTCCGTCGTTCTCTCGTTTCTCGTGTGCGTATCGTGCGCCACGGAACCGAGTAGCTCGAGGACGGGGCGTGTAGCCCGAAAGAGAGAGGGAGAGAGAGAGAGAGAGAGAGAGAGAGAGAGAGAGAGAGAGAGAGAGAGCGTAGACGAGGAATTTCGCTCTCGCTTCGTGAAAGTAGCGCCGTGGCGCTCTGTCTGGCTGCCTCTCGAATCGTGATCGCGATTGTGCCGACCATAACCTCCAAATTGTTACCGATCGACGTACGCGACGACATCGTCCGTCCCGACGACGCCTGTTTTCCGCGTATAACCTTCGATATCAGCAACGAAGTCGTGGTTCCCCGCTATCCGCGGAATCTTCGGATCTCCTATTTCGGCTTTCCGTCCTCTCTTTCCATCGTGCATGCTCTCGCGCACGTTCGATAAAACGTTGCTCCTCGCGTCCTCGGCCATGTCGTGGCCATATTACGCTCTCCGGTAGGTTCGCGTACTATTTTTGGAAATCCGAAAGCAATTTTTATCGACCGTGTTCGACGAGCTCTCGCAACCGATAACGATTCTCCGCGCGATCGTATCGCCAGGGGCTCGTGTCGCGCGAGTCATCGAACCGAGATTTATCGAGAGCCGTGACAACGAGATATAGTCGCTTGATAAACCCGCATAGTCGTTCGATAATATCGAACGATATTATTATCGCGACCAAGAGAGAACGATGACGTCGTCGTGCTCGTTTCGCTCGAATCTCGCGCAGTCACTGTTCCGATGATAACCGGTAACAGCCAGCCGCGTGATCGTTTGTACGGTTTCCGCTGGTGAACTTGGCACGCGGTCCAACTCGAGATTCCTTGGTAGACGCGTCGCGTCGTGAATCATAGGTATTCGCGTTGGAGATTTCGCCGACGCTCTGTTGCGCGGAGCCATTACGGCCGTGCCGCATTCGAAATAATCTTAGCCGTGGCTCCGAAGCGGTTTCGAACGAAACCGCGAGACCAGAGAGAGAAAAACCGGCCGGCGAACGTCGTCGCGAGCGTTCCATTCGCGACTTCGCTCCGCTCGCGATATACTACGTGTGTCTACGCCGGAAATATTTCAACGGCGACGCGCGATGTTGTTTCTCGTCGGTTCTCGCGGATCCGGCAACACTGTTGCTTATCCGAGAGCATTCGCTAACCCAAAGCCAGGTGATCGCGCGATTAAATATAGGACGTCGAATACACCTACCGGTTTAATATTTCTGTCCGGGTTTCACCGAGCAAAGGATTCTCTCGTCGAACGACCTTCCCTTCCGTTTGCCTATATCTGTGCTCGCGCTTTCGCTTATTCGCTCGTCGACGCGCTCCACACTCCTCAATCTACGCGTCGCGAATCAACGATAATCGAGTCGGAACACCGCGGAATTTTATCGAGGGCGCGTCTCGCTCGAAAACGAAAAGTCGCTTCCGAATATTCCTCGGCGGAACAGCCGCCTCCTTCGAGACGGCTACGCCTCGTGCCGCGAGGGAACCGCTTCCTCCAAAGTCCTCCAACCAATCGCAACGCGCGCGAGCGCCTAGGCGACGCTCGACCGAAACAGATAATCTCGAAATACTTTTCTTCCGCGCACGTGTACGACATAGAAAAACCTAGGAAAACGATCCCGTTCCTCCGCCGGTGATTCCAAGATCATTTTCTTTTCTCTCGGAGTGTTGCGTCGTAACGTTGCCGCAAACATCGGCGATTGCGAACGCTATCGCGTCGATAACGATTCGCTTTCGTCGTTAACAGCCGCCTCTCGTAATCGGCGCGATGTCGTCATTAGCGTTGACTCGGTCGACGAAACCGCGCTGGAATTTCACAGAGTCCGGCTCCGCTTCTCGCACCGCGTTCGGGCCGGGCCGTCGCTCGCGAACTAGTCAAAATTGCTAACATTTCTTTCATCTAAAAGATCTTACAAAATTTCTCTGAATGTCCATTCTTTTTTCTTTTTTATTGAAGCTCTTTAGACCCTTAAATGGGTCCATTTCACTTTACCATTGTGGTATTACAATGTTACAGGTTGGTATTACAATGTTACAAGGTGTAATTATGATTTAAATAGACAATTTACAATCTTTGAAATACGACCATTCTTTACTCGATATTATATTCATTCATTCCATTTATTTTGAGACAGTCGATTATTACGCAAACCAGCAGGAATATGAAAGAATGTTTTATATGAAATATTCGTCATATGAAGGGGTACATTTAATGGCGCTATGCACATTTTTCCGTAATGGCCCTTTAAGGGTCAGACGAAGGGCAACTTCATTTTTTCTAATGGAAATCCATATTTTTTATTTTTTATTGTTATTCTACATCGAAAAATAATAATAGTTCGTATAAAACATTTTTTTCCTGAGCTTACCATTTTTTAACGGCACCATGATAAATGTTGCAAAGCTTGCATAATGGCATACAACGTGTAATGTGAATCTTCATCTAGCAGGCGGCAATAACGCCACCTACGATGCTCAATGTACTACATACGTATTCCTGTCACAGCTTACTAGATTTTTATGACTTCAGATCAAACTCGGTATTACAAATATTAGGATATTCACCACAATTTGTTTGATAAAACCGTGCACGCTAGGGAAAAACGTTTTATACGAAATATTATTGTTTTTCGATGTAGAATAAGAATATGAAATAAGAACTATGGGTTTCCATTTGAAAAAATGAAGTTGCCTTTAATCTGACCCTTAAAGGGCCATTATGGAGAAATGTGCATAGCGCCATTAAATGTGCCCTTTCATATGAAGAATATTTCATGTGAATTCTTTCATATTCCTTCTGGTTACCGTAATAATTGACTGTCTTAAGATAAATGAACACGTTAAATACAGAAAGGTTTTAGATAATCATTTTGGTTGACTACGTAAGGGTTAACGAAATTCCTTCTTGTGGAATTGTTTCGGGTATCAAGTTCAACGAACATATGGCTTGATTGCCGTCATGTATAGATAGAACGCGGAAAGTACATCTGCACGGGAATCGAGAATCAGCATATTCGCGTTCTTTGGACCTAAACGCGCGAGTAAAACTCTGTTACGACTGGTCTCTCCCGTCGAAAGAAATAACGACTACGAGAGTAGTGGTACCACACGGATATCGATCGCAGCCTCGAACCCCGTTTTCCGTCCGACTCGGGGCACCGAGCGTCGCCAGGTATAGCGTCTCGTTCAGAAATATTAACCTCTTTCTTCGTTCCGTTCGATTCACCGTGGGATTCTCGGGCAATCGATCCGCTTCCGCGATACATTTACAGTAAGGAGCATAACTGATTCCACACACTTTAGATCAGAATAACTTTTATATGAATGGACCAAACGACTTCAATTTCTCTGTAAGGCTAGAAGAATTAGTTCAGTAAATGCATTTGGTCGGAATTGTGAAAATTTGACTGAAAATTGATTTGTACGACTTTTTTAGCTGATGGAATAGCGAAAATTTCAAAAATGTGTTTTGTCAACTGGTATAAATACGCTATGAAAATTTCGTTGAAATTGGTTAATCGGTTTACGAATTATAAACGATCAGAAATGGTAAAACTTGCTACTTTATGGTACACCAGAAATTACCACTTTTGATCGCTTATAATTCGCGAACCAATTAACCAATTTCAATGAAATTTTCAGACCGTATATAATTTGTACCAGTTGACCAGACGAATCTTTTGAATTTTCGTTATTGGGTCAGCTGGAAAGGTTGTAAAAATCAATTTTTACTATTGTTTTTCACAATTCCGTCCAAATGTATTTACTGAACTAACTCTTCTAGCCTTCTTACAGAGAGATTGAAGTCGTTTGGTCCATTCATAAAAAAGTTCTGATTTAAAGTGTGTGGAATCCAGTTATGCTCCTTATTACTGTACCTCTCGGGCGTAGATCGCGAACTTGTCGTTTGCTTCGCTGCGCTCTTTTTTACGGAGCGACGAGACGCGCGACGTTCTTCACGGTGGCAGTAAAATTTCGGATAATTTTAGAAACTCGTCGCGGAAGTTAACTCATCCGAACGGAACCGGCCGATAGTTACCGCATTCCGCGGGCCGAGCCAATTCTCGAAACGCGGGTGGACGTTTCGCAAATTTCTTCGACATGATTTGGTTCGACCGAAAAGGGCCGAGTTGGCTCGCGTGCTTTGCCGCCCGATGGTCGACCGCTGCCCATTGTCGGAGAGCGAGGGAGAGAGAGCTTGGCCGGTGACTCACCGCGAGAGAATCGCGTTACGATGGTGGGAACGCGTAAAAACTGTTCATCGATCCCAGGAATTATTTCGAATCGAACGCGCCCGCGATTGATCACGCTCGAGACACGGCTTTTATCATCGAACGATTCCACGGCATTCCGGGCGACTTAAGCTGGGATTTTCTAAACGCGTCATACCGCCCCGCGTTCTGCGATTTATATTCCGTTCGAGTGATCGCATGCGTCCGCATCGTTACAATGAATGGAGCTTAAATCGCGAAACGCAGCGGTGTGACGCGTTTCGGAAATACCAGCTTTAGGGTGCGAGTACATACATTGGAGCTGAGATACCAGAGAGCGGCGCTTATGATAATCAACTGCTAAGCGTAACTCTACTCGTCGTTTCAACGCGAACGCTCTCACGATTAAAGTGTAGATTCTATTTCGCTCTGTTCGCTAGTATCGCGGCTCATTAAGGTGGAATCTCCTAAGCGCGTTTGGACACGGCATTTTGCGATCCGTACTCCATTCGTCGCGACTTCCTGCTGTGCGTCTGGATGCACTTAGGTGAATTAACTCTTAGGAGCACAACCTAAACCCTTGTGTAGTCAACCACGATGTGTAGATCACTTAAAACCTTTCTGTATTCCACATGTTTGTACAACTTCTCATTATGAGAGTACAAATTGATATATTAGCAAGTGAACGGACATTCAGAGAAATTGTGCAAGATTTTTCGGAAGAACATTAACAAATACACAAGGGATAAGAGGTCCCACCTTCGCTTGTCGGTTAACAATGTGTAGATCATTTAAAATCTTTCTGTATTCAACATGTTTGTACAAATTCTCATTATAAGACTATATTAGCGAGGGAATGGACGTCCAGAGAAATTTTGAAAGATTTTTTGGAAGAACATTAACAAATACACAAGGGACAAGAGATATCTCCCACCTTCGCTTGTCGGTTAACAATGTGTAGATCGTTCAAAACCTTTCTGTATTCAACATGTTTGTACAAATTCTCATTATAAGACTGTATTAGCGAGTGCACGGACATTCAGAGAAATAGTGTAAGACTTTTTGGAAGAACATTAACAAATACACAAGGGATAAGAGATATCCCACCTTCGCTGGTCGGTTAACTGCCTGGCGCGGGGGTGGCGAGTACTCCGCGGCGAACTCGAGACGAGACGAGACCGTCTGTGCCCGCGAAGATCGATGAAAGAGTTCGACAACCTGGCGACGCTTTCGAAAGACGCCTCTCTCGAGGCCAACGATATTTTATTGGGTCGATGCCACGGACGGCTCGCCGAAAAGCCCGTGAAAGCGCCCCGTTGTCCAACTTCCGTTTTAGGATCTCGCGAATTTCGTTTTCTCGGGGAGTCGGCCAAGACCGGGGCCGCGGCCATCTGTTCCGAACCGTTGGGAACGAAGGACGGAGTGAAAAGCTTCGATCGGTTGGGCTGGAGCGCGGCGCGCGGGCGCTCTAGCACCCGTTTCTCGAACCAATGGTCTTTTTTTTCCGGCGAGCGTAACTGGCCTCGTTCGACGCGACAAGCGTAGTACGTCATCCTGTTCTAAACGCGTCGGCGAAATCTATTCTCACGTACAATTCGCGCGCGCGTTCGTCGCTCTGCCGGACACTCGACGAACACGCGCGCTTGGCCGTTGTACTCTCGAGGCAGAAGAGCGGCAACAGATATCCCAGCTGCTCTCTCCGTTCTTGTTAAACAGCTGTTCGCGATTTTTCTTTTCCAGCCAACACAATGTCCGTGGACAAGGAGGAATTGGTACAGCGCGCGAAGCTCGCCGAACAGGCGGAAAGGTACGATGATATGGCAGCCGCGATGAAGGCGGTCACCGAAACGGGAGTCGAGTTGTCGAACGAAGAGAGGAATCTGCTGTCGGTAGCGTACAAGAATGTCGTCGGCGCGAGACGTAGCTCGTGGCGAGTAATATCCTCCATCGAGCAAAAGACCGAGGGATCCGAGCGCAAACAGCAGATGGCCAAGGAGTACCGGGAAAAGGTTGAAAAGGAGCTACGCGAGATCTGTTACGACGTATTGGTAAGAACTATCATCCCCTCACCCCATTCCGATCATTCTTTTCATTTCAAACTCCGAATCTCCCTCCTGGGATAATTCCAACCGGTGCACAGTGTGTCCAAACGGCGAAATCGTCGTCAAAACCTCATAACTCATTTCAATCTGGACAAATGTGGACAAAAATTGGTATATGGGGGTTTTTTTTCCCGTCCCGACGGGATCTCGCACACCCCTATCCAATACTAAAGAATCTAAAATAGTACTTACCGTATCCCCACCGAAAAGTTCATTCTCGAGGTTTTGACCACGATTTCGCCGTTTGGACAGACTGTGCGATGGCAGGACGATCATTAAAGTCTGGATCCGTTTCCGCCGAAACGGCTGATCGTTTCGACAGAAGTCTTTAACGAGTGACACAGTCACCGGCAGCGAGCTTATTAATAAACTTAAATGAACGATTCATGCTGTTCAACGCGAGCGGGCCGCCTTCCTTTTCAAAGGACCGCTGCCAACGCTCCGAGATACACGCAGCTCGAATGCGGTTTTTCATGTCTTGAAGGTCATTAACCTCTGCTTGGCACACATGGGGAGGTGTGTGCCCCATTTCGTCGACACACATGCAGTCTTTCAACTCATTCTTTGCCTCGAAGTCGACGCGTTCTATGTCAAGAAGAAAATACAGCAAGCGGATCGAGTCTTTTCAGAAGCTAGACCGCGGTTTTATTTGAAACTTGATAGGGGAAAGTTGTTGTTTTCCATTTTCGCCCGTGTTTGCCTAAAGATCCGCAGCCTAGCGATCGTCCTGCAAGGGACGCTGTTGTAGCCTGAACACAGGCGGAATTGCACGGGTGTTGCCGGCCTGTCTCGTCTTACCGTAACCTGCGATCTCTTTCTGAATCGCGTTCGTGTATTCGAAGAGCTGGAAGGCAGTGCGGAGATCGGCCTCCGGCTTGAATTTCACGCGGGTCAATTACGAGCGCGCTTTACCGGCTCGTCTTACGAGCGCGCCCATCTCTGCTCGTTCCTTTTCGTTCAGCGAACGCGAATTCCAAGTCGAACGCGCGACAAAAGCACTTCAGGAAGCGAACGCGTTCTTTATTTACTCGGAGAGACACGACGACGACTGCGTTCGCGCGTCGATCCTGATCCTCGTGGTCTTTCGTTGCGTACGAACAGCGTATCGCGCGAGCAACGGTTCGAATGTCCGGAAATAGACGGGAAGCGGAAGAGGAAACGACACGCCTGCGTCGAGCAGCTACGGTTGGATATCTCGCGACGCGTGTTTCGAACGTTCCAACACCGTAAATCTCCACCTGTTCGAGAGCACGACTACTCGAAACCGTTGCTGATTGCGTCGCATTGATGTTGTAGGAACTCCTCGATAAGTACCTGATCCCCAAGGCTAGCAGTGCCGAGAGCAAAGTATTCTACCTCAAGATGAAGGGCGACTACTACAGGTATCTCGCAGAAGTCGCCACTGGAGAAACCAGACACGGTACGCATTTTTCCAATTCTTTTCGATGAATACTCCGATGACTGTTTGTTTCGCGTAAACGTAAAACACGAAGACATATTCGATGTCCATTCAGTACGAGCACGTACAATTCCTAACATTTTCGCCTAATCGATTTTTTGGAAAAAAAAGCGCGCGCGTTCGATGTCGCTCCGGAATCGGTGATTCGTGGAAGACGCGCGTTTACCTGTTCCCGAGAATGTTGCACGAGGTCGACGCGCTTCTTTCTTGGGACGCAAAGGTGCACGATACTTTTGTCGTACCTGCGCGCACCGTGAAAGAAGAAGCACAGCTGCAGCGGCAGCTGTTCGGCCCGAAGGCGTCTCGGTCGCATTGTTGAGTCTAAATGGATTTGGAAAATTCCGTGATGCCTAGCTACGGCCGGATACCTGCAGCTTCCGCCTGGAATGCTAACGGTGTCACGGGGATTCGAGAGAACGTTTTTCCGGAAATCGTATGCCCGGAGAATACAGCGGACGAAATTTCTATAAGAACGCTACTATTTTGAACGAAAAAGTGAAGTATTTTTGATAATATGATTAAAAGGAGGATAGAAAACAATTAAGGAATATAAAAAAGCAGAAATCAATATTCTGAATTCAAAGGAACCGCTTAATTTTTGTTACGAACAATATATTACAACTCTGTACGTAAGCATAACGAAATTTCTATAAGAACAGTCTAATAAATTCGAACAAAAAACCAAGTTTATAATTATTAGTATTTAGACTAATCTATACATAATAGATTTATTTATACTTATTTATTTATATAATAATTAGAAATCTTCATTTCTCCGACGTTTTGAGTGTTTTTCATTTTTCACGACCATAGTTTGCAACCAAAAAATCCGAAAAAATTCTATAAAATGTGTCTTAAGACCCGACACGTGCCACATTTTTTCAGAATTTTAGAAAACATCCGAGAGCGGAAAATGAGCGGAGAAGCGCGAAATCTAATTCACCCTATTACTACCCTCACGGGCAAGCTAGAGGGCTGAAATTTTACTCAGATGGGTTTTTAATGATCAGCTTTCGAATGGTTTTGAGCCATTGAAAAACCTCTGAGAGCAGTTTTGACCATCTTAATCGTACTTACTACGATTAGCATTCAATTATTTTTATTTATAACACTGAGAACTTTTGAATTTGTTTACATGCGCTACTGTACGGTAATAATATATTGGTGTTCCAAGGTTTTCACACTATACTAACATAAATTTACCGAACAAATGAACTTTTGGCAGTAAATTACGATGTTCTTATAGAAATTTCGTCCACTGTATCAATAGCCTTCGTCTCGCCCGGTTGTTTCCCGTGTCGATCGTATACGGCCGGTCTATTCGATGGTAGAGACGATAATTTTGATAATCGAATTTTCCACGTACTGTGTACGCATCTGCAGCCGTGGTAGACGACAGCCAGAAGGCATACCAGGATGCGTTTGAAATCAGCAAGTCAAAGATGCAGCCTACTCATCCGATCAGGCTAGGTCTCGCCCTCAACTTCTCCGTTTTCTATTACGAGATCCTCAACTCACCAGACAAGGCCTGTCAGCTGGCAAAACAGGTACAATTTAACGGAGATTGATGTCGAGAGGATGCAAAAGGATACGCGATGGTGGCGGTGATGATGATGAGGATGATGGTGGTAAACGCTCTGCAGTGGAGGCAAAAATATAGTGCTCGGGTGTCAACGGTGGAGCACACGCTTTGTTTTCGTTTCGCAGAGATTAGCAGCACCTGTCTTTTCTTTCCAGACTCGAATCAATGTGTCCTTATGACGAGTAATGTAGCGCTGGTTAATTTGGATTATCCGTTTGCATTGCAGCGGTTGTCGAGGACTCGCAGAAGGCGTACCAAGAAGCTTTCGACATAGCGAAGTCGAAAATGCAGCCGACACACCCGATCAGGCTCGGTCTTGCTCTGAATTTCTCCGTTTTTTACTATGAAATTATTAATTCTCCGGCCAGGGCTTGCCACCTGGCCAAACAGGTTAGAATTTGGTTACGCGGAGATTTTAACGTTTGCGTGAGTTTTTTTTTCTTCCAATAACCGAGAACCACATAACAACCGAGAACGATTCTACGTGCAGACAACCGTTGCACCGAACGGTCCCCTAACCCAAACCAAAAACGAATTAACATTTATTGCGCGGTGTGACTACTACGGTAATATGCCTCCACTGTGTCTGTGATATATAGACTGAGGATTTTATGCGTTACGATAAAAATGGACACTTTCAATTTAAAGCAGTGATGAACTGGATAATCGTGTTATAACTAGTTTTTATTATAATTGAGATGTAGAGACATTTTATTTCGCATAAAGATCCACAGTCTAATATATATGTGTATGTATAATAGTCTCCTTTTGCATCGCTCTTGTTTCCTCGCGTTGCAAATTTTTCTCTCCGCTTTTTGCATGAGATTGATTACACTGTCTAACAAATTTCAACTTCTTTTATGTTCCCTAATTACTGTTGGGTCCTTCTTATAGTGGTTTTTGCGCAATTTTCTTCCTATACGCACAGTTTTTAAGGAACATGGCTTTGATAAAACAACATTTTTCAACTTCAAACAAATATTGTGATGTTATTATAAAAGATATTGAATTCTTCTTTGCAGCAAAAGATTCTGTAGATTTTCCCGCATACAGCGGGACATATTTGTTTGAAGTTGAAAAATATGTTTTTTTTCAAAGCCATGTTTCTCAAAAACTGTGCGTATAGACGACAAATTAAGAACAGATTCGGAATCAGCGCGAAAAACTCTATAAGAACCGGGTTACCCTCGGTTGGTCGACAATTCATTTCGCCGACACTGTGGTCATCGACGATTTGACCGACAGAAAGTTTCGTCGACACTATGTTTTTTTTATCTGCACGGTCAAATCGTCGATGAAAGCTGTGTCGGCGAAATGAGTTGTCGACCAACCGAGGGTAACCCATAAGAACCACCCAACAGTAGTTGTGGAACAAATTTGATGTTGGACAGCGTTATTCGCTTGGTCTCGAAAGAGTCGTGACGTGTGTTCGAATGGTGCGTTACACCTAGTCGATATATGGTAACGAGGTTTTGTTGAACCGTTGCAGGCGTTCGATGACGCGATCGCGGAGTTGGACACACTTAACGAAGACAGCTACAAAGATTCCACGCTCATCATGCAACTTCTCCGCGACAACCTCACCCTTTGGACCAGTGACACGCAGGGTGAGCCGGACGAACAACAGGAGGGTGGCGACAACTAACCTTCCTAAGCTTAAGTCCTTTCTAAACCTAATAAGAACATCCTATTCTCTATCGTCCCCCCGTCCCTCGAAGTGCTCACCAATCCATCCACCTGAGATCGATTTATCCATTTACCTGTCTCCTCTTTCGTCCCCCGCGTCCCTCGCGTACCACCTCGTTTCCTCTTCTTCCTTCCTGCCTTGCCCCCCGCCTCCTTGCCTCCCTCCCCGCCTTCCTCCCGACTATGTCCTGTCTCTCGTTTTCCCTTCCTTTTCATTTTCCCATGTCCTTCTCATCGATCGACCCTCCCTTTCTCTCTTACTTGTCTACCTATCTACCTATCCATCTTCCTATTTCCCTTCCTACCTTTCTTCCTATCACAGTCGTGAGACCATCGACCCGAGAAACCTCTTCTCCCTTGATTTTCCTCCCCTCGAACACCTTGAGTACATCTTTGTCCTAAACGCGACCGCACACTGCTGCCGACGCCACCACCACAGCTGTTACGCCCGGTTCGACACCTCGAACACGGAGGATCCCCGCGTTCTCGACCGTCTTCTCTCCTCGGTCTCCAATCGAGGAAGAGGGATGGGATGTAAGAGAGTGTGTGTGTGAGCGAGAGAGAGCGTGTACACCTATGGGTGTACGTGAAAATGGGAAAGAGAGAGAGAGAGAAAGAGAGAGATTTGTATGGGAGATAAAAAAAGAGAGGCAGAGAGAAAGAGTGTGCATGCGTGTGTGCGTGTGTGTGGGAGAGAGAACAATCGCGTTTGAGAGCCAACGCCGTTCTAGAGTCGCTCGTGTGTTGTCTGCGTACGATAATTCTCGATGGAAGAAAACGGTCGAGTTGCGCGAGAATCATCCAATTTCGAACGCAAAATTTCTCCGGAAAAGAAAAACAGTATATCGACTCATGTTTGTACGGAAGAATAGGAAGGAGCAAATTGTGGATGGAACAGAGGAATCGACAGGAAGAGTATTATTGTTTCGCAAACTTTGTCTCGTCGTACGACACCTTGTTCGGATACGGTGAAAATTGTTCTAAAAGTAAACTAGAGAGCGATAGAGAGAGAGAGACGAACCGGAAACTTACGCGGAGACTTTTAAAACGAAAGAAACCGAAAGAAAACAATCGGAAAAAATGCGAAAATCGAACGGGTAGCGTTTGATGCCGCCGTTCGCCGCGCGTCGGTACGAGACATGGGATGCGAAGAATATAAAAAAACCGCGGGACACCACTGTCACTCCCAGATCTGCTCACTGTTTACCATCTGAATAAGAGCGCTGTCCGACGAACACACGGCCGGGGAGACCCTCCCGCGCAAGCTGCTTCCTCTTCCAACCGTTCCCCCTTTCGCGCGGAGCATAGAACGTAAACGTAACATAACATGTATAACTTGTACTCTGTTGTGCGTGTATACTGTCCGACTGTCCGGGGAAAACCGCGCGACGACGACAAAGAGAGACGGCCTCGACGGTGACGCGCCTAACCGTGCCTCCGCCGGCCAGAGGAAAATGGAACTGGAGCGAGACAAAACGATTGATAAGAGAAAGTTTTCCGCGAAATATAATGGGCGTGTATCGGTTCGACCCGCTGTCGAGGACGCGTGCACAGCTTCTTTCGGGGTCGCGCGGTTTCCTCGTTGAACGAGAACTAGAGAATGAAAAAAAACGCGAATGCGAACGGGAGCAGGAGGGCTCTTTTCCCGTCGTAGACGGCGGAGCACACTCGTTCGGACAGCGTTCGCTCGAAAATATTTCGCTGAAACGAAAAGAAAAAACAGACGTTCAAGAAGAAACGAAGACAAAGGGAAAAAAGCACGCATGAAACTAACTACATTATATCCAGTTGTCATTAAATTAAATTTCACATTGTCTAGCAAGTACGATATTATTATACGAAGGGAAGAACGTAGGAGGAGAAAGGAGAGTAAAAATACATTAAGTTATTAAGTTCCAAAAAAACAACAACATCGCTGGTGAATTACTTTTTACATACGATATATACTTTTTTCTCATTTCTTTAAATGTGTGTATTTTACCGTGCACGCTCTCTTCCGTTATCATTCGAACCGTTGTTGCGTTGCGTTGACAAAAAGAAAGAACGGGTGGAATATTTTACGTTTCCCTTATGCTTTGTCGAAACACATCGTTCTGAAACCGTCGACGCGCTCAGTTTTCCTTTATACGGACACGATTTACCGGATACGCGTGTAATCGTTGTGTTAAGGTTGCGTCGTCGTGGATTATCGCGATCGCGTATAATCACGCTCTGCTACACCGAGGTGAGTGAACCGGTCGTGATTTCTCTCGAATACTTTTCTATCCTCCTCGCGTTACGGCCGTCCGTTTCCAAATGCACGAACAATACATAAAATATCGAAGAGGAAAGGGAACACTGCTTTTGCGTTCTTTCGAGCAACCGAATTCTATCACGCACGACGATCTTCGACCAATTCTTCCTTACTCCCATACACCTCGTTTGCTCGGATCTTTTTCGTTTGCCTTGGCTTTCTTCGGGACACCAGTCGTCGCTTTTGTCTATCTCTCTTTCTTTCTATCGTTTATCCGCTTGTCCCTTCCCGTGTATGTGTTTAAACCGCGCCCACGCTCTCGCGCACACACGCGTAATGTCCGAAACAATCAGGACCAACCAACGACGATCAAAATCCCGTCGTCGTACCGGAAGAGAACGAACGAGAACGCGACGAATCCAAAGGATTGTCTTTTCTCGGATGGATTCTCTTTGCGACAGTACACGTATGCGCGCGCGTGTACGCGTATATATATGCGGTGCGCGTTCATTCCGTGGCCATGATCGATCTCGTGGAAATTGTCGATAAAAACTCGAGTGCTCGTTGTTTTACATGATTCTCATCAATTGTACGTGGATCGCCTGACGGGTACGTGCGCGCGCGTCGCGTTGAACGAGACACGTTCCTGAATTCGAACTCGTGGAGGAAACGACACGCCACACTTATTTAACGCTATTTTTTGCGTTTTCGTTTCAATGTAATCGTTGTGATATATCGAAAAAGGAACTTCTTCCGGTTTCTCGGGGTGAGAAAAAGAAACGGATTGTAAAGAAACAAAGTAAAAGAGAGAACAAAAAACACAAGAAAAGAAGGTTGTTCAGAGACGCGTAAAAAGGTGGATCCAATTGCCTCGACCGAAACCTCGAAAAGAAAATAAATAAAAAAAAAAGAAAAGCAAAGGACGAGCGTAATCCATTTTCGATAATGGAAATATATAAGAACCCGACGATATATAAATTAACATTCGACGCGTCCGAATGCAGCGGATACATTCGGTCCAGGGGCGGATTGATATGTATATATGTACGAACTAATTGCTTCTAATTATTTGAGGGCCGTGAAGTCATTTTTACGTTTTTACATATAAATTCTATGTGAGAAACGTTAGCTTTCTCCGACTAAATAAAAAAAAACTATTAAAGACAGACGATTCCGATTGTTTTTATGTTATATATATACACACAAACACGTATACACCTACACGAAAGCAGAGAGAAAACACACACAGAGAAAGACACACACCAGTCGACTCCACTTCTTTTTCTACTACGACATATATACAAAATAAACGAAAATGATGAAACAGTTTCTCTCTACGTTTTCATTTTGCTTTGTCGTGTTTCACTGCTACTCTGTTTCCGATCGTTGGCCAAGAATAAATCGGCTCCGAGGTCCTTTTGGAGATCCACCGTCCGCCTCTGGTTCGGTTCACGTTTCATCCTTGTGTCGTTGCTAGAACATCGATCGACTCGTGTTGCACAAAAATCTCTTCGCCTCGTGCGGCATTCTATAACGTTTAAGCATGTATGTGTAACATACGCGAAAGCCTCTCGCGCCTATATACTTTCCACAAGAGACAGACAAAGAACACACACACCGAATACCATAAATGTGTACCACACAACAATATACATAAACCACAATGGCAACAAAACAAGTAACGATTATCGATATTAAGAAACGTGTGTGTGTGGGGATAAACGTGTCCCGACGTAAAACTATACGTTCGATGTGTCCATGTTTCTCTGTCGTATCGCGAACGAAAAAGCCAACCAAAGCGAATGAGACGATGTTGATGCTAAATGATAATGAGATGGCGACGATGAGATAAACGAGAACGACTCGCGCGGCACTTTGGAGCGAATAGATTGTTGCCGAGGGTAGTAGTCGTAAAAATGATATCGCGGACACTCGCCGACTGTCCGATTACCGATGCAAGAGAGACCAAACGAGTGAGAATGAAACGACGAAGGGCTGCGAGAACAGATCCTCGAGAGCGAGAGAGAGAGAGAGTGTTTTTGAAACCATCATAGGGATGGGCCGGCTGAGCGGGACCGGGTACCTTTTGCGTGCAGAGTCTCTCCTTTGTCGGAGAACTACGGTCGTAGTTTTCTCGACAGCTCTATTCGACTCGTTCCACTTTCTACGATGAATGGTCTCGTTTTCGCGCAGCAGGTCCAAAAATGATTGTATTTATACGATCCCCATCGTATTCTCGCTGAATTAATATCTCTATTCATCTCCCGCAGATATATCCCGCCCGTTAGAAACACCAAGACCTAGACGCGCGAGCGAGACGCGCTTCATCGATTCAAGTTCCAATACGAACGTCTTTCTTGCCGTAACTCGCTCGCGTTCGCCGCATCTCTTCCTGCGCCATTGCCTCCCAACTTTCTTCTTTTCGTTTCGTCTTCATATTATTTTCGGTACAGTTTCGTAACGAACTGTTTCATAATCACGCTGCGAATCTTGAAATATCCTCTCATTCATTCCAATTGCAATGTTCCTCGGTTCATCGCGTGTCTCTCTTTCTTTTTCTCTGGCCCTCACATCTCTCACTTCTTTCCATTCGTCGAAGAAGCTAGCCTCTGCATACACCACTTCCACGTATCCATCTCATCCATTGAAATCTCCCTAGTTTCCTCTTCCCATCTTCCGTTGTTCTATTTGTATTTATCATCAAACATCGTAATTGTAAATTATAATTATTATAAACGTTTACACGAAATAATAAATTCTGATAAAATGTCTGAAAAAAAGAGAAACAAAGAGAACACACACACACAACTGTAATCACCTCGGTTGCCTTGCTTTCCACGGGATCGCTGTTGTCGGAGTTCGCATTCGCGGAATTCGCTGATTGAGAAAACGTGAGAAGGTACCGGGTCCTGTGAGCGACGGCAGCCGAACTTCGTAAAAGTCGTCGCGCCTCGATGCTTTCGCGTGGATGGTCCTCGTGCACGATTTTATGATTGGAGTTTGGGCTGCGAATCGCGGTCGAGAGTACTCGTTCGCGGGCTTCGGATTCGTTTGAATCGCCACGCACAGGTTTCGCGAACACGAGTGAAACGTTTCCTTGTCGTTCCCCGACGATGGAATACGACGAGGCGACCGGAGAGCAGAGTTGGGCAAAACTTAATGATCGAAAATTACGATCAATAGAAAATCCAATTATCAATCGTGGCTACTGATTACTAAATAATCGGTAATCATTGATTCATGAACAAGAAAGGAATCAGAGGTTGTTCTAATCAATGTTCGTGATTGCTTCATCAATCATGAATCATGATTTCATTTTTTATTATGATTTAAATCTGTAGTTTTCCTGAAATAACTACACTGTGAACATTTTTTTAGAAACACATATTTTTTACATAGTTTTGCATAGAAGATCCTTGGAACAAGTAATTTTTTTATTTTCAGGGTAATTTCCTTTTAACGCTAAACCTACCGAGCCCTAAAAGTAATTGGTATATGTTCTCTTATAAAAATGACAAGACTGATTTTGTTTATTATGTGCTCCTCTAAAGATATCTATACAATCGTTTCTTATGAAATTATTTTTATTATATCAATAATCGTAAAGTAAAAAATCTGGAAGGTAGGTTTAGTGTTTGTACAACTCGCATTTCATGCCTTTTATCTGAAAACTTCGTGTTTTTGGTACGTTTATCATTGTAGTGTATGAAAATAATCTCTCAACAGGAGCCGAACGATGTCAGTGGTGTATGATATAAAATAAACACTTTTTTTTATTGAAGGATATTTGTCTAAAATACTATATACAACACGGTGTGTGCTAAACAACTATAGAGCGAACGTCAACAATAAGATTTAGCTCTTCGTGAAGAACTTTATAAACGTACACATACAGTCAGTATACAAAGTATTCGTTAACACGTTAAAAAAATGAATTACTTTTTCAAAATTGGACCCAACAGCTTGAGTTTCTTTTCAGACGTTAGAAGGATTAGTTTACTAGTTAATGTGTAAATAATTTCGTTTTTAAATTGTTATTGGTCGCAATTGCGAAGGGAATAGTAAGGGTCATGATTTTAAAATTTTTTATCTATACCTGTAATGAAAATTTAGAAGGCGCCTTTGATAGGTCTAACAATAAGTAAGTTATATGTATTCTTGTACAAAGTTTCATCGAAATCGATCAAGGATGTTACGAAATATAATAATTATGATTGAAAACAGCAAAAATCGTTAGAATCTGCGATTTAAATGAATCGCAAACCGTAAATTCAAAGATTTTTACATCTTACAATGCCCATAGCTTTTTTATCCGTCAACCAATTTCAATGCAACTTTAACAGATAAACAATTTAAAAATCGTGGTCTCTACTGTTCCCTTCGTAGTTGCGACCAATAACAATTACAAAAAAAATTATTTACATATTAGCTAGTAAACAAACCCTTCTAACGTCTTGAAGAAACTCAAGCTGCTGAGTCCAATTTTGAAAAATTTATTCGTTTTTAAAAGGTGTACGAATACTTTGTACACCAACTGTAACTCAAATTGTTCAATTTTGATGTACAGATGTACATTGCAGATCTGTACAAAATCTAATTAATCATTGAATGATTTCAAAATTACTGATTAATAAATGATCCACATCAGGATCGAAACGTTGAGTGTTTAATTAATTTGCAAAATTGCTTGTGGTTTATCATTTATCGAACCTGTGCGCCGATATCATCGCACTTTGATTATCAAAATTACGATCAATAAACATATTGAATTTACTGATTAATGATTACTGACTTATTCTAACGGTGATTCACTGATTAATGATTACAGTTACTAATGACTACATTTACCCCTGCTGTCCTCCTCACTTACACTACGCTTTCGTATCCCTCTGGGTGATAGTGACCCGATGAATAAAAGTATCACACTTTATAAACATTATTGGGTATATATACATATGTACATGCATAATGATTAGACCGCAGAACTTTATGCAAAATAAAAATCGTTTACATCTACTGCAACAGACATGGGCCAAGTAAAAATTTCTCTCATTCTTTAATAATGTTCGCAAGCTGCAACTAATACATTGATGCTCTTAAATTTTTTAAATCTGTCCACTGTTTTAAATCACAATTACCCATTTTTGTCATAAATGCATAAAATCCGCAGTCTAATAATGATGAAACAATATTTAAAAGCATAGTATTTATGATAACGCAAAACTTCATCTCGGATCCGAGATATACATATACACCCGGAAAAGACAGCAGGGTTAAATGGATTACAGAAATCGATTATAAAATAATTAATTACTGCCCAACTCTGTCGGAGAGAGCACGATCATTGAATTCGCCCAGCGATTTAGATCCGATCGGACGAGTTTCGCACAAGGAAACGAGCCGAAGCCTTGCCGAATCAGAATGTTGCGGTCTCGGTGGACTTTTCGAGGTTGTCTACCTATGTATACATACAAGTTCTGTAGATATTATATACGCGTATGCGAAGTGCCGCGTATGGTGCGTGCCTTCACGGACAAGAAGGGCCTACCTCCCCAACCCCTATATCCATTTATCCATCTATCTACCGCGTGCTATTAATCGTGCTACGTTTTTTGCACAATTTATACTCGTAGCTAGAGTACGAAGACCGTTCGCAAAAGTCTGTAAGAATTTTGACAAAACGTTCAGGCTTCGCGCGGCTTGAGGCTTTAAATCGAACATAGACGCGAAATGCTGCACATCTTGCGGTGTACGACCAACATCAACGGAAGACGAAGATCAACATCCGGAGCAGAGTTGAGAGACACGCGTTTTACTACTTGGAAGCGTTATCGTTGTCGATATACGATCTCGCGTTGTCTGTGTGCGACCGTTCATGCTACTTTATCGTATACGTATGTATATACAAGGTGTTCCACGCAATTGGAACAAGAGCAATACCTACTAAACGGTTGGAGATAGAAGTAAACTGTTATGGATTCAAGTTAAATGGTATCATTATGCACTTTTGCGCATCGGTGCATAAAAAAAAAAATGCAACGAGTCCTTTCCTTTTTAATGGACCACCATTTAAGGGGGTAGACTCGTTTTCATTTGTCGATAATGCAAAGATGGGGTTTTTCAGTAGTCAAAAGCGCTAGATTAAAGATCAATCTAGGCGCGATCGCCCTCAAAAATCCTGTTTTTACATTTACGAGGCGTGATTTGCACTATTCGGCTTATGAAAATAGCTACATGCGCAGCTTTATGCTTACGAATAATGAAAATTACGCCTCGTAAATGTAAAACTAGGACTTTTAAGGGCGATTGCGGCCTAGATTGATCTTTTACCTGGTCATTTTGACTATTGAAAAACCCCATCTTTACATTATCGAGAAATGAGAAGGCGCATCCCTTAACTTTGATCTGTAACAGCTTCTTCTATTTCCAATCGTTTAGGAGTTACGGCCTGTTCTACTTGCGCGAGACACCCTGTATATATTTACTACTTATATATACATATATACATATATTTATCGTTCTGCCATTCTCGATCGGGTGTCGTCTATTATTTTCTCCGCTGCACACATTAATAGCCGAAGAAGGCGCGTCGGTTGCATCGTCCATAAACGACACGCGATCGTAAAAACGCAACGCGATCGTTTTGCTTCGCGTTCTACGTGTTCCTTTCGTTTCCGGTTTAGCACCGATTTCGCTTGCTCTCGGCGACGAGAGAGTTCCGCTCGCCGAAATCGCGCGAGGCAGTTGCGAATTATTCGACGCGAAGCGTCGTGATTGCGTATGAAATGATGAAATCGTGTATCATACTAAATCGACAATTATACATTTCTATCCTATTCAGAACTCCCGTGTTCCTTTGTACAAGGTGCACCCGTAATTTCGTCGACGAACGAAAACGACGCGACGTTGCGAAATACGCGAGAAGACGCGGTTCGATATCGGTGAAACGATGCCTGATGAAATTCCTCGACGAACTCGGTTCACCGTGCTATAATAAAACTTTACACGCGCGGACGCGAACGTGATCGCGATGCGTCATTCCTGCCTCGAAGGGTGACACCGCTCAATTATTACCGAAGACGAGAAACTTGATCTTCTCAACCGATGCTTCTGTCCTATATTCTGGCGTACGTTCCTGGAAAATTTTACTGGGTCGTCGACCCTTAAGAAAAATACGATTTTTCATCAGCTGATCCTAATCGAAAGAGATTGATAACACATTTAATTAAGAAAAATGAATTAAGAAATTTCAATAAAACAATGCAGAGCAGTCGCATTTTGTGCTCGGTACGGTTAGCGTTAAGTATTATCTCCGAAGAATACGTTCAAACGAGAGACACGGTAAAGTAAATGGAGCATACACGCATGTAGAAAAGCCTCGGCGTGTGAAGAACTGCTATCGATGCCTATTATAATTAAGGAAGGCACGAGTAGAATGAATTATGTATACATACCATAATTTCGCATTAAAATAAAAGCGATTCGTATACCACGGTACTGAACAGAGGTATTTGAAGCGTCGCGTCGATTCTCATTTGGCTTTCTTCGCGTGGAATGGCCCCCGACTGTTGCCTCTCGATGACGCTACTTTCTAGGAATTGAATCCGCTACGACCTACGAGACGAACGACACGTATCTCCGAAGCTTCCTTCCGCGATCAATGCGCAAGATGGATCAAGGATTTGTACGAGATCTTTCGAAGCAGCTTCCGTTTTGTTATTTCGTCTGCAATTGTTAAGGAATTCCGCAAAGTAGTTTGCGATGCGAGTACATACGTATCGCACCCCCGCAAGACAAGTGACACAAGTCAAGAAATGTCAATTTTGAGGTTATGCCATTGAAAAATATGAACGAAGTGCCCCAACATGCACGCAAAGCGTCACGTCTCTATCTCGAAATTTATCCACCTGAGGGGGAATTTAAAAGAAGCTTGAACTATTTCAATCTAATTTTTATAGCATTCTTTAAGTTGATTTTTCTCAAATGCTGCATTTTTGAGTTGTGTCACTTTTCTAGCGGGGGTGCGATATCATCTACAAGCACAAACAGGGTCACAGCGTTTTCAAATGGAACGTTTCACCGTTATTTCTTATTTATTGTTCATTACTATTATTCCCACTTACTTTTATCGCTGTTTTTTTACTTGCTGCTATGTCTACGTAAGTGATGAAAAACAAAATGGTAGTATTAAATTAACATGTAAGGACGAGGAATTGGATGCAAGGAAGTCAATTGATATTCTAATTCTGTATATTAAATACATTTATCGATTATTCGCTGAACCGCTGACCTATTTATTTGTAAATAAATTATGTATAATCTAGGAGTTAGTTTTGCAAGGGCTTGAGCAGGAGTTGAGCAACACGTATGTGCGAGTCAGGTGAGTACCAGATTCAAATGATCGAAGCATTTCTCGTGCAGCTGGAGTACAGCTGAAGAAAACTGTTGCCGTAGATCCTTTTGTAGTCCGGTTTATTAGTAGCGATTCTTTCGTGCATGATTTCCATGCATCTGCAACAATTTGGGCAACATGTGCAACAACCGACGCTTGGACTACCGTTTTCCTCCGACCTCGTACGTTAGCGTGATGCAATGCGTCCTACGCTATTTCCAGGAGCATTATTACTATTATTTATTTATTATTTGAAACCAAGTATGGTTTATTTAGCATATACAATACATGAACATATCACGAGGTTCGAATTTCAAAGCTTTGAAAATTCGATTCTTCATTACTAGACTGCGGATCTTTATGCATTTATGGCTCCTAAAAATTTTCAAGAAATATCAGAATATATCCTCGGACAGAATTTAGTCTTTGATGTATTTCAGATCTACACCAAACCACTGAAAATAATATTGTATTTGGTTCCCCCCTTCTTAAAAATTGCAAATTGTATACAATGAAATCGAAGCTCCGAGAAATTCGAGGCTTTGAAGCTTCAAAATCTTCGACCTTCAAAGTAACAGCCCTAGTATGGAGTAGTAGTGTAAGTTTCATTGAAGTCGGTGCCCGTTCGTTAGTTCCGAGGTAATATATATGTACACATACGAACCAACTGATTTATATGTATTAGCCTAGATCTAGATATAGACATAAATAGAGATATAGAGCCGATAAAAAGAAGGCGCGTAGCGATTCAGTAGAAAAAAAATTGTTCGCGAGCAAACAAAGTTTTGAAAGATTTGAAAGATTCGAAAGAAGTCCCGGAGACGCGGTGGGAACGACGAAGACTTGTTATTGGTGGTCGTGCGTCCCACTAACACCATCTACAGACCTTTCCTAAATTTGATTGTCCGTCGAGTGGGGTGTGGAGAGGCAACTGATACCGATGGTGGGGGGCTGTGTGCAGAAGCACACATAAAGGTCACCTTCAGTTTTAGTCAGACACGGGACGTGAAAGCGGTATCTCACGTCTCGCCGGATAACCGCGGGTTCTTCGTTCGCTTTAAAACTGAGAGGATTGTGCCTGCCCTTCGATTTCCATCGTAACTAATATTTTTACTCGGTGAGTCTATAAACCACCACGAATATCTTCCTCTCTCCCTCCCTCTCCTAAAAAGTATTCGTGATCTCGTTCTATTCGTTCTATCCGCGTTAGCTAATTGTCAGTGACAGTGTGACGTTACATTGTATATACATTTCAACGACTAACTATTTCGGATCGCACAGTTTGCGAAACGTAGTTGAAAACACCTCACTGACCCGTCGAATCGCCTGTCTTCTTCGCGAATCACGCGAAATTCTTGCTCCGTTTCACGTAACGTGCCCGCAACAAAAAAATTCATCGCACGCTCTTTGAACGCTGTAATTGGAATGATCTATAACAACTTATATACTGTGCGATTCGCTGTTGTTCCGATGTTTCGAAGCACGGCTCTTTGAGACCCTGCCAGATTGCATTGATTCTTTTGCACGTACATGCGATTTTATTTTAAAATATGAAGGACTGCTCGAACAACAACTCCTCTGTTGCAATGCCTTTTGAGAAAATAATCATCCGCGTGATTGACGCTCCTCTCGCTCTGCTCGCGATATCCAGTGTCAGTTTACGCTATCGAGAAGTTTATTTTAAGATTTAACATTCGGTTTCTCATCGGTTCGCACGATTATCGGCAGATACCGTATTCATACGGGAACGTTATCGATGAACATTTGATTTTTATGTTACTTGAATAACCTATGACTTCCCCACTGTGCAAACTATAGTTGCAATGTAAATCAGTTGCTACGTTCATGTGTCAGCGATACAGATTTTGACATCTGTAGTTTCTGTGACTTTCGGATTTTAGCCTTAAAATTTTCGTCCACTTTCTCATTAGGAAAATGTCTGATCCAGATGATAATTGCTCGTGTACGTGCATCGACGAGAGAAATGTACATGCAAAAGTAGATCTCGATTGTGCCACTACGCTGACAAGTAACCTATGAACTACAAAACTGTTTCTGTAGTTTGATCGCAATTCATAAATATACCGAAACCTGTTCCACGGTCTTTCGCTTAGACGATGGAGAAGCAAAATCTATCGACATGTCGAAGAAATCTTTATCGATGGACAGCAAGGAAACAGACTCTGTCGACACGTCTACTAAATTAGAATTACAAGAGAAAATACTCCACCAGAATTTTAGATTATCCATTGTGTTTCCACAAGTGAGCTAAATTTATGACAAATGTATTAAACATTTGTTGCTGTAGTAACAAATATCTTGATCAGATGTTTTCAAGACCTTTATATGACTCTCCACCGACTGCAGAAGACAAACGATACATCCAGAACGCAAAGAGATCCAGTAGTCATTACATACACGCCGAACCTACCCAGGCAAACGACAAATTACCAAATATAATGTAAACACTTGGATGCTAAAGACGGTTTACGTTGCAGGCAAACATCTATCAACGTGTCAAGATGGCTGAAGATATAGCCGCGCAAAAGTTCATAAAACCTGGTAGTCATAAAGGTAAAGGTCTGGCTGTCTTTACCAGTGGAGGTGATTCTCAAGGTAAAGATAATTCAATTAATTCGATCAAATTTAGTACAGTTTACATACGTTTCTATACATTTTGATTGTATCTTCTTCCAGGAATGAATGCTGCCGTTCGAGCAGTCGTTAGAATGGGAATTTATCTAGGATGTAAAGTGTTTTTTATTAGGGAAGGCTACCAAGGTATGGTAGATGGTGGAAATAACATTGTCGAAGCAACTTGGTCCTCCGTGTCTTGCATCATCCATAGAGTACGCATACCATTGTTCTCCCTGCCTCTTGATTTGAAAGCAATAGATATAACGTAATCATTTAATATGTATTTTAGGGTGGCACGGTAATAGGTTCTGCAAGATGTATGGAATTTAAAGAACGCGCTGGTCGCAGGAGAGCTGCAAAAAATTTAGTGACTCGCGGTATCACTAATCTAGTTGTGATTGGTGGTGATGGTTCTCTTACCGGTGCAAATCTTTTCAAGGAAGAGTATGCCGATTTGTTGAAAGAACTGGTCGAGGCAGGTGAGAATTCTACGTTTTAATATGTTGGCTGTATAATTAAATGCTCCTCCTTGATCTTCAGGTGACATAACTAAGGAGCAAGCAGACAAATATCAACACTTGCACATTGCCGGTTTGGTCGGTTCTATCGATAACGATTTTTGTGGAACTGATATGACCATTGGTACGGACTCTGCTTTGCATCGTATTATCGAAAGCATCGATGCGATCGTTAGTACCGCGTACTCTCATCAAAGGACATTCATTATGGAAGTTATGGGTCGCCATTGTGGGTAAGCAAACGACACGAAATAATTTCTTATATTAATCTCTTGATATTACATCATGAAAATCTTTAAAGAGAAATGATTTTTCAGCGATAAAGGAAAGTGTACTAATTAATAGGGTAGATAGATTCTAATAAATTGCATAACTCTTAATTCTCTAGTATTGTTTACAAGTTTGATAAATTTTCGGATAGGTATCTGGCCATTGTGGGTGCTTTAGCTGCAGAAGCAGATTTTGTTTTCTGCCCGGAATCACCACCGCCTGTTGACTGGCCTGATAAACTATGTAAAAAATTGGAGCAGGCATGTTGATTAGGAAATCCCAAGTTCTCTTACCATGCTGTTGTCTTTCACTAACTAAATTTAACAAACACAGTAATTTATATATATCTATATATATGTATTTACCCTATATTTTTTTTGGTTGCTTACTTCTGTTTCTGGTATCGCAAAGGAAAGCAGCATTACTTCCTCCTAATTTTGTTTTTCTCTTACCAATTATGTTGAAACGAATCGAATGACCAAGTCTGAGACCGAGTTTTATCTCGGAGAATTTTCCATTTGGTAGACAAAATTTCAACTTTGTAATCATTTAAATGAAAGTAAAAATAATGAAACTAGAGTCTTTCAGGTATCTGTCGTTAGCCTCGAGTTTATCTTCAGAAGCATGCTATACCTTCATACCTGAAGCACCAACGACAGGTGATTGGGTCGAAGAGGTTTGCAAAGCTGTGCAACAGGCACGTTTCGAACAATCATGTTATCTTTAATCTCGAACATTTCTAACTTTGATAAAACCTCTTTTATGGCCAGATTTGGTTACACGTCATTGAATTCATTATCTTCTTTTTTTTTTGTCGAAAGCGTGTGTCTGCTCCTTTGCTATTGTAGTTAGATTCGCCAGAAAAAGAAAAGTATGCTAAGTTTCCGAACAGCTAAATTACATTTGACTATGTAAAAGTTGTTCGCGAATCCATCAAGTACGAAAAGTGTAATTCGAAGTCTCTTAAAATTTATCCGTCTCGTCTTTCATCCATCAAAATTGAAAATTGTTGACTCCATAATTTCTCCCTTTCATTTGATAATATTTTTAGTTAGCTTTTCTATCATACGATTACAGTTACCTGGCTCTAGTGGCAGCCATATGTTGTGAAGCTGACTTTGTATTCATCCCAGAGTGGCCACCTGAGCAGGATTGGCCAAACAAGCTGTGCAAAAAGTTGTTGCAGGTTCGCAATTTATTTTTTTTTTTTTAATTATTTTTCATACGGTTCAAGTAAAACTAGCTGTGTACATACATCCCACTCTGTTCCGCACAGTCAGACGCAAAGCAAAGATTTCTTTTGATAATTTACGCTTGATTCATTTAGCTAGGAGAGAGAGCGGTGAAGGTTGTCCCTCTTTTAATTTTCATTCAGATTCTTTGTTTGCATTGGTGGTAAGCTTATTCGCATAATTGCACTTGGTTTCTTCTTTTTTATTTCGTACGCAATTTCATTCTGCACAATATTATAGTCACATAGCTTTAAGTCTAACAAATGGTAACAAGTTGTTTTATAACACGATTTAGTTAATATTAGCCACTCTACTGACACAGTTCTTTTGTTTAATAACTAGACAGTGGATCTTTATGTAAAATAGTAAATGATCTACAGCTTGTCAAATCTAGCTGTGCGGCTCAATGTCCCCCGCAAGGAGAAATGACTCTGCTGCGCAGTGGTAAATAGGCAGAATTTCACAACGATAGAGATCGTCACCTGTCAAACGTTGCATGTAGCGACAGTTCAGTTAAAAAGTAAAGTGACACAAGTGTATTCACACAAACATATAAACAGTTGTTTTGTATGTTTACTGCTGTAAGAAATAATGGAAAGTACGCACTTTTGACGAGGTGTGTACCTTACCATTCAAATGTTGCATCCTTCTCTCGTCGAGTGCAGTCTTTGTTTTTTTCTGCGCATTCCTAAGTTTTGGTCAACCGCACAGCTAGATTTGACAAGCTGTACCTGAATTACGCAGAACGATTGAAATAGAAATATATTCTTTCTTAATAATGTTTAATAAGCTGGAAATAATATAACAGTACATTTTTTCTCATGAACGCATGAACATCCACAGTCTATTAATAACATTCTACATTGACCATGAAATCTGAACGTCACTTCTAACACAAAATTATTTCTATGATTAGCTGTTGCGACTTCCGCGCAAGTACTGTGAATTGAAATGCTTATTTTTCAGGAACGTCTTACCGGTCAACGTCTGAATATTATTATTGTAGCTGAGGGGGCAGTGGATAGGAGCGGTCAACCGATTACCGCGGAAATGGTTCATAAAGTTGTTGTCGATAAACTGCAACAAGATACCAGAATTACTGTTCTCGGCCATGTTCAAAGAGGTGGTAATCCATCGGCTTTCGATAGAGTTCTGGTCAGTTATTTTCCGTCGTTGTTATCGATAATAATTCCAAAGACGATGATACTAACGCAATGCCGATAATGTAAAGGGTTGTCGAATGGGCGCAGAAGCTGTACTGGCCTTAATGGAAGCTACACCGGAAACAGAAGCGTGCGTGGTCACGTTGGATGGAAATCAATCTGTTCGATTACCGCTAATGGAATGCGTTCGTCGCACCAAGGCGGTGGCACAAGCCATGGCCGATAAAAATTGGGAGTTAGCTGTTCAACTTCGTGGAAAGTAAGACAATACTGATACAGTTTCAACTATCAGATGTACCTTGCAATGTTCCATTTAAATTGATTTCAACTATTCTCAGGGGATTTGCTCGCAACTTGGAAACATACAAGATGTTGACTCGCCTGAAAGCTCCGGTGGATTATGATCCCAACAAGGTATGTTATAGAACGCGTATTCCGAACAATTACCACGAGCTTAAAACCTTTCGCCGAGTTGAAATACGCGAAGGTTTTTCGTTCGATAATTTTAACAATTCTATCGAGGCAGTGACTTACCTTTATTACATTTGTTGTTTAATACTGCTTCAGGAGAGTAATGGCCCCGCATTAACAAAGGTAAATTTGTTCAGAAAGAAATTTTCATGTATATTTTTCTGCTAAGTATCGTATTTTGATGCCTTGTAGCACAGTCTTGCTAACATCCCCATTTTCTCTTTCTAAACCAGCAATTCACTTTGTGCGGACAAGTAAGTTGTAAGAAAGCCTCGAATCATCATTTTACTGCTGTTATGTTTTCATGTTTTTTTTTTCTTTTTCAAACTTGTAGCACAAGCGTTTCCATGAACGGACGGAATTTCAAATGTTATATCAAATTACAACATGTGTTCGTTTGTTGTATGCACGCTGCATGGAGCAACGATTAGATCCTCCGAGATATTTATTCGTGAATGTTTGTTTCAGGACCATTACACGTTAGCCGTGATGCATATTGGATCGCCTTCTTGCGGGATGAATGCTGCCGTACGTTCCTTCGTGAGAAATTGTATATATAGAGGAGATAAGGTATCATCTTACAACTAGCATTTCCTATTACACCCAGCGATAGAGTCTCAATTGTGGCGATTATCTTTAGGTTTATGGCATTTGCGATGGAATACTTGGTCTAATGGCCGGGAAGTTCAAACTAATGGATTGGCCTTCTGTCACCGGCTGGGTAGCACAAGGTGGCGCATACTTAGGAACAAAACGTGCTCCTCCGAAAGAAGAACAATTGCCGCAGATTGCTCAAAAACTGAAGGAGTTTGGAATTCAAGCGTTACTTATCATCGGAGGATTCGAGGTAGCGATTTGTGAAAAGAGCAGCTCATTTCAAAGAAACTCGAACTGATCGTTTACTTTCTGTTGGAAAGGGTTATCAAACGGGTCTTACGTTATTCAAAGCCAGGGATAAATACGAGGAGTTCCGAATTCCTATCGCTATGATACCCGCAACTATCAGCAATAACGTACCGGGAACTGAATTCTCATTAGGCTGTGATACTGCTCTGAACGAAATTACGGAGGTAAGCAGAACTCTGACTGTACGACAACCGACTACGTATAAGGATACACCATTACCATTTTCATTTGACGCGATTTAGGCAAGTTTATGTCGAAATCTTTGTGCCACGAATAAATAAATAAGTCTATTTCTGCCCTGAATCGTTGTTTCGCGTGCTGGATCGCTTCGTTTGCATGCAAATAGGCAAAATGAAAATGGTAATGGAGATTGGATGGTAATGAAAGTATACCTTATACCTGTTTTGTAAGGAAAAACGCCGCATGTCACGTATTATATCGGTTTTAGATCTGTGATCGAATTCGTCAGTCGGCGCAGGGTACAAAACGCCGAGTATTTATTATCGAGACTATGGGTGGATATTGTGGTTATCTGGCAACCGTCGCTGGATTGGCTGGCGGAGCAGATGCGGCGTATATATTTGAGGAAAAGTTCAATATCAAAGATTTGAATCAGGACGTGATCGCAATGGCTGCGAAAATGTCCGAAGGTGTACAAAGAGGTCTTATTCTGAGAAACGAAAACGCGAATTTGAACTATAATACAGATTTCATGCAGAGACTTTTCAGCGAGGAGGGAAAGGGTCTTTTCAGCTGTAGAATGAATATTATCGGTATGCTTAACGGTTTCATTTGTTTCGTTTGAACGAATAAGAATGGTGTTCATCGTACGATTTCATAATGATTGTAGGACACATGCAGCAAGGTGGCTCGCCAACTCCGTTCGATCGTAACTTGGGTACCAAAATGGGTTCCAAAGCGGTCGATTGGTTCAGCGAACAGTTGAAGAAACACACTAATAGCGAGGGCAAAACGTTAACTAAGGATAACGATACCGCAGTGATGATTGGTATTGTACGGAGGCAATACAGATTCACACCGTTCTCCGAACTTCTCGAAGTTACCGATTTTGAGTAAGTACACGCGACAACGTGAAACGTTGTTGTTTAAGCGGGTAAACTCTCGTTTGTAGAAGTTTTTCCAGGATCAAACGATCAATCTAGGCCGCAATCGCCCTTAAAAGTCCTATTTTTACGTTTACAAGGTGTAATTTGCATTATTTGGAAGCACAACTATTTTCATAAAGCTGCATGCTGTCGAATAATGTAAGTTACGCCTCGTAAACGTAAAAATAGGACTAGATTGATCTTTTATCTAGCGTTTTTGTCTATTGAAAAACCCCATCTTTGCATTATTAAGAAATAAAAAGGCGCATCCCGCACCCTTGCAATCCTGGAAACGAGTCCTACCCCCTTGAAAGAGTTTATTTTGATTGTTCCACATTTTGTACTTTGAAAATCTCGAACGATACTTCCCTGAATTGCACAGCCATCGCATTCCAACGTATCAGTGGTGGATGAAGTTGCGGCCATTGCTCAAAGTTTTAGCAAAACACGAGTCCACCTACGAGGAGGAAGGACTTTACATAACCGTCGAAGAAATGGATCTCGAGAATGACCCACCGCTCGTCTAAACAACAAATTACACATCACACAATATACAGTATAAGGTAATGTTCCGTAATAAACTGTACAATGTTAAACGTACGACGAACGTAGATGTTTTTGCAGAGTATGACAGTATTGTATGGCATTATGTTAATCATGTTACGTTGTTACTTTCGAGAAGAACGATCAAGCTAGCTAGGTAGTTTTATTGTAGAATTGCGATATTCTACAAACAAATTTTAATATAAGTTGCCTATTATATCGACCACTAGAAACAAAAAGAAATCACTATGTATATACGTGTACCTGTCGTCTTCTACGTGTTTATTTAATCGATAAAGAGACGCGCGTATGAAAACCTGAATGTGAACTATCTAAATAAACGACAGATTACTACACACACCATTGCCATGGACAAGAATACAGATTAATATATATATATATATATATATATATATATATATATATATATATATATATTAGATGATTGCATAATTTCGTGCCCGATTTGAAAGTAAAAAAATTCAATGGTTACCTTTTAAAGATTGGTTAAATTAAGATTAAAAGATGGTTAAATTTTCTACAATTAGAAAAGAATGGTGATTATATGTATAATTGATTAGTAAAGTTGTACTCTTTAAAATTGAACCATTGAATTTTATTTTCAAATCGGGCACGAACTTACGCAATCATCTAATATATACAGTAGCGGACAAAAGTTTAAGACCGCTCTAAAGAAGACGATTACTTTTTTAATATTGTACTATACGATTTGAACTTTTTTGCGAAGCTAGAGCAATTAGTTTACTAAAGGATGTGAAAAGAAATTTTACTTTTTTTTTAGAAATACTACTAAAAGTTGAATTTTTAACTTTTTTATGTGGGCCTATATTGAAAATTTAAAAAATACTTTTTGTAGATCTGTGTGAATTAAACATATTCTGAAAATTTCGTCAAAATCGGTCGACGTTACACTGAGCTACAAACGTTTAAAGATGGTAAACATCGTAGATTTTCAAGATTTTCGGCAATAAATTGTGAAAGTCTGCAATTTTTACCATCTTTAAATGTTTGTAGCTTTTTGACGAAATTTTCGGAATATGTTTAATTGACACAGATCTACAAAACGTATTTTTTAAATTTTCAATATAGGCCCACATAAAAAAGTTAAAAATTCAACTTTTAGTATTTTTTCAACAATTCCGATCAATTGCAATTTTTGAAAAAATGTCTTTTCATATCCTTTAGTAAACTGATCGCTCCGGCTTTTTCCCAAGAAAGTTCAAATCGTATAGTACAATATTAAAAAAGTTATCGTCTTCTTTAGAACGGTCTTAAACTTGTGTCCGCTACTGTATATATTTTATTGAAAATATCGAATTTATGTATTTTAAATGCGGTTTAAGCTCAGGTGAGAAATAGGTACAAAAATAGTACCTGAAAAAGAGAAAACGCGAAGGTAAGCTATTATACCTGAATAGTGTAAGAAAACAAAGCGAGTTATTAGAACGCCTAGGAAGGCATGTTCATCGATACCAGTGAAAGAGTTGAGTTGTTATAGCGGGTGCCATTCGCTGTTCAGTAAACGTGTGCATCGTATATGCACCATGACCGTATATTCATCGTTGCAAGAGTAAAACGTATAATGATTGAATGGTATACATATACGTAACGAAAGAAGATGTAAGATAGAACATTATAGGATCACCGTACGATATTCGAGTCGAGTAACTCGCAGATTTGGCGGTTGCCGAATCCTGCGAAACGCTTAGCATACTTGGCATCGTGTTCACCGTCATCCGCCGTGTAGAATGTTGAACCAATTAGAAAGAAAATCGAACGACATATCTAGCACTCACTTTGGTTTACTTATGCAATGTTGAACGTCTACCGAAGTTGATTAGAATAAGAATGCGTTACTCCCATTGCTTCGAAAGTTTAGTTACACACGCGAAATCACGAGAACAAAAAGGAATCATGGAATCACGAAATCGGATACACCACTCTCATGAATCGCTAGCTCGCGGATAAATGTACTAGGCTATATTTGTGGTCTACTAAGATATAAAATTAAACGTAACGTGGCATTTTCCTTTGATGAAAACATTATCCTTTGGTTTAGCTTTACCAATAGCTACGAAAAGCTATTAAGAAGAATATACTTGTCTACCTCGAAACATAATTTGCAACGTCGGACGACGCGAAGGGTATGCCCAAAAGCCCGAGTCGTGCTGGTTGCGTGTAACATTTAAAAGATTTCTGCTAAGATTTAAGGCTTGTGACCACAAGAGTATTTAGATTTAATTCTATTTATCTGAGAACGAGTCGTCGTATAAATACTAAAACAGTAGATTATTAGTATCGTTATTATTATTATTATTGTCATTGTCATCGTCGTGATTAATTACTATTATGATTATTATTGTCGTTACAATTATTACGATTATTATATCATTAATTCCTACAGAAATTCTAGAGAGAGGCACGTCAATTTACATTATATTTATAAACTTAATCGATGTTACAGATAACGAAATAATACCGATAACACAACGCGGGAAAACGTTTCGTAGCGATCGACAACGTTTGTCCACTTTTAATGTAAAATACGGGTTGCGCGACGACAAAGCAACGACGAAAAATGAAAAAAAAAAGAATCTTCCGATCTCTACCGTGATTAGTTAAATTTTTATGTAACAATTCGATTGTACGATAAGTAGCGGTAGAGGAAAAATTATCGAATCGATTCGAGTTGCAAAGGTAACTTTTCTCTCGCGGCACATATTAATAGTGCACGCTTATCCCAAAGCGTCAAGTCGTAATCTAAAATATACATTCGTGTAAGGAAGTCGTATACGTATATTTAGCGAAAGATCATGTAAATTGCTTCTACGAAATCGTTGCTAAAAAAAGAAACTTGTGAATCGTTTAAAATACTGTAACGTTAATAGATGTTGTTGAAAAGCAAATAAATGACGTTAAGTAATCGTTCCAGATGGACAACTACTATAGAATAAAGTGTTTCCGTGAAGATACGATCGCAAGAACAATAGAAATTGTAAAGATCTCCTGTTTGCACCGTCGACTGTGGAAAGTAGAAAGTTCTTTTGGCCTAATTATACGACGATTGGAATCTAGTATTGTACTAACCGATAGACGACTAAAGATTATAATGGTGAAAGAGTATATATATATATATAATGTGTATGTATATGCATATATATTATTTTTACGATTACAGATATACATACATTATATTTTCGACTCATTGTTGATCAATGAATTTACAGTTTGTCTGTGACGTAACACGTATAGCGTAACAGATGTGTTATTTTACTCCGACATCAAATTGTTGAACATGTATATTTTCACTTTACCGTCGTCGCATGACTATATATATATTTACCGTAATTATATTCATTCATCGATAGTTCAAAGTTCGCTCGCGAAATGTTTGTGGTAATTGCACAATTTCAGAAACTGGTGCGTAACAGCGCATGTAATAAGCATACATATATACCTATATCGTGATCACCGAGAATGTACCTAATGCTCTTAATAAAGTGTATGTTATGATTACTTCACCCTTTAGCCAATCGAGAATTCCACCTTTTACAAATCAAACTCAACCTTTTGCAAATCACTTTCAACCTTTCACAGGTTTTTCAATTTCACATTAATTTGCAAAAGGGTGAATTTGAAGTGCAAAACCTATATATACATACGTAGATACATGGAAAAACAATTTTTTAAATTTATATTTACAAATATATCGAATCTACCAATGATTGTATACAGGGTGGTCCACCTAAATACGGCCACCTAAATATCTCCTCCAATTGTGAGGGTACAAAAAATATTTTGTGTACTATTTAAATGGTTTGAAGGAACCATTATATTGCAAACCATATTTTTTCCGAAGGACATTTTTTTCGGAGTTATCAAGATGATCGATGTTTTTTGATACACAACTACATTTTTATTTTATCGCATCGGGTAATTGATCGAAAAATACATTCAGATATGTATAATAACATGACCTTGACCTTGATCTGAAGGTAAAACTTTAATTTTTGGAGATCAAGGTCATTTCAAGGTCATGTTTTCATAAATATCTGATTGTATTTTTTGATCAGTTACACGGTGCAATAAAATAATAATGTAGTTATGTATCAAAAAACATTGATGACCTTGATAACTCTAAAAAAATGACCTTTGGAAAAAATATGGTTTGCAATATAATGGTTCCTTCAAACCATTTAAATAGTACACAAAATATTTTTTGTACCCCCACAATTGGAGGAGATATTTAGGTGGACCACCCTGTATATGTACGCGTAAGTAGTAATGTGTAACCTTGTCGCTCTTGAAGACAACACAACGTATGTATGATTACGTCTCGAGGTTTCTGGCTAAAAAAATAATCGTTATCGTATCAAATAAAATAATACTTTCCGTTCCGTGCGATAAAAACGTGGAATAATTGTTGAAGCATGTTAAGATGAGTTTACGGAGCATGTTTGATATTATTTCGATTCACGTGGTGCCAACGAGTATATAGACAAGTGCCACATTGTCCTACGTTGGCCAGTTCGGTTCTGGTCATCTGGTTCCATACGTTGCCGGTTTTGTGTGTCGGTCCGTTGGTGTAAGCGAGAGAACTGGCATTGTCGTGTTCGATGGTGGAGTCCTTCGCGTCACTCGGTTCGAACAGTTTTCCGGCGGTAGACCGTCGATCCCGTGTACAGTTTAACCTGTCATTTAGTTGCAAACATGGTGATGATAAAAGGTCGTAAGAATTCGAATAAAAATCCTCCGATACTCAGTCACGAGTTTGTCATTCAGAATCATGGAGATATTGTTTCGTGTGTGGCTTTGATCTTTGTGACTGGTCTAATGGTGCAGGTCAGTGCTCAGTTTCTTCAACATCAACGAGACTTTTTCGTGGTTCAGCGATTATTTCTCTTTCATTCGACACGGTTAAACCGGACGACATCGTTGTCGTTCGAACGGTGAACGTTTCACACATTTTTCTGTGCATGCGTTTCGTTGGCAGAATCACCATATGTTACTAACTGTCGCCGGCGTTACGGCGATAAGTTCGATGACTCGATAAGAAACACCGTTTTTTAACATATATTAGATTGTTGTTTTTTTAGCAGTGACATTAACACCTTGCCGTATTTTAACGAGTCACACTCGTGATGAAGATTTTAAAAGTCTAACAAATATGAATGTTACGCCTTTCTTTTCAAATGAGATAAAATTTGATTCATTTGTAATCAATATTTAAGCATTAATATAAATGTAGCCGTAGAAAAAATAAACATTTTCCTTTCCCTTCTACAGGAAAGTGTTTCGAGTCAGTGTTTTGAGATTTCTTTACCCTTGCAGAGGACAGGGAAATAACCAGTTTAATTTTAGCGATTAATCCTGAAGGATTTCCAGTAAAAACATATTTGTGCATCCCTTTGTACTAATGGCTGTCTGTGTACCAAATTTCAGCTTTCTATGTCTTCAAAACACAGAAGTGTGTTTTGATATCTTTTTACATTTACATTTTACGTACACTTTTTTATAGGCCACATCACCATGGGCATACACATTTATTGCTCTTCATCACAACGTCACATCCGACATAGAAGAACCAACCGCACCGATTAAGTATACAACTGGTTGGAAAGATGCCTGCGCTGTATTCTTCTACTTTTTGATCACGATTGTAATGCACGCTGTATTCCAGGAATATGTGTTCGATGTAAGCAACATTACTTATTTCATTTTATATTTTGTAAGAGATGGCCAACAGTTAAATGGTAACGAATTAATTTTATTTCAACGTTTCGCGGTGACGGGCTTGACAAGACTGCTGTTCGACGTTCGTTTCTTGCTCGTCATTCGATCGTTCTTGATGTTTTCTTGTCGTTGATAACGTATAAATAACAATATACCGGGTGACACAATATAGTTTTCGCAATATAGCTTACAATTTTCTTTCTAAAGACACATATAATGTAAGTAACGTTTCTGGTAATTTCAGAAAATTTCTAAACGTCTACACCTCAGTAAGGTGAAACTAGCTAAATTCAACGAATCTAGTCAATTGGTTTTGTTTTACGCTTTGTCCGTCATATGGGGCATAGACATAATTATCAGGTGAGAAGTTGATTCCAGTAATCATGCTTTAACTTTGTATCTTTAAATGTATATTAAAACTTTTGTTCTTTCAGAGAAGAACTGTTGTTGAACATAACATCGCTATGGAAAGCTTATCCTATTCTATTAACCTTCTCTTCTAAACTATTCTTCGTCGGTCAACTTTCTTATTGGCTGCACTGTTACCCCGAGTTGTATTTTCAAAGAGTGAAGAGAGAAGATATATTGCCACGTGTTGTGCAAGCAACCATCGGATTAATCTTCACCGTTGCCGCTTACATGCTCAAGTATAACTGAGATATTATATAGATTATTTTTAATCTATTATACATCGTTATTTCATTGATTTCTTACAATTTGTATGATGTTTCCAGCTTCCAACAAGTGGGAATACTATTATTAGTTTTGCACTATGTAGGAGATGTTATGCTTCACGGAGCTAGAATCATACACTTTGTTAGTAAACGGGAGAAGATGACGAAACGTAAGTATCTCAACAATACGTGAACCAATGTATGCGATAGAAGATACACGTTAATATCGTTTAATTGTTTCTTTTTACAGTCACATTTCTCGTTGCAAATTCGATATACGTTTTCGTACGCGTTGCAACACTTGCCATTGCAATTTTGGTTTTCCTGTATGGTTTAAGTCAAGTGGAAAATGTATTTGATTACGATGCTGGAAACTTTAATATTCCCCTGGTACGATTCCCAGCTTTAGGTCTTATCGTTGTCTTCCAAGCGTACCTTTCTTACGTGTATGTCACGAGGCAACTGAAACGTACTCGGGAAAATGCAACCGCTGTACAAGCAGTTACAAAACCGAAACAAAAGCCGAAGAAAAAAAGAGGGTGAGACAATTTCGTCTAATCGAATTACTGCGAAACTATAAGGATACTAGTTTCCGATGAAAAATTTGTATTTTTGTCTTGTTTGCAGGAAAGAAACCTGCACTGTCCGAGGATGATGATTTACCAGAAGTTGATCAAGCTACAAAGAAAAATCTGAGATCTCGCTCTTCCACGAAATCAAAATAAATACGCAGTTAATGAAAAAGGAAAAACGCGTCCAAGGCTGATTAAAATAATGATTATCGTTCGTATTTAATGAGAAATAGAATTTTCAAAATATTTATTTATCTCTGCCACATATAAAGTATATGACAGATTCGATTATCGATATTACCTGAGACTGGTACTCGTAACGTCGCCTTCCACTATTGTTAAATTAAATGCTATAATTTCATTTTCCTATCCACTATTAGACAAAACTTACTCTTCGTGGGTGAAGAAACATTAACATATTGTATATAATGTATTATATGTATTACTATAATAATGTTGAACACAGGCACTTCATTGTAACTATGACTTTCAATGTAGAAAATGTGATAGCGTACTATAGATAAAGGAATGATTTGAGAACAAGACCAGTACATAAGATATCAAATACATAGAACAAAATTACAATTCATTTACCATGCGTAACATTTAATTATGTTAATTACTTAAAACGGTGAAGTCATTTTTATTTAAAATATAAATTATTTTTGTAAGAGAATAAATTACACATATGTTTCAATAAAAGAAAAACGTCTCGAGACTGTGTTTTGTATTAAAAACATGATTCCCAAAGGGATTTTTCTCGACTCGAGAAACAGTCTTTTCATTTTAGTGTAATTTTCTAACTTATCGACATAACATTTTCTACATAGACTTATTCAGTCTGTCTGTTCTATCTTGGTCTGGGTTTGTTATGGATTATCAAAAATCCCTTTGGGAACATGTTTTTAATGCAAAATACACCTTCGTGCAAAATTTTAGCTCAATCCGATTTAATTGACATATCGAGGTACTATCGATGGTTATCGATAGTTCTCACTATCGGAAAATATCGATAATTTACTTTTACTATCGATAGTTACCGGTAGCAAATAAAATTTGGAGGGGAATTATTCCTCCGTCCATGTCCACGGCCACGGCCCACAGAACGAATCTACCATCACTGCCACAGACCACCACAGACCCCACGACCCCACAGAGCAGGAGCGTCACGTCATAATACGCAATAATACGTCAGCGGTGTTATGTGTTTTGAACGTTGCAAGATTATTAATTAAATTTAATGGCGAAACGAAGGAGTTCAAATAAACGTTCCTCCAGATACAGCAGAGGCAGCGGTGGTTCTAATGTGCTGAATCCTGACACGAATGTTTTTGATGATGGTACGCACCCGGCATGAAAGGTTATGTAGGTTAGGTATTTGTTTATTTACTTTGACACGCTGTTTCAGAACAACCGTATTGGTGGAGAAATTTGGAAAACAATACGATAGTTACACGGTCCACCAATTCTGCTAATTTTAATCAAACAAGTGGTCGTTTGAATCCAAATTCGTCTATAGGATCGAACAATGATCTGGACGATGGCTGGTGGAAGGTTTTGGAGGGAACGCCGCGTAATTTGAAATCCCTACAAAAAGGCAACGATCTTTCAAAGAAAGGTGAGATAGATTGTTTGCTAAATAAAACCCTAAATGAAATTATTCCTGGTATGAATTTTTACATAGTTCATTCTTAATATACATATTACTTCTCGAATATTTTCGGATGCATTTATAACAAAAATGAGCAAGTGCAATTTAAAACAGTAAAGGATTAGAAAGATTCAAGTATATCGTAATGTTGTTCTTACTGTAACAAAGTCATTGAGGGAAGAAATCAGTCGGGCTTGCCCTCTCTGCCCCCTCCACGACCTAACCACAATTCATTCTATTTGCATAATCTTTCCATTGTAGCTGTCATCCGGAATTAAAACTAGTAATGGAAAAATCATGCGAATAGAATGAGTTGTGGTTAGGACGCGGAGGGAGGGGAGAGACCATGCATACAAAAATCCAGGAGTAGTCTTTCAAAATTGAAAGCTCACCCTGTATATGTATAACCAGAGCGAGACCCCGTTTTCTCTTTCGTCTTCACAGTGTGTTTACAAAAAAAAAGTAAAGAGACGCCGTGCCAAAGTAGGCTTACGTTGACACATAGCGTGCGAGAATATAGAAAATTCAATATAGTACAACTTGTCAAATCTAGCTGCACGGCTGAATGTCCCCCGCGAGGGGAAATCTCCCCGCTGTACAATGGTAGGTAGACAGAACCTTGCAATGATGGTGAACTGATCGTCACCTGTCAAACGATGCACGTGGTGACAGTTCAGTTAAAAAGTAATGTGACACAAGTGTATTCACACGAACATATAAACAGTTGTTTTGTATGTTTATTGCTGTAAGAAATAATGGACAGTACACACTTCTGATGAGGTGTGTACCTTACCGTTCGTATGTTGCATTCTTCTCTCGTCAAGTGCGGTCTTTGTTTTTTTCTGCGCATTCCTAAGTTTTGGTCAACCGCACAGCTAGATTTGACAAGCTGTATCCGCAGTAGTTTTTTGCAAATATCTCGAAAACTAAAAGCAACCCCGCTATATTGAAAAAGGAAAAAGTTCAAAATGTGTAGCCGCGTAACGTATTTAAATTTTCTTGTTGATACTTTTTGGCAGAAGATCATCGAACAAAAGGGAGAATATCTTATTTATTACAGTTCATTGCTTGCATAACAAATTGGGCTCTATTTCACCTCACAATCAGTGTCGCCAGATGAGGGGAATCACGGTGAGATGATGTATCTCCTCTCCGATGACCAGACTAGCCCGGCACGGGCACCATGGTCTACGGTCTTAGTGGGGGATATTGGAGTGTGCGCATGATGCTGGAATGAGATACTTGAAGGGGAAAAGGAGGAGAGGAAATGAAGCCGGTTTCTACCTCATCTGGCGACACTGTTTCACCGTAAAATACCGAAATTGCTTTCTTGCCAACCCAATGCATTGGACGATAGGTCTATCCTTATACCTAGTCGTTGCTATTATTACTTTTGTTAATATTGAAGTGTGTATATCGGTAGATGCGAGCGATGATGCGTCAAGGATATCGGAATCGGAGGACGAAGTCAAGATCGCGAAGAAGAAGCCTCAACTGCGGCCGGAAGCGAAGAAGGTCGATGGGAACGCGTTTTTAAGCGCCTTGAAAGATCCGAAGGTATTGTTGATTCCGGTGGAAAAAGATGTCAGCATCGCGCAGAGATTTTCGTCGACTGTTCAGAAACTATCGAACAAGGACAGCATCGCAAAGCGAAGAATGACCGAGCACAGCAACGATCTGTCGAACTGTCCTCTACCGAACGCGACCAGCACGCCTCTGGAGAGAAGTATCGCGTCCCAAGGAAGCAACAGCGACACTGAGCCTTTGCTAAAGAGAATGAAACTGAGGACAAAGTTGCTGAGACGATACAACAGGGACACGCAGAAGAATTTGTTCGAGAACATTCTTATGGAGGATGAGACCGACATAGAAGAAGCCGTACACCGACCGTCTGCTAATGCCAGCGCAGCAGCGGATAAGAGCGCGAAAGAACCTGAGTCGCGAATCGTCGAGAATGAAAGCAAGCTCGAAGATGCGAACAAGAGGCTGCATCCAACCGAGAAAGCCGATCACCGGGTCTCTGCGAAATATTCCTCGGATACGACTTACGAATTCCGTGAGCCGACAAAGCCCAAGTCGAGATTTCTGCAGTGGACTCCAAGAGAGAATCTTTTTCAAAAAATACTCAGCGACAGCGATTCGTCGATTATGGAACCTTCCTCGAATCATTCCCAGAGCAGGAACAGTACGCAAACAATGAGAAGACCCAGCGCGACCAGCACAGAGAGCAACGAGGACGTGAATCTAAAACTGTCGGGCGGCTCGAACTCGAGCGACGTCGACATAATAAGAACCCGTAACAACATGGTTCCCAGCGTTCCGGACAATCATGTTGAAATCGCTAACGCGCCGTCAGAAGATCGAATTTTCGACGCGGTGAAAACTTCTCTTCAAAGATCCGTTTTGGAGAACGAGAAAGACAGAAGCGTGTCGCGTACATTCCGGACGCACCTGAACTCCGAGTCCGACGAAGAGGACGACGGCAAAGCCTCGGACATCACTTTGCTCACCACGGCATCGAAAAGTCTGAGCGTGAAGAGCAAATCGACAATCTCGAGCGAAAACATTTTTACACAGCCGGAGGTTTATCCAACGCAGCAGAGTTGGAAGAACTCTGCCGTTTACGAGGAAACTGCCGTGAGCCTAACAAAGGGTTCCGTCGAGAACAAAGATTCGGCTGTCGCGGAAAATGCATACGGGGCTTCCGACATCGTATTGCCAGATTTGAACAGATCGCGGAAACGATCGATATCGCGGAGCGCTCAGGAGATTGCGGCGAAAGAGGCTGCAACGAGTCAGCCGACGAAGAAATCGCAGAAACTCTCGAGTTCAGCAAACTTGAACGAGGAGAGAACGAGCTCCAAGACGGAGCGATCGCCACGAACTTCTCTAAGACGGCAGAGCAAACGTTCGACCACGGCTCAGCAGCGGATCTCGTCTCCCGCGAACGTCGAGCAGACGCGCGAGCTTGGAAATATCACGCCAAGACGAAGTAAGAGGTCCGAAGTGGTTCGAAAAACGTCCGAAACGGAAAACGTTCGAACATACGAACAAGAACACTCGAGTTCAGAAAACTTCAACGAAGAAAGAACGAGCTCCGAGGCGGAGCGATCGGCTCGAACTTCTCTAAGACGGCAGAGCAAACGTTCGACCACGGCTCAGCAGCGGATCTCGTCTCCTGCCAACGTCGAGCAGACGCTCGAGCTTGAAAATATCACGCCAAGACGAAGCAAGAGGTCCGAGGCGATTCGAAAAACGTCCGAAACGGAAAACGTTCGAATATTCGAACAAGAACACTCGAGTCGAGCAAACTTGAACGAGGACAGAACGAGCTCCGAGGCGGAGCGATCGCCACGAACTCCTCTAAGACGGCAGAGCAAACGTTCGACCACGGCTCAGCAGCGGATCTCGTCTCCCGCGAACGTCGAGCAGACGCGCGAGCTTGAAAATATCACGCCAAGACGAAGCAAGAGGTCCGAAGTGGTTCGAAAAACGTCCGAAACGGAAAACGTTCGAACATACGAACAAGAACACTCGAGTTCAGAAAACTTCAACGAAGAAAGAACGAGCTCCGAGGCGGAGCGATCGGCTCGAACTTCTCTAAGATGGCAGAGCAAACGTTCGACCACGGCTCAGCAGCGGATCTCGTCTCCTGCCAACGTCGAGCAGACGCTCGAGCTTGAAAATATCACGCCAAGACGAAGCAAGAGGTCCGAGGCGATTCGAAAAACGTCCGAAACGGAAAACGTTCGAATATTCGAACAAGAACACTCGAGTCGAGCAAACTTGAACGAGGACAGAACGAGCTCCGAGGCGGAGCGATTGCCACGAACTTCTCTAAGACGGCAGAGCAAACGTTCGACCACGGCTCAGCAGCGGATCTCGTCTCCCGCGAACGTCGAGCAGACGCGCGAGCTTGGAAATATCACGCCAAGACGAAGCAAGAGGTCCGAAGTGGTTCGAAAAACGTCCGAAACGGAAAACGTTCGAACGCCGCAAAGAAAATCCAGGGATGTCATGAAAGAAAGCGAAATCCGTAATTTGAACAGATCACTGGACCGATCGATGTCGCTCAGAGATCAAGAGATTGCGGCGGAAGGGACTGCAATGAGTCAGTCGACGGTGGAATCGCAGGAACGCTCGAGTCCAGCAAACATCAACGAGGAAAGAACGAGCTCCGAGGTGGAGCCATCGGCTCTAACTTCGATCACGGCTCAGCAGCTTGGGAATATCACACCAAGACGAAGCAAGAGGTCCGAGGCGGTGCGTAGAACGTCTGAAACGGAAAACGTTCGGACGCCGCAAAGAAAATCTAGGGATGCCGTGAAAGAAAGCGAAATTCGAAATTTGATCAGATCACTGGACCGATCGATATCGCGTAGCGTTCAGGAGATAGCGGCGGAAGGGACTGCAATGAGTCAGTCGACGGTGGAATCGCAGGAACGCTCGAGTCCAGCAAACATCAACGAGGAAAGAACGAGCTCCGAGGTGGAGCCATCGGCTCTAACTTCGATCACGGCTCAGCAGCTTGGGAATATCACACCAAGACGAAGCAAGAGGTCCGAGGCGGTGCGAAGAACGTCTGAAACGGAAAACGTTCGAACGCCGGGAAGAAAATCCAGAGGTGCCGCGAAAGACAACGAATTCCGAGATTTGAATACATCGATGTCGCTCAGCGATCAAGAGATTGCGGCGGAAGGGACTGCAATGAGTCAGTCACCGATGGAATCGCGGGAACGCTCGAGTCCAGCAAACATCAACGAGGACAGAACGAGCTCCGAGGAGGAGCCATCGGCTCTAACTTCGATGGCGGCTCAGCAGCTTGGGAATACCACGCCAAGACGAAGCAAGAGGTCCGAGGCGGCTCGAAAAACGTCCGAAACGGAAAACTTTCGAACACCGGAAAGGGACTCCAGGAATGCCGCAAAAGTCAGCGAATTAGAGGGTACTTTGCAAAGCCGGAGATCACGCCAGGTTCTTGTAGAAACTCAAGAAACACCGCCTTCGGACAGACCTGGTTCTGACAAAGCAAGGAGTTCCGCGGCTCCGCAGAGGAGACAGAAGGTCCTCGAGGACTACTTCGGCACGAACGCGACCGCTATTCCAGCGAGCCAGGCACTCTCGAATCCCGAAATGGCGCAAGAGATCCGCAAGAAGCTGGACGAGATGAAGAAACGGGAACTCCAGAGGATGGAAGAGACTGAGAAACTGCCCATTGTAGAGAAGAAGAACAAGGGCAAAGGAGTTCGGCTCAAGCCCAACCAGCTGAATTCCGTTCCGAAAAAGGTGGACAAGGCTTATCTGGTGAACGGGGTGGTCTACAAGCAGCCTCGACTCCCGCGTCCGAAGAAATGGGTCACCGATCGTCTCTATCGATATCTGTGGAAACAAATGGAGTCCAAGTACAAGCTGGAGACCAGAGTGCGGTCCGAGAAATTCGTTCGACGTTTGTCCGAGGTGTCCGACGAGATCGCGAAACGCAAATCCTACGAGACGTACAAGGACCTGCTTTACGTGTTGATGAAGGAGATGGCGCGACTCGAAATCATACGCACCCGTTTCGATTTCTATAACTTCTGCCACGACTTCCTGCCGTACGAGCTGCGCGCCAAAATGGTGCCGATACTGCTGCCTGGTAACATGAGGACCATACCCTACGATCCGAAGAAGCTGTACGATCCTTTGATCTCCCCCTGATCGCCGCGGTACTGATATCCCCGGACAAATTCGCGTCGATCTTTGCAGGAATCTCGAAGGGGACTAACGCGTTTTGCCTCGTAAAATTCGTCGCCTATTCGACGGCACCAGACCAGCGTCGACATACAGTGACTCCCATTAATATTCGGACGCTCTAAAAAAATCGATAACTTTGTTAATACTGGACTATGCGATTTGAACATTTTTGGGAAGCTAGAGGCAATTAGGTTACTACAGGATGTAAAAAGAAATTTTTTCAAAAATTGCATTTAGTCGGAATTGTAGAGAAAATATTAAAAGTTGCATTTTACAACTTTTTTGTATAGGCCTATATTAAAATTTTAAGAAATACGTTTTGTAGATCTGTGTAAATCATATGTACTGTGGAAGTTTCATAGAAATCGGTTGATGCGGGAAAAAACGACAGGCATTGAAAGATTATAAGAATCCTTAGATTTATTGTAGTTAGACGCCGAGAAAATCTGCAATTTTTACCATCTTTAAACATTTGTAACTCGTTACAACGTCGAGCGATTTTGATGAAATTTTCAGAATACGTTTAATTGATACAGATCTACGAAACGTGTTTTATAAATTTTCCATATAAGCCCACATAAAAAAGTTGAAAAATACAACTTTTAGTATTTTCTCTGCAATTCCGACAACTTGCAGTTTTTTTTTCAAAAATTTTGTCACGTTCTGTAGCAAACCAATTCTAACTTCTCCAAAAATTTCAAGTCGTATATTCCAATATTAAAGAAGTTATGGTATTTCTAAGAGTGTCCAAATTAGTGGGAGTCTCTATATCTGTGGTTGTCAGGAAGATCGCCGCATGTCTCGCATACTTTCACTTCCGAGTTATTGCCGCTTAATGTTTTCATTACCAATGCTTTGATAGGACATCGGTTAAATTGCATTACATTTTTCACCCTTTCGAACTTGTTTTTATAACTTTTTTTACACGATGAAGCTCAATTAATGCTTAAACTGGAAGTTTTCTTGGCGTTTCTCCTTGTAACCACAGATTATTTACACGTTTCCTCATAGAAGTGTTTCGACAGCACAGCATCGACGCCCATTTTGATGCTCCGTCGTTGTGCCGCTGAATAGGCGGCGATCACAAAAGTCGCGAGACTCTAACGTAATTCTAATGATTGTAAAAGTCTGTTTATAATGTTGATAATTATAAAATAGGAAGTTGAACGCCGTCGTTCCGACGGGTTCGGTTATGCTAGTATTAAATCGTTCTAGAATTTGTTTTGCAGTATTCTCAAGGAGCGTGCGAGAGTCGATTAGTTAATTATATTGACGCGCGCCAGTTCGTCTTGTTTTGTTTTGTGCGACGTAGAACAAGTGCGTCGACGAGCGAACAGCGCGCGTCTACGAACAATTGTTCCGTATATGTTAAGAGAGTCTATTTTCTACTTGTTTGTCGGTGGTTCGTTGTTTGCACGCGATCGAGAATAAACATATTTTGATAAGAGTGGTACGCCGATCGACTAGATTCTGCGTGCGAGTTTTCATCCGAAGCGTTTCCCACGCTCGACTCGGATTAACGTCGGCCACCCTTTTCCGCGCGTAGGGTGCGTCACCGGTAAATATGCCTACGATCGGACGATGAAAACGCGGAACACGGGCTTCCGCCCCGCGTAATTCCACCGAATGATCTCTCTCTCTCCCCCGTTGATGATTTGTTTCCATGATATTGCGACAAGCTCCTCTCGTTTTCCATTTTGCTCGTCGAGGAAAATGCCGCGCGTGGCGGAAATCGCGACGTCGACGCGCGACGGTTTTACAAATATTTGCGAGAGATCGAGCGTAGAATTGACGCAACACGCGGCAGACCGGCGCGATACGTGACCAAGAAAAGACTCGCTCGAGATTAGTCGGCCGAGAGCAGCCTTGTTACCGCGACCTTTGACCTCCGGTCAACGAGCAAACAGATTCTCCGTCGCAGGATTATCCTCTTTCAGTGCTCTTTTCTCTCCTCTCTAGCTCTATTCAACATTTCCCAAGCGATCGTTCAACTTTTCCGACGGAACTGCAAGCGCAGTTTCGGTCGAAACTTTGTTAGGTGCTTAAGCGACGCTTTGTCCCGGTGAATAACTTATTAAGCGATGTACACGGCTGTGTAATGCCACGCTCTTTAGCCTGAAGGCTACTCGGTTTCTTTCTGTATAATACAATGTTCACCATTTAAACTTTTTCTGATTTTCCATTACGATGTTCATATTCTAGAAATAATACGGGGAATCGAAGTATATCGTTACTTGTATATGTACATATAATTTATTTTTATTTCTTATGCTGTACTGAAGTCGTCCTCGAAGGGCTAACGAACCTTTCGAACGATTTTCATCGAAGTTCGTTTCATATTTTTGGACGATGAAATGACAAAAGTAGAGTAGATTAATTTAATAGAGTAACGATCTCGAGGGAAATCGAGTGCTCGTTGCAGCGACACCCTCTCGAATCGAATCATATTTTCTGTATTATGAAAACCGAAGGGAACGTTGAAAGATGAATGAATCGCGAAAAGTTAGCGGTGCGCCCGAAAGAACAAGGAGCAAGTCTCATCATTAGACTTTATTAGGATTGTTATGCAAAATAAAAATGTTTTACGTGGATTGTAATAAACTGGAACGAAATGGAAGTTTATTTTCTTTCTTCAAAATAATGTCCCAATATGTTTAAATTTTTCTAAAGGCTTCACTTTTCTGAAAAGTGCCTACTCGTTTTCGAAGGAAACGCGTGAAATCCACTGTATACTCATCATTTGTTTCGTATTTTTGGAAGATGCAATGACAAAAATGTATAAGTGGATTAATATAATAAAGTAATAAGTTTTGTTTAAAGAGGGATTGATAATAATTGAACATTGGTGAAGCACGATCCCGAGGGAAATCATGTGCTCGTTGCAGAAACACCCTCTCGAATCGAGTCATGTTTTTCGTATTATAAAAAACGAAGGGAACGTTGAGGTAGCAATGTAATGAGGGATATATCGGACAAATTGAAAGACGAATGAATCGCGAAAAAGTTAGTGTAGCACGCGAAAGAATAAGGAGCGAGGGGGTGGGCCGTTGTCCGGGTGTTCGGCGAACCGCATCGATTAACCGAACGAATTTCACCGGGTCTCTCGTTTGAAGTTTAATCTCTAATGGAACGGTCGTCGCAATTAGGCGAGACTTATTTCCGCGCGCGCACCACCTACTCGGTAATGTTTGAACAAGCATTTGTGGACACGTGACAGGGCACGCGGCGATCGGCACGCGTCGCTCGTTATTCCATCGCCGTCGGCGATTGTTTCCCTTGAAAGCGATTAGGTTTCGTTCCCATCGCTGCGGCGCGCAAAACTTCGAACTCGATCAAATCGTGGCCTCGTTTCTCGTTTCGCGCGTTAAATGCGTCCAAGCTTTCTCGCTGCCTTGTCACTCCCACCCTCTTCGCTTTTCGTTCGATCGTTTCGGAGCCTGCAATAATCGAAACGCTTCACGCACCGTATTTAGGAGATTACGTCAAACAAAGACGTCTTCTAAAACCAACGAATAAAAAGCGGAGTCAAATTATTTTCCGAAAGCAAGGGGCTATTTTATTCTGGCTCGCTGCGTCGAGTTCTTGTTAGCCCTCGTCCGCCTCCCATTTTCTGAAATTGATACACTGGAGGTTCGTTCTTTCGGGTACCATGGAAATCTCCGACACAAATTTTCCCGACACGGTTTTCACCGAGTCCAGATTTGACCGACAATAATTTTGGACGACAACGCCTTTAACCGAAAACTGTTTTGATCGACAACGAATTTGACCGACAACGAATTTTATTCACAACGACTTGAGACGACCACAGTATGTATTATCATTAGACTGCGGATCTTTATGCAAAATGAAGAATGTTTGCATTTATTGCAGGACACAGGAGGCAAATGAAAATTGTATTCTTGTTTTAATTACTCAGTCAAGCTGAAACGAACACGTTGATGTACTTAAATATTTCTTACATGTCCACTGCTTTGAATTGTATGTACCCATTTTTGTCATAAATGCATAAGATCCGCAGTCTACTTATCATATGTATTATATGTATTATCATATTGTGGTCGTTGTGAATCGAATTCGTTGTCGGCAGCGCCCGTTCTAGCGGTTACGTCGACCCGAACAAAAAGACAAATTACCACCCCTTAAGAATTTACATATTTTTTATGTTACAATACAAATCAAATCATCTTATTTAAATTTTAATAAGAGCAAATTTTCTATTAATTGGGTATTTAACACATCAATATTTTCCTCGCATTTACAACCAAAATGGCGCTCCTAAATTTTGGCGTCCCGAACAAATGTCCGGGTTGCCCGCCCCTAGAGCGTGCCCTGTTGTCGGTCAAAATCGTTTTCGGCCAAAGTTATTGTCGGGGAAATTTGTGTCGGTGATTTCCATGGGACTCGTTCTTTCAAAGGAGAACAGTGAAATTTGCCGGAGAGACAGTTCTCGGAAAAAGATCTCTATGCTTTCTTGAACGTCTCGAGATGTGGAAAGCAAATTTCTTTGTTGAACACTATCCTTCTATATTAGAAATTCGATCGTGTAGAAAAGTTTTTACGATTATGCTCGCTGGTCGTAGGAAAGTATGCGTCGGGGTTATACCCGCCGCGCATTGTGCTCGCATTCGTGTGCGGACACGGCGAAGTATCGAACCAGTTTAAGCGCAAGGTACATATCCTCGCTGACGTCACCGGCCGAATTGCCCTCTGCTGACGTAATCCCAGTGACGACATTCAGGAATCGCTTAATTTCGCGAATCCAAGAACGGTCGGCGTCGCCGGTCGTCGCACTTGGCTCAATACTCACGCCTATTTACTTTCAAGCGTCTCTTCAAACGTTTTTCATCTTTTCTTTCGGTTGGGTCTCCTACTTTGAGAGCTATTACCGCTAGACTGCGAATTTTCTGCATTTGTGAATGGAGGGGAACGGGGCAAAAGGAACTCAAAGGCAACTTTCCCCGTTCCCTTCCCGCTAGTTTTCTCTCGTGCTCTGGAGAGTACCTACAAGTTTAAAATGCAGTAACGAAATTATTGAAAAATCCAGAGAGAAACTATCTGAATACTCAAAATAAACGCCAGGAGTAATATTTTTAATTTATTGTTTAATGTAACCTAGTTTTTTGATAATAAATATTGCGTCCTATCTTTACTTTCTTTGGCTACTATCATTATGGGACAAATTAAATTCATCAACTGCTGCTATTATTATGGGACAGTGGGAGTATCATGTTTTTAGTGGAAAAATGCCGGCAGCCTAAGGGTAAGGGTTCATCATCAATTACTCTTGCGTGTACACGATGACCGCTAGAAGAAATGCGTGTGCGAATGTGTTCCGAAGAACTGTCTGTTGCGTAAGTTTGATGAAAACCGGGATGTGTAACTCGAGCATGTTCCCTTGTTAGTTAACGACCTAATATGCGCGGCTTCGCTGGGGAGGGGGGTGGAATGGCTTTTTCGAGACGAGTAGCTGGTATTGGTGTTTGGTGGGGCCGACTATGGGGCGAAAAAAGAGGGTTGAGGGCAGCTCGAATGTTATGACAATTATGAGTTTTCCGTGGGCGCACAGAGCCGGCACGTGGCGACACGCACCCATCCTGAAAGACGAGAAAGAGACGCGGGGCTACTACGGCCGCGTGTCGTCGGTCGTCGACGTTCGCCGCGTGAGAACAGCTCCGGTCACACGCGTTACGCACGGCGTGCACGTGCACTGTGCACGCTGCGTAATGCGTAACTCCTGCGTACGCGCTTGCGCTCTCCGCGAATGGACACGCGACCAACACACTCCGATTTTTCAATGAGCGAACGAGAGACCGATTCGAGAGCGGAGTCGTATGGAGCCGCGAGATCTCGTTTCTTTCAATTCTCATCGATTCGCCACCGAGATTAGTCCGATCGATCCTAGAGACCGATCTTCACCGAATACGGTTCATCGTTTATGCATGCGTACATTGAAAACAGTTTCAAACCGAACCCCTCGGAGATCGAGATAAGGATCTCGATCACCGGCCCCGGAAGACTCATTCGCTCGTTAACGAATTCGTTTTTCAAGGAACACAGATTTTTCCCCGAATTTGTACTCGCACACCGCTTTTTGCATAACTGGTTGTATGGAACTTTACAAGTAGACTGCGGATCTTCATGCAAAATGAAAATTGTCTGTTTCCCTTAATGAGTTCACATTAACATCTGCAATTTTTATTATTTTCCAACAGTTTTGAATTCTATCTTCTCAATTTTGCTATAAGTTCCACAAAGATCCGCAGTCGATTTATAAGACTTCAACATAAATAAATTTGTATTCGATACAATAGCTACTTTAATGCAAAATAAATACTTGCTAGTGTAGCAGACATCTTTGTTTATGCTTGAAACGCTAATTTCAAAGTTTGGAGATTGCATTCTCGCGTTGATAGCAGCCTTCTCGATTATATCACACTTCGAACGAATTCCTTGAGATACCGAAGGACGGTTTTCAAGTTTGCGATCTAGCACAGCTTAAGGAAGGAAGGTGAAAGCTGCCGAGACGAGAAAACCCTTCTAATCGGATACAGTTTCCATTCACGGGGTTGAAAACGAAGGAAGGGATCCGGAGGTTTTGACGACGAGGATTTCGAGTCGATCGGAGGCCAGCCAAACGAGAAATCGGATCGAATGGGGAGGAATAAGATGGGACGGTGGTAGTGGATGCGCGAGAACGCCTCGAGGGGTGGAATCGTGATAGACGAAGGGAGGGGAGCGCGCATCGGTGCCTGGTGCCTAGTGCATCGTGCATCGTGCAGCGCGTAGCGTGTTGCGATAAGGCCGGGCGGGCAGCAGCCGAGGTGATAAATAGGGCAGCGGTGTTCTCCCGAGCGGTATTTGGTCGCGTGACGCCGACCCGTGCGCATCGATCCGACCCGACACGACTCGACCCGACCGCCTCGGCGAGCGAGAATTCGCGGCTGCCACGAAAATCAATCCCGCGACGCGTTCAATTTTCTTGGCAGAGCCGAGAACCGGAGAACGACGAGGGCTCGACAACGCGACGACGCACGGATCCGGCCGATTCCGGCACAAATCAATCACGGACAGCCACCAACGTCCCCGCGAACGTCGGAACCAGCGCGAAGAGCCACTCGCCTTCGAGATGCTGAGGAAATTGCTGAGCAAGTCCGGACGCAGACTCCTCCGGGTAAGACGGACGGCCAATTATCCTACGTCCTACAGCGTTTCGTGCACCCTCGTTACCGCGGCGCACACGTCGCGTCGACCCAATTCCACTCGAGCCTCCAACCTCCCGTAACGCGTCGGTTACCTGGCCACACCGTCTCTCCCTCGGCCACCCGCGTCACCCAACTCGACGTATCCCAACGAGGATCGACGATTTTCAATCGACTTCCCCGAAATCTGCTTCTCGCGAAAATATCGCGCGTCTTCCCTCGCCTGACAAAGCTACCCTCCGGCTGCCGCGAACGTTGCTTCGGCGAATACCTCAAGAACAGTTACGGGGATTATTTACAGTGGTGATTAAAAACGGAACAGTAAAAAAACAAGATATATGAAGATACTGGAAGAACGGAAATGTAGATTTGTTAAACTTATTCGAGCGAAAAGTACACAATTTAACTCCATCTGTTACAATCGACTTGGAAAATTTGGATTCCGGATTGAAAGTCTTGCACGATTTTTGTAACCTGCGAATTTGTGCGGAGGAGTACCAAAGACTTACGCGGTTTTGATAGTTCCTCTGGTCCCGCGTCGACCCGTTTGCTTCGTTCTCATACGCGGGAACTGTACCATCGAAGAGAAAGTACGGGCCTGTTGAAATTTCGATATTTATGTTGCCGACAAAGTTGTTACAGAGTGTTAGGCAACAGGTGCGGCTAAACTTGAGGGTACGGTTCTCCGGGGCGTTAGTACATCCTCGGATTATAACTAGAATCTTACTAGATTTTGGGTCGAAAAGATTGGTCCGGTACTTAACGTTGTTTGACCTTATTTGGGCAAATTTTGGGCTGGTTGAGGGCTCATTCTGAAGAGGAAGGTTAGATGTACTGCGCTCTTCTCATGATTTTAACGAGATTATGTTTATATCTAATAATATGATGGCCCAAAATAGAGAAAAAATCTAGGAAATTAAGTCAATTCCTACCTTCCGCATCTAACCTTTCTCTTTAGAATGAGCCCTCACCCAGCTCAAAATATGCTCGTATAACGTCAAACAACGTTAAGTACCGAACCCATATTTTCGACCCAAAATCTAGTAAGATTCTAGTTATTTTCTAGTTACAATCCAGGGTGTACTAGCCCCTTAAGACGAAAGTCGAGAGTAAAGGAGGTCGGAGTTTCTGGTATTTTGCGTTTCCAGTGGAATAACAACAACGCGCAAGCCGATGAATCAGCCAGAAAATTAAGATGACTCACGGGACTGCGGATTTGATGCATTTATAGACGTTGTGCGCGTTAAATGCGGCGAGGGAGGCGAAAGTTCGGTGCACCGGGTCAAAATGAACGTCAGGGGTCCGAGGGTTAATCTTGTCTTGTCGATTGGCGTGGTCGGGCGTCGCGACATATCCCCCCCTCCCCTCCCTTCCTCGCTCCTGGGTCGCGCTCTTTAAATTCGATCAAGTATTCATGACCGGGTAATTTTGATCGGCGTGACCTCGCTCAACATCGATTTGTTTAACCACCCCTCTGCCACCCATGTTCAGACTCGCGAGAATGTTGCGGTAGCGGGTTCGGGACGCGTAACTTCGACGTGCACGGCACACAGTCGTCGAAACACGTTCAGTCTGGACAAACACGCGAAATGAAAGAGACCCGACCGCGCGCTCTTCCGGTGCGAAAGGGTTTTCTGTACGCTGGCCAAATGAAATTTTCCGGGGAAACTAGGGCGACCTGTCCAGTGAATCAACATAATTCGTATTGAACGAAAAAACACATTCACCATGCCCTCCTCTTCATGCTATGCAGTAATTGTATTGCAAGCTCACAGATGTCTCGCTGAAGCGATCCAGCACTTTTTTTACAACCCATTCGCCGCATTGATTTATTTCGAGAAAGCATTGTTAACGTGAGATTAGCAATTCGTATTTTGTTTAGGGGATTATCGTAAGACTGCGGATCTTTATGCATTTACGGGTTATAGAAATATTGAAAAAATGTTGGAGTATCAAATTCACGATTTTCATTTAGTTTGGACCTACGAATTTATAGGAAAATTGAGTAGATGAAATTGAAAATTGTTGAAAAATCTATAAAATCGAAGACGTCTAGATTTCTCCTCTTTTAAAATCATTAACCCCTTGTCCTACGATTGATTGAATTGTGAAAAACAATACTAAAAATTGATTTTTACTACTTTTTAAAAGTGTGTTTTGTCAACTGGTATAAATTATATATGCTCTGAAAATTTCATTGAAATTGGTTAATTGGTTTAGGGAATTATAAACGATCAAAAATGGTAAAACTTGCCACTTTATGGTGCACCACAAATTACCACTTTTGACCGTTTATAATTCGCAATTAACTAATTTCAATGAAATTTTCAGAGCGTATATAATTTACACCAGTTGACCAGACACATCTTTTGAATTTTCGTGATTGGCCAAGCTGAAAAAGGTTGTAAAAATCAATTTTTACTATAGTTTTCACAATTCCGTCCAAATGCATTTTTTCAACATATATTTTACACATCAGTTACTAAACTAATTATTCTAGCCTTACAGAGAAATTGAAGTCATTTGGTCCATTCATAAAAAAGTTGTTCTGATTTAAAGCGTGTGGAATCAATTATGCTCCTTACTGTATCTCGCTTCCTTGTAAAAATATGAATGTTTTGCATGATCGAAGGGGAAAATATCGGGTCATCCCTTAACCCCAGATAATTAAGCTATCGTGCGTGGAAATGACGACGCCGCGCTCGTTGAAACACGAATGTAATTAAATTTCTTCCCGCTTAGCACTGACCGTATCTGGTACAAAATCGTTTTACAAAAATTTCTGAATTTATTTAGATCTTTCACAATTTTTATAATAATAATTTCTAATGGAAGTATCTTTATAATTACAATAATTAAAAAATAAACACTGTGAAATTTTATTGAAAGTTTAGCGAAACTTTATTTAGATCTTTCACAATTTTTATAATAATTTCTAATGGAAGCATCTTCATAATTTCAATAATTAAAAAATAAACACTGTGAAAGCAATCATTTGGCTCGCGGTACCGGTAACGATAAAAAATCCTTTGCCATACAAAGAAACGAGATAAACGAAATGCAGAAGCTATATTCGGTGTTGATTCGGTCTTTATATTTAATGAAGGGTTCGTTGTCCAGTCGACGAAGTAACGCGAATTTCCGTAGCTATTTTTAGAAAACTGATCATATGAAAAATATAAACGGATGTTTGCCTTACGTGTGGGCTGACCTATCGGTGCGACTTCGTATTCCCAGAACGGTGAAGCACGTTCCTCGAACAATGAAATTTCCTATAACTGTCCATCCGGCGAATTAGTTTGATCCCAAATGGATTCGGGTATACTTGAAATCCAGGTCCTAGGTCGATCGTTTCGAGCACCGTGCGCGTCTCCTTTCCTTTTATCTTCCCGCGACAAGGCGACTCTCGAGGGATTTTCCACTGAATCGGTGAAAAGAGCATTGTTGTTTTCGGGTCCACAGGCGATCAAAAAACTGTCAACGAGGAGCCGGGATGCGAAAAAGTCGCAGATCTTGACCTCTTGGCACTCGGCCATACCGGACATCGAGACGACCTCTCTCTCGTGGTCTCTACCGTCGCTGGACGCGAAAAGCATCGACACCTACACCACCTACGTCGCCGAGAATTCGGAGGATTGCATTTCGACCTGCTGCTACTGCGACGAGTACGAGGAGAACCAGAGGAACGAGAACATCGAGAACGAGATGATCATGTAACGCGAGCGTTTAGCGTACCGTGCATGGCTCGCGACGAGACTTTCGTCGAAACGATGATGTCCGAATCGATCCTCTTCGGGCCGACGAATCGGAGGGTCGACAATGCGTCCAGAACCTCCTCGAGAATCCTCCTGCAATCCGTTCCAAAGAGTACTCGTGAATCCGTTTATTTTTCGAGAGGGCCGGCAGTTCTGTCACTCGTTTTCTTGAATTCCTCCGCGAATCGCCTGACGCGATCGGCTCAAATCGTCGATGGACCGATCCAGACTCTTCCTCGAAGAACACGGTCCAGACAGAATTGTTCTACACTTTCTTTTCCTTTTATCGGTCACGTCAGGCGGTTCTGTTCGCGTTAATCGCGCGAACAACTTCACCAAAGAATCCTCCCTTAATCCGGTTATTTTTCGAGAGGGCCGGCAGCTCTGTCGTTCGTTTTCTCGAACTCCTCCGCGAATCGCCTGACCCGATCGAGTCTAATCGTCGATGGATCGGTCCAGACTCTTCCTCGAAGAACACGGTCCAGACAGATCTTTCAGATTTAATTATTCTATATTTTCTCTTTTCCTTTGATCGGTCACGTCAGGTGGTTCTGTTCGCGTTAAACGCGCGAACAACTTCACCAAAGAGCGCCGAGAACTTTCAAAGTATTTATTTCTGATCTCATTTATAGACACGGACGAAAGTTAGTCGACGTCCGATCTCGCGTAACCGAACCAGATATCTGTCCTCGGAGGTGTATCGTACAACAGTACAAAACGTCCCCTGTCCAGGCACGTGGATCGTGCAGTCGCGCAATCGTGCGAGGGCGTTCTTGCACTCGTACAACCGCCATGCTTTCGAGTTCGAGCGGACCATTGTCTCTTCGAACATTGACGAAACTGGTTACACGACAATTGTACAGAAACCATTACTACGAGAGTAAGAAAACTGACAAGTAGGCTGCGGATCTTTATGGAAATTCCAACTTTTACGAATTATTTTATGAAAACGAAGTTGAAGAACAGATTTATCAATTAAAACATTCTTATGGTACAGCAAAGATGCGATTAATGTTTCTTGTTATTAGACAGCGGGTTTTATGCATTTATAAAAAACTTAGTAGGTGTAATTTTTAAAACATTAATTTTTGAGTCATTCCATGCCAAATAGATCACTTTTTGCAGGCGCCATCGTCGATTTTGTTCTGAATGAAATATCTGTGGTTGTCAGGAAGAACGCCGTACGTCGCATAATTTCACTTTCGAGATATTGCCGTTTAAAGTTTTTTGATCAGTAATGCTTTGACATAGGACGTTGGTTAAATTGCTTTGTTTTCCGAGACTTTCAAACGTGTTATTAAACGCCGAAACGCCATGACGCCGATTTTCAAATCACCATTCATTTCAAGGACTCGCTTTAAAGGGGAAACTTCAAGGACATAACCATATTTTTCTCAAAATTGAAATCACTGGCTCCTCATAAAAAAAAACGTAAAAAAAGAATTTGTTTAAATTTTTCGACATTATAAAGTTGATTATCGAGGTCGGAAAAATTATTTTATAATAGCCCAATTCTTTCCGAACAAAACAAAAATAAATGTAGCTCAATCGGACAAACAGTTCCCGAGATAAAAATTCGTGAGGCTCGTTCTCGCCAAAATAGGCGAAAATTGCAAATTTCGAAGGTCTGTCATTTCCAAAAAATGTTGAAACCGGCAAAATTATGACTTAAACCCCCCCTAATTTCACATGGACTACAACATATTTAAAAAAAGTGATCGATTTCGCATGGAATGACCCTATCATATTATTTTCAATATTCCTAAATTCCGGTTTCGCTCCAGTTCGTTGGAATTTCGGTAAAACTTTGTATTTTGCGTAAAGATCCGCTGTCTATTCATTATAAATGTTTCTTTTCTTGCATTTTAAAAATGTGTACACACCAGGAACGCATAAAGATCTCCAGTCTATTCACAACCACGAAATAGAATTTCATTTCGTGATTTCAAAGAAATGATTCTTCTATTCAGTCACCGCCGAACAGATGCACAAAGGTAAAAGAATGTAATACGTGGACACCTGTTCTTGTCTACACGAATATTTGAATAGACAATGGTTCTCGTTCGAGCTCTGGCATCGATATGCTATGTCATTTGACCACGACGAACGTTTCTTCTGTCCTCCGGCGTTGATCGCCGACGAATCTAGTTCGTAATGTACAACGAAAAAAACCGCGTACAATACGTACTCGAGATCTCTCGTACGTTAACAAATATATGTATCCGTAGCGTTCTTCTCGAAATACTCGGCACACAATCGATGTTAGAGTTAGCCAACCACGGTCGCGAATCGAGAGAGAGGGAGAGAGAGCAGAGAGAAGACGGGAGAAGAGAGACTTTACGCGTCTCGTTTGCACTTTTGCTCAAACCGATAAGCGTATTCTTCGTCTCTGTTTCGATCCTGTCGAGGACGCGATAGAAACACAGCGTGAGTGAGAGAAAGAAAGAACGGTTGTGAATGAGAGAGAAAGAGAATGGAAGAGGGAGAGACATTACAAACTATTTACTTACGTATAGTCTGTAGAATTTCTATGTATATATGTACACGAATGTATATAAGCGTGGCAGCGTGCGAGCGCGCACGGATACGGATGAACGATGCGTCTCGATCGCGTTCTTACCGTATGTCCGACGAGGCTGTGACTTTCTAATGGATGCGCGATTGTCTTGAATAAAATAGTTTTATCGACCGATTCTCCTGTTTCCCTGTGTCACCTGTCTCTGCAACTTCGATCGATCAGTGCATGCAACTTAGATCGGAGGTTCGTTTGCAGAGTTCGTCTGCAAAGGACATAGTCCAGTCATCAAAAAGTTGTAGAGGGAAATGGAAGGAACACAATTTTCAACTTTGGGTCTTTCTTTGAACTAGCGCGCGCGAGGAGGTAAACATAATAAAAGTCCCCACTCGTAGAAGGTGAGCGGAGTGCAGGGGAGCACATAGAAGGTCCCCTTTTTCGATTTTCCGCTTATATCGCGGAAACTATGCGTCCTAGCGATAAGACCATTATACAAAATTAAAGCTGACAAAATGTGCCACAAAATTCATTCGATCCAGTTTTTCGCTATTTCGCATAGTTTCCGAGATATCCGCGTTCAAAGTTCACTAATTCTTCTGAACAGTCAAATAAGGCGAAACACGTGAGGCAAAAATTTCTTTTTCACAATTAACTGTGCGAGATACGGGAAAACTGAATACAATCAATCTTATGGCACACATTTGTCAGCTTTAATTTTGCATAGAATGGTCTTATCGCTAGGACACATAGTTTCCGGGATATAAGCGGAAAACCGAAATAGGGGACCTTCTACATGCCCCCCCCCCTACACCTCGCTCACCTCCTAGGAGTAGGGACTTTTAGTACGTTTATCTCCTAACTAGTCCAAACAAAGTCCCAAAGTTAAAAATTGTGTTCCTTCCATTTCCCTCTTCACCCCCCTATGAGCATTTATTGACTGTACTAACACTGTTTTTTGAGCTTCAAAGACCTACCCGAACGTAGAAAAAGACCGCGACTTTCCGCGGCTCTTTCTTTCCCATACCATGTCCTTTCCTGCGCCCGAAACTTTCATATCGTCAATTAAACCACTAAATACAGCTGAAATTATATCGTGTTTGGTCTTATTTTAATCAGTAAAATGCCACAAATATATTGACGAAAGTTTCATAAAAAAATAAGTAATAATAAAAAAGTTTTTATATTGGTGTTACATTGTGAGGACGCGCGGGCCTTTGAACTGTGCCGGCGACTGCGACTCTCCGCGTCGCATTAGTAGTGATTCACACCGGTATATCCGAGCCGAGATCAGATTATTACATTGGAGGGGATATTCTTTTCGCATTCATCGTGTAATGACCGTTTTGCGACCATAGAGGATTTACTATAGTAGCAACAAGTTCTCCGACGGTCATCATTAGACTGTGCAGATCTTTGTGTGCAAAATAAAAATTCATTTCATCCCTTAATGAATTCGTTACAGTAAAAACAACATTGCAGTATTCAGAAATTCTTCTGATCTCTTTTACTGTTTTATATTTCACCCAACCAATTTCTTTATAAATGCACAAAGTTCCGTGATCACAGAACTGCCGACATTGGCGTTAGACTACATTTCCACGACGACGCTTTCAATTTCATTTTGCAGTTCAGGTTTCAAGCAATACATTTCATTTTGTCCTTCAGGTGCAATATATTCCAATTAGCAATGAGTAGACAGCGGATCTTTATGCGAAATAAACATTTCTTACCTTGATTACAACAAACCGGAGTGAAATAAAATTTTAAAAATAAAAGTGGAGAAAATTTTCTCTCTGAATTTGTTGAATAGATTGAAACTAATATAACAGTATTTTGAAATTGTTCTAATGTTTTTACTGTTTCAAATTGCACCTACTCATCTTTGTCATAAATAGCTGTCAGGAATGAGAATCCTTTTATAATCATCAGTATCGTAAAACTAATTCTTCGATCGAGAAGAAATTCTTCTAAAACACTTTCTAAAGTGAACATTTCAAAAAAATCAGCAGAAATGGTAAATCAGCGAGAGACGACGACTGGAAACACTAATGTTTACGGATTTTCGCGGGGAACGTGTCAGGAACGAGGCGCGGCGAACGTCGTGGCAATTAGCCGGAGTTTCCAGAGCAAAGGGGGGCGGCGGCTAATTCGTTTAGGAACAATGGCCACGTGTTCGTAGGCCGTTACTTCTATTCTCGGGAATTAGTTCTCGCCTCCCTGTGGTTTCTGAATATTCGTGGAAAAAAAGGAGGGCCGGCTGCTAATTGTCCCGACCGTATTCCCGTTTCGCGGAGGCTCTTTACCAGAGGTTTAACGAGACTGGCTAAACTGGTTCGCGTTCCGCGACTCGTCGCGCGACGCCAAAAGAACCGCCCGGGTTCTGTTTGTTCGCCACGGCTGCTGCAGCCGCGATTTTTGCATGATAATGAGAACAAGCCGCTTCAGAAAACGCTACGGATTTAAGGATCTTCCGGATTTAAGGACCAGAACCGGAGGGAACAGGGACGCTTGCACTCCCCGAGGGCTCTCGCCATCGTACGTCATCTGACAAGGAATTCGCATGAAATCGTGTTTATTTGAAAGACGACGGACTCGCACGCAATGCTGCGTCGTTCTTCTCGTTTCGTTACAAAAGATCAATGCAAAAATATTCGAACGTCCACCCGCGCACGTTGCAGGATGTCTCTTTTCCGATTTTTATCATTTTTTATCGAAGTCACTGCCATCCTGCATCCATAGAAGTCTTACAAAAGCTAGACAGGCGGATCTTTATGCAAAATAAAAATGTTCCGCGTCGATTCGGGGAAGCAGGAATAAAATAAAAATTGATTTCATCCCTTAACGACTTTGTTACATTCATTTTAATTCTAATCATTTGCTGTTTTATATTTCACGCAACCAGTTTCTTTATAAATGCGTAAAGATCCGCAGTCTGCTAATAACAATTACTATTTTAATCGTCTTCCATCCAATGACTCTTGACCCGCATTTGCTTCGTCCATTACGGTATAAATTAATTATTAAATTTCCTGGATGCAGAATTATGTGAGCTATTGTATATCACCGACACGGCAGTTGAAACGTTAATCCTCCCCGTAACAGGTGGATCGTTCGCGTTGTTACAGATGATTGCTGTCGCTCTCTTATTTACAACGAAATATGTATATATATATATATGTACACTGTACAGTATCGCTGGCGAAACCAGCCAAGGTAATAGAATAAATAATATCTTTCGCTATTAGGTACTCGGATGACTATCAATCGTATCACACATAGAGAAAACACTTCGGTGCTTATTCCACTCGATCGTACTTCGATCCAGCTTTCGATCAACCCCTTGCGAACGATCATCCTCGGCGTCGTCATACAGGGTGGCCATAAATGCCAGCAGCGAGTCATTTTAACACTAACCATACCACGACCGGTCAAATGATCGGCCTCACATTTTTTAATTATTGATATTATAAAGATGCTTCCATCAGAAATAATTAAATGAATTTCCTCGTTCGAGAAAAGTGACACAACTCAAAAATGCAGCATTCGACAAAAATCAACTCAAAGAATACTATAAAACCTATATTGAAATAGTTTAAGCTTCTTTTAAATTTCAAATAAGTATGATAAATTTCGAGACAGAGATTCCGACGATTTTCGTGCATGTTGGGGCACTTCATACATATTTTTCAATGACATAACCTCAAAATTGCCATTTTACCACGTTTTTATTAGCTCGTTTGCTTGTCTGTCTCTTTGTTTGTTCGGTACAAATTTTGCAATTAATTTTAAACTAACTCCTGGATGAGCTTGAGACTTGAAATTTTTAACATAGCTCAGAAATGGATGACAATGCAATATTTAAAAAAATTTTTATTTTGACTTGTGTCACTTTTCATGCGGGGATGCGATATTATCATAAAAAAAAATCAATTGCAAAATTTGTACCGAACAAACAGACAAACAGACAAATAAGGAAGTGAGCTAATTAAAACGTGGTAAAATTGCAAGAAATTTCAATAAATCCAATGTTGTCATTTAGTGCTCGGTTAGCGTTGAACAGGCATAGAATCGCACGAGGTCGATCTCGTTGGAGACGGAGTCTCACGGAGCAAACTCACGGCTGTCTGAGGAGCATGCGAAGGTTAACAGAGTCTAGAATCACGGAGGATATTGCGGGCACCTTGTCGTTTGAGGAAGTAGAGAAACGATTGCAAAATTCAGCGAGCTTTCACCCACATCTTGCTCCCAGATCCGTTCGCAAAGGGTTAACGCGAGAGTTAATGGGAACCTCGCTTCAATATGCTAGTTCTGCCCCCCAGGGTCTATAGGGCTTCCCGTGCTGCTGTTGAGGGTACTGTCCGGGATACTGGCTCCATCCCAGGGCACCGCCTCCGAGGAGGGGTGGCATGGTTCCGGTGCCGGTTGGCATTCCGGAGACAGTGCTCGCGGGCTCGTAGCTGCTGGTCGACGATGTAGACGTCAAAGAGGTCGGCGGAGGAACGGCGGAGGGGACAGGTCCGTGGCCCCCGGGACCTCCAGGGCCAGGGCCAGGGCCTGGAGCATGCTCTCGATGGAAGCTCTGCAGGTGCGAGAGCAATCGCAGTCTCAGAGGATCCCTCTCGTCCAGGCCCTCCATGGTGACGAGATAACGGCCTACCTCGGCGGCGCACTCGCCCCAGCCGACCGCGTGGTAGTCCATCGCCAATTTCGTGCTGTCGTAGCCCTCCGGTCCTGAAAAAGATAATCGATTTATTAGTAGACTTGCTGCAAGGTGGAGGAGCAAGGACAAGCAAGTCTTCGAGGATAGTAGGCGACGGGTGTCTCTAGCAACCAGCTGCCGGCTGCCGAAGCATTGTCAGCCGGCCAATCCGACAGGTAGTAGCGTGGGAACCCCGTTTAGACCCCCATAGCGTACCGCGCGCTTCATGCAAATAAACCGGCGATCGAAACTCGGGATCGCTGGATCCTCGGAGGAACAATGTTACCTAGAACCTAGTTCCGCTCCTGCTTAGAACTTTGTTGTTCTACGTAGGCTTGTTTCGTAGACCTAAGTCTCTGCGGTCGCTTCCGGAAGTTGTGATTTCTCGGAAATACTTTTTATAGGTTTCAGAAATGTTTCTCCTGCTCGTGAAATTTGATAGATTCCATCCCAGGCTCTAGCCTTTTATTGCTATAATGATTGCTGAACTGCGGATCTTTATGCGAGATGAAAATTGCCTGCGTCGATTGCAAGAAATGGAAACCACGCAGAATGCTATTTCCTCCCTTAATAATTTGAATAGATGAGAAATCATATATCGATACAATTTTGAATTTCATCTACTAAATATTGCTAATGATCTTTGCTAATGATGAAATCTGCTAATGACTAGTATAGGGATTAATGGTGAATAAATGATTATCGTAAGATCTTTGAGCGTACTTTACGGCTCTAAAAGGGTAAATTATCGCTAGCATCTCCGGGGTGGTCGAAGGTAGAAACGAGACGATAGGTGCTCGAGGGTCGATTCGGCAAATACTGTATGCATAAACGCACGAACACGGAATGGGACGGATTGGAACCGAACGGAACGGAACGGGACGCGAGTCGGTTTCCCACAGAGTTCGACATCTGTCCCAGCCGTGGGCATGGGAGTAAGGGAGCAAGGGAGAGCAAGGGAGCAAGGGAGTCGGTGGCTCGTTCGCGAAGGGTGCAGCTCGACGCGGGATACCCCACCACCTAGCCTGCCACCAATCGTGGGAACACCGCTTCGGAAGAGTCGTTGACTTCCTATCCTTCCCACAGGATCTCCGTTTCGGGTCCCAGCACCTGCTCCTCCTCCGGGAATATCTCGACTAGCGGTACACTCCCCGGCTTCGATTCTATTCGGGATCACGGTTCGGAGATTCCCGCGGTATTTTCTATTTGCCGAGGACACTTTGTCCACCGGCTAAATGCCTCGTTCGACACCGCGTTCCCACCACCGACCAGTTGCCCGGAGAAATTGAAGTCGTGTGGTCCATTCATATAAAAGTTATTCTGATTTAACCTTCCGTCGGGCGCAATATCTGGGCCGCCGAGTTCGGGCGCAATGTTGTTGAGCTTGACACAGGCACACATTCGAAAAACATGATAAACACCTAATTAAGTTCATTTATACAACTGCTGTTAGGGAAATACTGCACTTGGTGCCGTCTATACTCGTAGGGCCGCCCTTTTGGGCCCTTCCCAAGGGTGGGCGTGACTGAGTCTCTTGTGTTTTCCAGATACTTACTTGCTACCCAAACCTTCGGCACTGCGACTTTACGATACGATCTGTTGGACCTGGGAGGCTAAGTTGAATGCATTGGTTGAGAAACCTTCTAATTGTGCTAAAATGTGCCACATGTTGGTTGTAGACCGGTCTATTAAAGAAATGGCAATGGGTCGATTAATAGGTATTTAATCGTTAACCGCAATTAACGATTAAACTAGGAGCTTAATTGTTAGTTGCGATTAACGATTGAAGTAGAAATTTAGTCGTCAATCGTTGATTAATTTTTTGCTCAACACTGCCTTGCGCGTAGCTGTTGTCATTCCACCGAAAGGTGGTCAACGAGACCGACAAAGCAGGCGGTACAGGTAGCCGGGTAATTACCACGTCGAGTGTCGGTGCCCACTTTGTTTACCTTTCAGCTTACGCCGTTCGATATACCCGAGCGGTAAGCAAAACGCAAGGTCACAGTTTTTCAATCGTATCGTCGTTCACCGGAGACGGTAAGGATTGCTGTACTACACGGCACTTGACGTGTGTTAAACGATGAGGGTGGAAAAGCGTGAAACGGGTGGAGGACATGGTTACGGGCTGAAGAAACCCGACAGATGGTTGTTCGGTTGCAGAGCTACGAGTTACGCTTACGGTCGCCGAGGTTCGCGCGACGTCCCACGGTCAACAGGTGTCTTCCGGTTGCGGGTAGGGTCGACGTCGATGATCGACGATCGACGAGGATCGCGACAATTCGACGGAGAAATAGGATCGTTGGAAAAATGCCAGGAACGCATGTACAGGGTGTAAAGGGCGTATTCTACATCTTCGAATCGATGAAGATCTGTAAAAAAATTGCCGCAAAATTGTCCTCGATTTCCATCGAATTTCAAGGTCAAATTTTTGCATTGCATTGGATTTATATGCATATGCATTGGATATATATGTTACATAAGCAACAGAACATTGTTCTTGAATTTTTTGGAAGTGGTCACTCGAAGGGTTGCTTGCAATTCCCACTCCGAAAAAATTAAATGATTTTTTTCTACCCTTAATCATTTGATCACAATGGTGAAGAAAATGTATGATATGAAGGAGGTAAGTACGAGTATTTTCGTTTTTTTTTTAATCTCAATATCCTAATTAACAACCGAGAAAAAAATGATACAGTTAAGAAAGGTATTTATCCTCAGATCATCCTTATACGAAGGGTTAGCGACTTAAAATTTTAGAGGGTTATCTTTCAACCTAAATCCACTGTTTTCCACACAATATCAATAAAAATTGTGGGTGGGGTCGCTGGAGCAATCTTAGTCTGGTAAAGTCGCGAACAGTCGAGTTTTGGCCCATGATTCCTTCCACACTTTTCATCCTCGCGACGAATACAATGCAGTAAAAAAATTTCACCCTGACGTTCAAGATGAAGGGGACAATTTTGCGGCAACTTTTTACACCCTGTACCTAGAAGATGTCACGAGTATTAGAGGACTCACCTTTGTTTCGAAGCGTTCGCAGATGCTCGACGGTCAGCTGCAGGATTTCCGCCTTCTCCAATTTGCCGCTGTGCGGATCCCTCGCCGCTGCGGGTACCAATCTCCGCAGTTCACCGAGGGACGCGTTTATCCTGTCGCGACGCTTCTTCTCGATCATCCCTCTCCTCCGCTTCCTCGACGCATGCTGACAGGAATCGCCGCCGGGCGAGTTGCAACTATATCGAACAGAAACGGGAAACAAAGGACGTCGGTAAGTCGTCGTCCTCACAGACGGATAATATTTCAAATATTCCTGCGACGCTCCCCCCCCCCCTCCTTTCCCCACCCCTTTCGTTCGATCTTCCCTCGTCTGTCCTCGTCGCGACGCTTTCCGACGAGAGTCGTAATTTGAATATTTTGTAACTTCCGGTGAAAGAACTCGACGCGCGCCAACCGGGCGTTGAGAAGGGTCTCGGCCCGGAGAACAATCGCGTTTTAATTATGTTCAACGATTGTGAATCGGTACGACATATGTTGTTGGACTCGATCGACTAATTAAAATGCACCGCTGCGGTTGTAAACATTAGGACAAGCAAAAGCCTTCGGTTGTCGCGGGATACATGGATCGATTACGTTTCAACATTTTCCTTTACAAAAACGTTATCCACGTCTTTGTTTAGGATTTATTAACGAAAAACACGGACCAATATTGGCCGACTATGTCATCTCGCGTCTAACTCGCGTTCTGATTGGTCCGTGTTTTTCGTTAATAAATCCTAAACAAAGGCCCGGGTAACATTTTTGCAAAGGAAAATGTTGCTTCAAATGATCTCAGGAACCTCCCATTTCTGGCTTTTGAAGGAATTTTGGGACACCCTGTATATTTTTCTCGTAGTAAATTGTTAATTTGTCCTTGTGCGCTGTACGATCGATCTCGTGCCAAGTGGTCCTCGGATATTTACGTAAACTCCTACTTCTACGAGTTACTACGTTATTGTTCCCAAGTGTACTTACGGTTCTTTGCCGCTCTCTTCCGAGAAGACGTCGTCGCAGTCAGAGTCGCTCATGGCCCTCTTCAGGTTCCTCTGCTGATGCGTTTGCCCCTGTTGCGACGACTGCTGTTGCTGTTGTTGTTGCTGCTGCTGTTGCTGCTGTTGTTGACCAGGTTGCTCCTGGTTTCTGATATCCGCGACGTCGATCTTGAGATCGTACTCGTGTCCGGGTCTCATCTCTGCCGCTATGTCCTGCCTCATAGCGGTCATCTCTTGATGCCTGATATCCTGGTGCCTCTGCATCTCGGCTCTGTGGAGTTCCTGATGCCTCTGCATCTCGGGATGTCTGAGATCGGGCCTGAGCGAGTCGTGCCTGACTTCCTGTGCTCTCGGGTCCGGGCCGTTCGGGTGTCGAAGGTCGTGGGGTGGTCTCATGTCGTGATGGTGCCGCATATCGGGATGCTGGGGCTGATAAGAGGGATGCGGCGGAGGCGGATAACCCCAGTGGTGGCCGGAGGGTGGCCCCGGAAGGCTGGGGATGTGTCCGGGGGCCACGGGGCCCGAGGCGATCTCTGACGACAGCAGAGTGCTGTTCTCGTCGGACCGGGCAACTACGACTCTCCACATTTTCTTCGCTGATGAATCACTATCGCGAGGAGCACACACGCACACACACTTAGGTCGGGTAAAGTCGACGGAGGAGATAGTTTCTCAAAATTCCAATTGTTCTGCTACTAAATGCACTGGGCTGGTTGCGCGAACTCGACAGATTCTCGAAGGCGAGACGTCATCGCGGGAGATCGTTGCTCGATGATCAGCTTCGGATAAGATCGCGGGTCACGGCGATGGACACTTGTTACTCGAGGAAGTCGATCGGGTTCACACGTGCCGGAGGACATTCGCGGTCGCGTGTGCGATCAAACGCGCGGCCGAGGAAGATGCAGCGAGCGACGATGTTGCTCGGTGCGGTGCCGTACGGCGGCTGCTGCTCGTTGCTACAGAATGCACTCGCGTGCGTGTGCAGTGCGGTGTGCGGCGTGCAGCGTGCAGTGTGCACTGGTCGCGTGGCGGCCGACGTATGTCGTGTGCGGGAGGACCGGGGACGACACACGACCGCGTGCCCCGTTTCGTGCCCGAACTCTGAGCCCGGAGTGGGGAGAGAGTTGCTCCGCTCCACGGGTTTGGTGGGGGGCAGCAGGAACGTCTCCCTTTCGCTCCTCGAGCCAAGGTGAAAAGCAACCTCGAACTCTCGAACACCCCTATTGCTCCGGCAATAACCCTGAGAGGGCAGCGCAGGCTAGTCCGAAACAGGACGAAACCGGGAGGGGGCGATCAAAGGGGCGATTATCGTGGGAACGTTTCGCGTTCGCGGCGCTTAGCCTCTCGCCTCCTGCGTGTGTTCCTCTCTCTTCCGCATCCCCGAAATTTGCTCGATTCCTCGCACGATCATTCGGTTTGATTGTCGCTAGACTGCGCGTCTTCGTGCGAAGGAAAAATTGTTTTCATTTAATGAAACAGCATTCTCCTGATTACCTGTCTAACTTGCAATCGATGCAAGTTGCAGCCTCCGACGATTAGATTTAACCCTCGTCCGTCCCTCATTTCGCGAACTCAATCTGTGTCTCGGTGTCAAATTGACACAGTTTTTATATTCAACTTGATGAGTTAACTTTTACATCTTAGGCTTTTCGGTTATCTGTTTCGCATTTAAAAAATGAAAACAAATAATAAAGCAGTATAACTTATTTCGGGAAAACTGTGCCAAATTGACACAGATTGGGACGGATGAGGGTTAAAGACGAGGTCGTACCAGTTCGTACTACTATCTCGAGGTAGCGGTTCTTCTCGAAATCTGTACCTGCTACGAACGTCGCACTATTTCCATATTTTCGTCTTTCCGTATTTATTATCTTACAGACAAGTAGCTCGCGAGAAATGTTTCGGAAATCCAAGCAAATCTAAACGATCCCACGTTGTCCCTCGATCCCGTAAATTGATACGCGCGCGCCACCATGAAATCACTTGGCCGCCACCCTTATTCCCCCCTCGAAGTCGATTCACGCGGTCACGAAGGGTGGGCGTCTAAAGGGAGAGAGCGATGAACAGCGAGCGAGAGAAAGAGAGAGAGAGAGAGAGAGAGAGAGAGAGACAGGGAGGGTTCGACGACGATAAAGTTCACACAGGAATCGTACGTAGCACGCGCTCGCACGATTATCGTCGCCCGCGCCTGGGAACCGAGCTGACTAATCGTATCGTTAACTTTCCGTCGCGCCGCGATGCCACCAGCTAGATATTTCATTTATTTATACGGGAAACAGATTTCCCTTTTATCGCTCCAATTACGAGTTCGAATCTAACGGTACGAATACGCTAGGAATTTGCAGAAACGTGTACGCTTGTCTGCAAATGTTATATTATATAATTCTGTAGACTGCGGATCTTTCTAGCCACGTACATCTATCTTTCTTCTTTTGACACAATCTTAGAAAGAAAAACTGTATGTATTGACATTTCCTGAAATTCTCTTAATATTTCTAGCGTTTCAAATCGAATCATTAATGAAAAAAGTTCGGCGATCGACGCCGTTTTCTCCGATAATCTACCGAAAAGTATCGATAAGCGGTTCGACGAGGCGAAAGAGATAACGCGGAGTGGATGAAGCGGATTGCGGAGGCGCGTGGCCGATCCTCGCGCGAGAGGATCCGCACACGCCAGGCACGCGTGTCCGACAAGAACGGCGAGCGGACAGGGGAAGAAAGTGGATCGCGTGGCCATGAGTACGAAGAACCTGGCCGGTGCCAATATCTTATTCACCGTTGCACCGCGCACCGGTGCGATCCAAATAATTCGCATCACCCCACGGAGAGGCGCATCCCTAAATCTCTACAGGGTTTCTGTCTCTCTCCTGCACTCACTTCCGGCTGCTCTTAAATCTCGTCTAGCCTACAAAGGGGCCACGCGTTCCCACAGGTACCACGGTTAGGATCATTTTTTCCGTGATTCCACGAGGGAAGAGCTACGTTCGATCGAACTTTGCATCTGCCGTCGCCGAACCTTACCCTAATTTCTGCTTCCTTTCCCCTCCGCTTCGTCCAGACTCTACGGATGCATAGAAGACAAAACAATGGAAACTCTTCGCATAGTATTCTATAATTCTATCTGGTGTCTCCATTGAGCTATTTTATAAACATTATTTTGTCTTGTGGACAGACTGCGGATGTTTATGCCAAATAATCTGTAACAGCATTCTTGAATTCTTGTAATGTCTTCATAATTTTGTATTAAATCAGTTTGGCAAAATAATTTTTAACGAGTCTATAAAATAATGTAACAGCATTCTTGGATTCTTGTGTTGTCTTCATAGTTTTGTATTAAATTAGTTCGGCTGCCAAACGCATCAAATCCGCAGTGTACTTGCGAAGCATCCTGCAGACGCGTCTTGAAGGCGCGAGAGCGATAAATAAAAGAACTTGCATAGAATTGCTTGAAATAAGAAAAACAATGCTTTCTTTGAAGGCAATGTTAATACGACAGAGAATGCTGCGAGACCGAGAGTGAAGGGTTAAGGGAACGGTAACAATAGAAACTTTCAAGAGAATTAAATCGAACCCAATATTTTCGAACCGCGAGGGTGGTGTGCGCCCCTCGAGGCGCTGAGAAAACGCAGCCAACGTGACTCAGAATCGGTGAACGCGATTCCGCGGGACCGTGTCGGTCGGAACAAAGTATCCGGTCTAGAGCTTCCGGCGGGCACGCGACTTCACGTGCAGAAGTCGCGTGCCGTTTGCCGCTTGCCGCTCGCGCGACGCGGATCGAGGTGCTCGCGTGTGCTCGCGTGCGAGCGCGTGCTTCGCCGATCCGAACCTAGGACACGAGCGCGCGATTCCACTCGAAAACCACCGTCTCGTCGTCCAGACACACTTTCTTTTGGTCAATAGTATCTCTCGTGTCTCCTACTGTTCAAAGCTCTGGAGTTGGCACAGATGGCTACACACAAGTAGAATTTCACTTAGAATTTAAGAAATCCTCAATCTCCCGAACCGAAGCCGGTGAATGCAGGTAGGTTCAAAACTGCGTTTTATCTTCAATTAAACTTTAATTCTTTAATACGTTCACCTCAGGACGTAACACAATATAGACCCACATAAAACAATTGAAAATGCAACTTTTAGTATTTTTTCAACAATTTCAATCAGTTTGCAATTTTCGACAAAATTTCTTCTCACATCCTGTAGTAAACTAATTGCTCTAGCTTCTCAACAAAGTTCAAATCGTATAGTACAATATTAAAATAGTTATTCCATATTCCGGATTATTCCATAATTTTTAAAAGTGGATACTGATATGTTTGCAACCGGAGAGGGAAAATGCCGCGTGCCCGTACGGACGGCAGCTGAACTGCAGTGTTTTAGACCGTTAGGTACCATTTTCCAAGCCGCCAATGATAGGATCCTTTCGGAGTTTTCTCGCGAGCGTGGAACACGGGCGAAGAGGGCCTCGATCGGCGCGGCAAATATTTATTCATAATTTCAGCGGGATCGACGTACGCGGGACGGGGTCGAGTGGATTTGTCCGGCCCATCTTCTGGACAAACAACGAGCGACGGTCATGCATATAGCCCCCACCCCGACGCAAAGCAAACACGCATAAAATTACGTGGATCGTGATTAGGCGGGAACGCGTGGGCCGACGCGAACGCGAACAAGAGAAGCTCGGTCTTTCTTGCGAAAACAAAAGTAGAATTCGATCGCGGGGGACTGGGTCGCCCTTGCGGGCACGCATTGTCCATCGATTCGAGAGAGCGACGGTCGATGGCCGATGGTCAGTCACTCCCCCGATCGAACAGTTGACCAACGCTGACAGTTGGCGCCACGGCACAATCGTTCGATAATTGGCAGATATTGTTCGGGACACTTGATTTCGGCGCGACTCGCCGTGACTCGACGCGCATACGCACGAGCCCGTCTGCGTTCCTCGGGCCCCGTACTTTACGATTTGTTGCTCGTCGAACAGACAATTCGGAAATATGAATTTATCGGCGATCGCGTTACCGGAACACGGCCGAGTCGTTGTCGATGCCCGTCGACCTCCGCCACCAAATATGAATTTATCACCGATCGTGTTACAGTGGTCAACGCGCGGCGATAATAGCGGCGGCCGCATTGTGCGCTCGATTCCTGTTTGCGCTCGTAAATCCGACCGCGAATCCCAGACTCGACGTAAAATTACCACAGAATTATTGTAGTCGACGAGTCCTCGCCGAGTTTGGCGCACGCGGAACAAAGAAATCGTTCTATTTTATATGTGATTTTTCGAAAATGATCGAAGCACGTTACCGGCGGCAAAGCTTGTTGGCTTCCGTGATTCGAAGGTTTGGAAATCGGCCGAGTCACACAGTCGACAGTCTCGCGTACCATCTGTGCCGACACGAGGACGGTCCTTTTCAATTAATCTATCAGCCAGCGGATAAAAGCATTAGCTCTCCGGTTAACTACCGTGAAAGTACTCAGATTACAAGCTGATCGAACGAACGCCGGAGGAATCGAAACGGCGAGAAGCAAGTTTACGTTCTCGAAGCTGGATCGGTTCTTCGGCAACGACCCGGTCGGGGTCACGCTTCGGAATCGGTTATTGACCGACTTAGATGCGGATATCGGCTATTTCCGTCGAGTTCCCACGCGCGGCGGGGAACGGTTTCCCGATTTCGCGAGAAAAAAAAGAAGCCGCACCTGAACGAAAACGCGGTCACGCGAGGGTGACCGCCCGATTCAGAAAGGACATCGATCGGGTTTTAAATGAACGTGCACGGGCCGCGGAGACGAATGGGAATGGCCGCACCCTAAAATTACGGCCCCATTTGAAAATCACCCCAATCGTCGCGATTCGCCGCGGTCCGGACAAGTGCCGTGCAAAACTGTTACGGAACCGCAGCCGAGTCGTATATTAAACAATTTTTTTAGGCGTGATTTTAAAAGGTGACAGCTGTCAGGCCGACTCGCCGGACCGGAACCGAGATGAATGCGAACGTGCGCGTTTGTCGGGGCATTTCGACGGAGTCCGCTGAAACGCGGTTCATTAAGCCAACGCATTCAGCCTCTGTTTCGACAACAACGCTTCGGCGAACCTCCCACCCCTTAAAAAAGCCAACCCTCGCCTTTTCTTCTTCTTTGCGTTCGCGATCGAATTCGAATGGAACCGTTCGCGGGTTTCAAACCGTTTTGCGATTCGCGGTAAGCGTCGACGTGGTCGATCGACCATTTTCTCGTTAACTGTCTTTTGACGCTAGTCGACGATCCATCACAGGTTCAAATTTTACAACATCACGCAGCATTGTGCGAATTAAGATACGTTTGATCGATCACTTTCCAATCGATGTCTTGTATTGTCCGTGTCTGAGGGGGTGTGAGTCCCTCCCTCGATTACATATAACTACATCGTATCATTAATTCGCATTCTGGTTCTTATCCCGAGGGATAACAGCCATAGTGGATTAAACTCGTCGGGCGAGATGTCGTTGGATCATTTTGATCTCTTCTTCCATCGGCAGTAAGTGCATCAACTTAGCGGAATTAACTGAGATCACAAATTTTCAGGATCTTGCTGGTTACTCATTTTATTATGTTATTGGCTTCGTAAAAGTTACACTTTTTAAATAGGAAAATTTGAATACCTCAGAAACTAGTAGTCCAAAATTAATAATACTTATATGGACTTACAATGCTGTAATTATAGCTGGATATGATTTTTGCAACAATAACCCCACCCCATTTCTTATATTCATTAACATTTTAGCCCTATACAGAGCTATAAGCGGGCTCTTCTGCTTTATTGACAATACGGCATTGGACTGTGTTTATCCATCAGCCGGGGAGCATGGTGTACATGCGTACATACAGTAAGAAGTATAACTGATTCCACAGACTTTAAATCAGAATAACTTTTATATGATTGGACCGAACGACTTCAATTTCTCTGTAAGGCTAGAAGAATTAGTTTAGCAAATGACGTCTAATAAATAAGTTGAAAAAATGCGTTTAGTCGGAATTGTGAAAAACAATACTAAAAATTGATTTTTACAACTTTTTTAGCTGGCTTTTCAATAATGAAAATTTAAAAAATGTGTTTTGTCAACTGGTATAAATTATACACGCTCTGAAAATTTCATTGGAATTGGTTAATTGGTGAAATGGTAAAACTTGCCACTTTATGGTACACTACAAATTATCACTTTTGATCGTTTATAATTCGCAATCCAATTAACTAATTTCAATGAAATTTTCAGAGCATATATAATTTATACCAGTTGACCAGACACATCTTTTGAATTTTCGTTATTTTGCCAGCTAAAAAAGTTGTAAAAATCAATTTTTACTATAGCTTTTCGCGGTTCCGTCCAAATGCATTTTTTCAACATATTTTTTACACATCATTTACTAAACTAATTCTTCTAGCCTTACAGAGAAATTGAAGTCGTTTGGTCCATCCATAAAAAAGTTGTTCTGATTTAAAGTGTGTGGAATCAGTTATGCTCCTTACTGTATGTAGTATGTATGTATGCGTACTATGCATACATCCATTTATCATACCAAGTTGCATACATGCATTCATACTTCTTAGCTCGCATAAGTACTTATTCTTATATGTAAAATATGTGATTGCACAGGACTCACCGACACAGAAACGCTATAACCATCTAGCGATGAAATACCGGAAATAATTAATTGGACAGGAAAGGCGCATATTTAAAAAAAGGGTAAAATATGGCATTTTTCAAGGTTAACAACATTATGGGAACACAAAAATGTTCAGGAGCCATTTCTGTATCTATATCATACACAAGAAGATATATTTATAGTAGTAGACACAGATAATATTGGATATGTTTTATAGTTACAAATGGTTCTTACCGGTTTAACTGTAAGCCGCAATGTACACAGCGGCAGGAATCACTTGCTCCGCAAAATGGTCAAACAGCTAGCCACAATAACCGGCGGGTCAAATTACGGATAGGAATGTTCGCGCCATCTAACGGAGAATGCTGCAATATCAAAGAATGGTGTGGATTGTCGGATAGCGCTTTGCACATTATATTCACAGACGAGATATAAGATATATATATATATTTTTTTTTTTTCGGTGTTATATTTTCGTAATACTGGTAATACGTATCAGGTGATTCAAACTAGTGAGCACTCTCTTATCCTCTCTGGTAAATCTTTTTCTATGTTTTCTTGATTTTCTGCCGACGACTCTCAGATTCACTGGTAGCGGACATCTATCTTAATTATCCATTTTATGGTGGTGGCCATAATAATATATAGCAGACGATATGTCAGATAATGTCAACTACACGTAAGATTTATGTTTATTGACAGATCAAAAACAATCGAGTATTATTATCGAAGAAAGACACTTGCAAAGTATTAGCCAGTGACCAACAGTCCGCCGGTAGATATGGTGGAAAATCTCGCCGCAAAGTTATGCATACTTTTACCGGAAAAAGCGCAGTCAGGTAGGTACACACGAAGATTTCATAATTTTTCTGTATAGTTATACGAACAGGTGATGGACACGTTGATTTTTACATGCATCATAAATGGAATGTACTTTGTAACGCGAAAGATTGATTTGTAGCGGAACAATGGAAATTATTGGGACAAGAGAAGGATGGATCTCTGTTGGTTGGATGGACAGAGGAAACCGTAGAGAACGACATATCCATGTCGTATACAGCTGTTGGCCATTACGACCGGATTAACGATAAGTTACAGGTGTGTTACATGTATAAAAAATGTGATTATCCATTTGAAATCACTTGTATTCGTATGACCCAGGTGTTACACAGATTTGGCGAAATGTTAAACATAGTGCAAGCAACGATAAATCAGAGTCGAACGGTTTTCGGATACGTGATAAAACAGAAAATGTGTCCAGATTCCAGCGTGGAATCTACGACGGAAACAGAAGAATCAGCTGATGCAGAAACTTACGAAGCGTACATCGCCGAATTACAAGAAGACAATGTGAAAGTTCATAATTTAAATACAAAAAGGACCAAACAAGTACGCATACAGTTTTTATACAGAGAAAAGGATGACGGACATCTGGACAAATTTTTGTTATTAATTCATCAAGAATGTAAGCTTTTTGTTAATCGCAGTGGAACGTCCTCTGCTAAAATGTAAAATTAACTGTATCATTGTACAGGTATCATAATATATAGTATATTGTTCGATGGATCCGAATCGAATTTTCGAATGATAAAGGAATTGAAATCGGAGCTGCTGGTGAAAGCTTTTATTTGGGCTCAATGGGACATGGTGAATCAGGTTTTGTATCACATACATCATCGACGAATTCCGGTGAGCGTCGTTTCCGAAAACGAGGAAGAGAAGCAGAATAAATGTACTCGAAGTAATCCGACGCTTAGCGGTCTCCAATTTCACGACGATTTACCGCATGAAACAGTGGTAATTAATTTGTTAACGTATACAGAGTGGGGCGATTATTTTGTCCACCTTGAATATTTCCATTACTTGTAATAATATGAAGAAATTATATACAGTATAGAGGGGGAAATATTGTGATGTGAACACTTTTTATGTGTGTGAAGGAGTTTCAGAGATTTCAAGATCATCCTGATTTCTTTAAATAGAAATACCTACCTTTTGTATCATGCAACTTTTATATGTATCATTTTTTCATATTATTACAAGTAACAAGAATATTCAAGGTGGACAAAGTTGTTGTTCGAAAGCCACGCGTAGGTGCACGATATTATGGGGTCTATGCTTTCATTTCAGTTGAACATACCGCTGAATCTACCTCAATTGTCAACTTCGTCGAACTGTGGAACCTACGAGGACGACGTTATACCTTTAAGAGTTCACGATTGTTCGTTAGATCTGATCGTGGTCTCCGATTCGAAAGGAATGGTCTGTGTCTGCCACCACTATCTGTACCGGCCGGTAAAGCCGCAACAGCATGTGCTTAACTCACTGAGTGAATCTAATACGGTGCACTTTGCATACTCCGTAACGCTTCTTCATCACAGCTGTGTGATTCATTGCGTGATACCAGGCATACCGTGGTCGCGGGCTAAACTCATGAGACCGACGTTCGCGATCTACGAGCATCACCACATGATCGTTCTGGTGCAAGGTTTATTTACTCATCTGCTCGAGATCGGAACAAATCACGAGCCATGCTGCCACATACTTTGCGGCCCGTTAACTTCTATCACGTCGCGTTCCTCTTACTTGGTACCGTTGCTTGAATTCGAGAAACCTAACAACAAGGGGGGCAGGCAAAAAGAAATACGACGCGGCCTCCCTCGAAGGAAGCAACGCGTCCACTTGTCCTAATACGAACATACTAACAATAGATCTACCTACGCTAGACTTGGTACAACTAACAATCCCTTCCGACTTCCTCGTCGAAGTATTTCGCAAGGAAGCGTCGCTGGAAGTGCGTCTGGGAATACTCCATTACTTTCTCTGCCACAGAAACGACATCGATATTATCTCGGAGTTAATGTGCTCGATCGCAGAGAAACCGAGATCGTTGGAAATAGTACGATACATGCAAGAAATTCTTATCGGCGGTTCGTACGCACTGGTACAAAAGAATTTGCTAGTCGACGCTATACCCTTGCTAGCGTTACTACCTGTCACGACTATGGAAGAGTACACGAGTTTCGAGATCAAAGTGAACGATCTAAGTATAACGCTGAGTCACGAGAAACTCTGGAACACATCGGTAATGTTGCTTTCGCCCCAGCAACGGCTGATCCCTTACCGTAGCGACTTGTGGACTAGATTGTGGGATCAACTGAGTAAAAATAACGGGGACAAAACGAGATTCAAGCCGAGCAAAGTTGCAGAGAAATTGTTAGTTTCCTTAGCGTGTTACCAACCCGAAGCACTGTCTAGATCCAGCACTCCAATGTCTCCGAGCGGAGGGTAACGCTATTTTTTGTGTTTAACGTTGATTAACAATACTAGATTTGCATGTTCTTCAAACAATGTCTATGTTCCACGTTTACCGATCATTTCTTCAAGTCCTATACACGTCGTTAATCGACTAGAATGAATAATGTTGCAGATTGGTCGTGGCTACAGTATCGCTCGGCGAACTCACAGGTGGTCGCAGCAACAAACTGTTGGATTCTAGTTTGCCGTTCAACGAGACTGAGAGTTGTACAGCTTCGAAGCAGGAACACGTCGTGTCCGTAAATTTAAGGGAGTTGTCGATGTATCTGCTGAAACATGGCACACAGACGTCCCTGATACATGTCCAAGGGTCCTGTACACCGCTACATGTTCATGCTATGGCAACTAGACACGTGGCAGCGCAACTAGAAGTGTCCAGAGCTCTTTGTCAAATGTTGTGCAGAGCTGCGAACGTTGATCCCCGACTTGAACCGGAGCGGGGTTTCATATTAGTGTAAGATGAAGCGTAAATAAGTGTCATTCGCTTTCTCCATTGTCCTTTCGAAACGGTCGTATCCTTATTTTTAGGGATCAATTGGACGAAGCGAGGCGGTGGTTATTGTTTATACTACTAGAACGCTACAGGTGTGCGATAGAAGGCTTAGCGTTTCCTGCACCGCAAGGATTCACGTCGTTTTTCACTTATCTCGGCTACAGAACTCTAAAGTATTCGATGTTCCTGCAATACATTCAACGATCGGTATTCGAGTTGCAAGTGGACGTGACCAAAATCATCATGGCTGGTACAATATTCACTTTTACATTTCGAGTAACATGTTTATTACTCGGATTTTATTTATAGTAGTACATTTCATTTTACAGACATCAGCAACACAAAAGAGAACGCTGTTCGTAAATTGACTTTGTTATCTTTACTACCAAGATCACGAGCCAAGAGACTGTTGAACCAATGGTTGCACCCAGTCAGCTTTATGATAAGAGCTCGCGAACACGCCGCGAATATCCTGTCTGGCGAAGTCAGTCAAAACCGAGGTAGAACATCGCAGCATAAAAATCATCATAATGGTAATGATAAATTCTTGAAACAAGAAAGATTATATGCAAAATATTTGCTCGTAGGTATACAAAAGAAACTTTTTCTTTGCAGGTTTAGCTGCATTTCCCTCAGCAGATCGTTTATCTCCTCTAGATACCTTCCTCGATCTCCTTACAGCGAAAGGTATGAGTTTATATGTTAGTCTATCCTGTGATTTTTACATTAACATTGTGAAATAATATTACTTTACAGCTAGCTTAGCCGAATTAGATTTTGGACTACTTATAGAAGCTACAGTTACGTCTACAGAAGATTTTTTATAGATAACTGTATTTTAGTCGAATTTTAACTACACCGAACCGCAGCAATCTAGAACCTTTTTTTTACAATCAAAAATGGTAGTACAAGTAATGTTTTAAACGTATCAAGTGCCATTGCTATCTTCCAAGGTATCCAATGTATAAATGTGGTCGTAATCCGTATTTTTTAAATGTGTAGGTGTTCCGTTCTTAAGAATTCTATATTGTAAACACGTTTTTGTACTTTAACTACAGACTCTTTTTATACTATTGCTTTAGAACAGTTGAAGTCTACTGTGAGCCAAGCCAGCTTTCAAATGTTTTAAGTACAATTGGAATTTTTAACGAATTGTATCTTATATTTTGTTGTACATGTAACAGAGCTGTATCCTTGTTTCTATGAATATTCTATTATTATTATTACTATTACATTGTTATAGTTTTGTATGGATGTTGTTAATTCTTCAATGAGACAATTATTTATTATAATGTTGTATATTTGCCTCTATCTATATTAATCGTAGATAATTTTAATGATTTCATGTGCAATATTTGTGTACCCTAAACGATTTTAAAGTTGTTTTAACTTTTGTCGCATTTTGTAAAGCCACAAACTTCCGAAATTTGTACCTTTGCTTTGTTTTTACACGAACGCATACTATATTGTTTACGAAAATACATATCAGAAGATATGTACAAAAGTGCAGCAGTATTAATCTTTCTGTAAATGTGAATATAAATTATTGAATAGTAATTGCGTGTTTTTAATATTCCCCATCACTGTATTATATGTATGTAGCCTTCTTCAACATGACATTCATCATTTTCAATGTTGATTCGAGGAGAATATGAAACTATTTCGAACAATATGCGATCGATATTCAGAGTTATAACATCCATCAAAATTATAAAGTTTATTAATTCCAGAACTATGTATCGTAAGCACAAAGTTATTGTTCATATTACAATTTCTTAAACAACATTTCTGCGAAATTATTTTGTATGCGGTAACATTTGTACATTAAATGTAACTTACATTAAATGGAAGTATTACAAACAATACCTAAATGCTTAAAAAACATCCCAATATATAAATTAAAATATTTACTTCTGTATACTATCTACAATGTTTTCTAAAATGGAAGAATTAAAAATAATTATCATTTGACAATAATTATGAACATTCATTGTTAAATCGAAGACATTATTTTGTATGCAGTAACATTTGTACATTAAATGTAACTTACATTAAATGGAAGTATTACAAACGATACCTAAATGCTTAAACAACATCCCAATATACAAATTAAAATATTTACTTCTGTATACTATCAACAATGTTTTCTAAAATGGAAGAATTAAAAATAATTATCATTTGACAATAATTATGAACATTCATTGTTAAATTGAAGACAGGCAATATTGGGGTAAAAGATATTAAAACTAAATTAGCTAATCCCACAATGGAATATACGTTAACAAACGTATAATAAGCAAACGTTCCATCAAACCGTTCGTTACTAGTATTCTTTTCTTATGATTTTAAGTAATTTTACCTATCTTTGTATTTATCGTATCACAATGTGTTAACGCTTAAACATTGTTTGTAACAAAGTTAACACTTAAAACATTGATATGTTTTTTAGAGATTCGGGTGTATTACCTTCTCGAGGAATTTTTTCATATCGCTCGTTTCCTGCAAAAATATTAATCGTTATCGATCAACAATTTCGTAAAACAACTCTGAGAATGTCCTACCTCCTCGCAAAATGTATGCATCAGTCCTCTGTATGTCTTAAATTCTGTTTGTGTCATAAATTGTTTGAGATAAGACGCAGTCATTTGTCCCCACTTGTACGGTACTATTGGATCGCAATCGCCGTGACACTGTAGCAATGGAGTATTTTTATTTCCTACTGCTTCCTGAATAGTACAGAATATTCATATTAGTAAGTCAACATTATAATTTCACATGCTATTATATATTTTCATTACATCTTCTACATACACCAGGGAACTTCTGATGAAGAGGAAGCCAACACGATAAAGCTACAACACCGGCTAGAGGTTCTGGAAATGTAAGAGCACTATATAAAGCTAGAGCACCGCCTTGACTAAAACCACCAAGTACAATGCGCTTGGTAGGTATTCCTGCTGCAACTTCTCCTGCAATTAACGAGTGTACCATCCCTGCAGCTTTTTTTATGCCCGCTGTGTCCTCTGGGCCACTCGGATCCAATGTTTGCAAATCAAACCTATATGTTTCAATGCATAAATCTTTTTTTCAATGTTGTTATACAAATCCTTGTGTTTTTATTATACAGTCAGCGGCAATAATAAGTGGACACCCTTAAAAATCGCATAACTTTTTAGAAATTGGTCTGAGGGACTTGAATTTTTTTAAGATGTTAAATTGTAATTGCACTCGTAATAAATTTTTGTTTACTTATTCTCTAGCGAACTAGCCGGTCTAACATCTTAAAAAAATTCATGTCCTTTGGACCAATTTCTAAAAAGTTATGCAATTTTTAAGGGTGTCCGCTTATTATTGCTGCTGGCTGTACATTAATGCATTGTCACTCGTTTCCTAGGATAATTCTGTACACTTACCAACTAGGCATCTGTAATCCATAGTTTAACGTCACTGGCTGCTTAGGCCTATCGTAACAAGACAACATTTATGTATTTAATAGGTGAGCTTAGAACTATTTTTTAATACAACTATACATACGCAGTAGGGCAGATTACTTTAACATGAGGTGACCGTATGGCGCTCAATGGACTGGCCCAGCCATGTCTGTGAAATCAAATGGAAATTGTATTTACATGTAATGCATATATTATACTACTGCCACAGCATTGCATAATTCATTATCTCACCCTGTATCGCCCAACCCATGGAAGAATATCAGCTGCAACAATGGAATAATGAAATTGTAGTGTGCAAATAAATTACGTAAGAAATCGTATTAGTTATATGAAAGCGATTTTTACATACATGATTGGTTAACATGTCTCATTTATTTATATATATTATGAATAAAGATAACGCATTACAATACGAGCCACTGTAAATAGTTCGAAACATTTGTTTAATATTTGGATGACGATAGTGCGACAGAATCTCATTAAATTACGCATAATTGAAAGTCATTCGAAATAAGTACAACTAAAAGATATAACCAAAAAAGGAATATGTTGCGGAAAAATATTCTCTTTTTCTTACCGTTGCTGTATGTTTGGCAGTAGCCGCAATTACAACAGGACTCATCGATGTCATTATTTCTCGTGCTTTCGAACGGGCTGTGCAAAAATAAGCAAAAAAAACTAAATGCTTTAGTAAAAATTTCCGAATGAAAAAGCTGTCATCAGATATGCAATAGCCGGAAGTCGTGCGCATGCTTTACAAAATGAAATGTATTTTCAAATGGGAACCAAAGTACATACATAGTTTGGCACAAACCTGCAGTATTGCTCATCATCAATACCTTAAGTGTTACGTACTTTATCATTGTGGAAAGGTTCATGATAATATTCGAAATATTAATATCAGAGATATCCTCTCTGTTAATATCTGCTAACGACAAGTTGTGGAATCAACTATTTATATTTAGAAAGTTAATAAGAATGTATGCTTGAAATTTGATATTTACGCAACGATGCTTGATGATCATACAAAGAGATTTTAAGAGAATTAAATAATGATTTATCGCAATTGTACTTTTCAAATTTCTAAGAAATTTCAATCGCTTTATCGTTTGTAATTTCTGACTTCTCGATTCTGAAAGGAGAACCAGAGACTTGTGCGAGCATATTCAGCAACTGTTTCGTCCACGATAAAGTATGTTTAATGCAACAACAACATGTAACTATTTAATCAACCTGAAAATATTTAAATATTCATTGACATTAATCATCCTATCTGTGGAGTGTAAAGGGTACTCGATTTTCATATTTTAATTTCGAGATTATAAATACCCCTTAGCGTCTTCTTAAAATTATCTTCCATAACCGCGCGTTTCTATTCCCACCACAGTTCATTGCACACCGAGTAGTGCGCAGGCCTTGAAAATAGTGAAGAAGAGTCGAGCAAGTGAGATGGAAATAGAATAACCCTGAACAACCGTGTAGTACTTATTTTGTATTTGCATGAACCTGTATTTTTGCGTTACGTTTCAATGCAAGATTTACTTGATTAATAAACCGAGAACTTGTAAAAAAGAGTATTGACAGACAAATGATAAAGCGAAACAAGTTATAGCATTGTCGTTTATCCTTCTTTGTCATCGACGCAAAGCACGCAAAGTGCGAGGCAGCACTGTCGCAGTAACGAGTGATTAGCCAATGAGAGACGAGGGAAAAATATGTTCTCCTGTTCTGTAGTGTGCGTCGAGTGATTGGACGGTATCAGACGGTATAGAGGATTTTCCCTGAAACAAGTTATAGAAAGGAAATGCACAAGCTCGCCATCGTGCAACGTCTCGACCAATCAGAAGCGAGAAGCTAATGTTCAGTGGCGAGTCCAGGCGAGTCTGCGACGTATACATTTTGGAATGCAGAAGCGGTGGCCCAGTGAAAAGATGGTGTTCTGAGGGCTCGAGACATTCGTTCCGTGGTCGTTCCTAGCTGACGAACTGTGAAACTGTGGTGCCGTGGTTGCCAGCCATATTGTTTTACCGCAGTGTTTGTTTTGGTGCAGCCTTGTCCGAGTCGAACGGAAATCCGAGGAGATCGGCTCGAAGGAAGCTAGAACAGTCGGAGTGCATTCGAAGAAACTGTTCAGGCGGTGCGCGTACACGGTGGTTTTGCTGTATTTTTCGGCATAATCATTCGTTGCTCGCGGGCTAAGCCCATAATAATCCGTGGGTGTCAGTCGTGAGCCAGGACGGTGAACGGCAGAAATGGCCTGCGCCACTTTAAAGAGATCTTTGGAGTTCGACCCGGTGCATAGTCATGGTCGTCCCAGTAAACGACGAAGATGCGTGCCGATGTGTGTTTCGCCCGGTACATCGACGCAAGCCAACTCCAGACCACAGAACCCTTCGCCTTTCGGTGAAGTAGCTCACAAACTGACGCCTGGTAATTAACTATACGCCACGGCCATTTTTCTTTTTCTTCCTCTTCTTTTTTCTCTTCCTTTCTTTCTTTCTTTCTTCCTTTCTTTCCCTGTCTTCCTCCATCCCTCCCTTCCGCCCCTCATTTCTGTCTATTTCCTCGTTACAATGTGACGGTAGAGAAGGGGTGGTTAGGAGGCCATTCCAGCGATTTAAAACTTGAATTCACGACGTTTCTAAAGGGGGGGATGCGATGAGGTAGGGCGTTTTGCTGGGGGAGGGGAGGGGACGCGTAAATCATATGGTAATGTAGTAACGGACATCGGGGAGTCAAACTTATTCTCTTTTTTATTTGTACAAACGGAGCCCCAATACTTACAGCGTAACCAGAAAAAGGATTCAATCGGACAAGTTCAACCGAAAACATTGAATACAACTTTTTCTCGACGATAATTGAATTTAATGATTTTGTCAAGCACACGCCAGTAGATAAATAGATACAGTAAATCATGACGAGAAGATGCCCATTCAACAGCACGCATGCTTCGCAACTTTACAAACTCGATTTCCTTGAAAACGGATCCGCTTACGAAAATATTTCGTGATGTATTTTTAAATTATTTTTTTTCACATAGAATTATGTAGCCCCTTTCTCTCGATTGTTATACCGAGACACCCTATTCGCATCCGTTTTCGACGTACGCCTATCGTGTTTTTAAATTTGCTTTCATACAAATTTATGCTATAGTATATGTCAGTTTTTAACCGACTTCGAAAATGGAGGTTATTTTTTTGAATTCTTCGAGTTTATTATAATGACAGAATTTAAACGTCCGATTAGTTCTGGATGCCATGTTAGGTAACTGCTTTATAAATTCATATCAACTAGGTTAAGTGGAATGACTAAGGAAATAAAATATACTGATTGATAACGATTTCGTTTTGTATATAGAAAAAATGGCCGCAAATATAAGAGAAGAAATCCGAAGACTGCATCGACGCAAACAATTACATTTTAGCCCACAAACTAATAACGGTGATTCTTCGGACATGGAAGGCCCTGCTAGTCCTTCAAGCCAGTCTGCATGCGGTTCAAATTCATATAGTTATAGCCCTAGTGGAAAGGAAAAACCCTTATTCACGTTCAGACAGGTATTTACGAACAATTCGACATAAATAAATACCAAGTACTTCGCGATTTCGTCTAATAGCGTTAGTATCGTTAGCATGAAATTGGATCTAGTAATCGATTTTGTTCAAGGTTGGCTTGATTTGCGAGAGAATGCTTAAGGAACAAGAAACACAAATTCGAGAAGAATACGATCAGATTCTAAATATGAAGCTGTCCGAGCAATACGATGCTTTTGTCAAATTCACCTATGATCAGATACAAAAGAGATTCGAATCTGCAGCAGCGCCAAGTTGTAAGTGAATGACAACATGAAAATAGTTTACGTGACAAATGTTGATTGTGTTTTAAGATCATTTGTTTTATTTCGCTTATTTCTGTGTTTTAGATCTATCCTAAAACAAGATTCTTATTTATAAGAACATGTTTCTGTGAAGAATATTAGGTGAGATGTGCACATATACACGCAAGCTTGTTTTATTTCTACAGATTAAAATAAGTTGATCGTTTCTTTAATTACCGTTATATATATACAATTTTGTATTGTTTAACTTGTTATTGTAGATTTCTACTGTGTGAGACAAATTTTGCTTGAAGTTTCAAATGAGGTAAGCAGCATCGCCTCGTTCAAGAAAATGTCTTTATGAAAATTCATATTATAATTTACATCTAAAAAATCTGTCTGGTAAAAACAAAAAAAAAAAGAAAATTAGCAATGTAAGTTTAGTAGATTTGCAAAAACAGCAATCATACTACGAAAAATCTACAGTGTATACTATTGAATTTACATGAACTAACAATATTTGTACTGGCTGATATTAGAAATGCGCTGGTATCAGGGAACTGTACCGAGATTCTAGTTATGTACAAATGTTAATACATATAGAAAGTTGCACATTGTGCGTAACCATGCTTGATGTCAGGAGCCAAAAAACGTCTTTGACTTGCCCAGGGTTCTGTAACATCACACGAAATTCATTGGAATCGGATGATCGTTTATTTCTTACAAATTATCGATTAGCCTTATGAACCATCGAACAATAACGATGAATTATTCTTTGTTGTTCTAACGACACATTGTATTACGTTTCGCTCAACTATATGCAATGACAAATACTCTTGTAATGCAGAAATGTGGAAATGTACATGCAAGTATTCAAGAGAGAAAGCACAGAGTATGGAAAGAAAGCTTTTACAAAACCTTATTCCGGGGAAAGTTGTTTCCATGGTTTTTTAATTATACTTTACTCCGTAAAGTAAATCATAACACACAAGCACATTCTACATATTTAGATAAATTTTATTTTTGCAATTATGAAACTTTTTTTTTAGTTTACGTGTACGACTACCATTGCGAACAACATTCCCCTTAATATTGATGTGTTCGAACTTCGCAGAATAAAATGATCAACATAAAAAAGCTATCTTGATTACTTCTCGGGAGATTGAACGATCGAGCTGTAAAATCTTAAGAACAATTTCACATGCGTCATTTGTTTGCCATAAAAAAGTGACATTTATTTAAACTTTTGTACGTATCATAAATTTCTCTTAGTACAATTTTTCTTATTTAAAAGATTCAAATACGAAGATTTGTAAAGGAAGGGACAGAAACGTATATGGTATATAACATTGTACGAACCTATTGTCAAGAATGAGTATTTGAAATAAAGATTTCATAAAATTTTGCTAATATTTCTGTTCCCTGGTAGCAACGACATTCTGTAGCATAATAAAGCAGTAAATAATGAACATATATATACCTACACTTTAACTGTGCCTATTATTAGACATATTTATCGCGATAATTCTAGTATATATTACTTAACTGTTACGGACCTTAAAAATTGTTTAGTTTGTAGTCATTCGTTTTTATATTGTACCTCGTTTTTTCTTGCGTTTAATTTTGGTCTTTTTCTCTTCTTTTTTACTTTAAAGAAACCAAATAGTTTGTATTTAATTCGAATCAGGTTTTCTCGATTGCTGCATGTATTTTTTTTTTGTTATGGCATGAAATTGTTCATATCGAAAGAAAGAAAAAACACGCATAAACGTCAAGAAACGTTAATCCGAAGAAGCCGTGTCGGCGTCTTGCAAATTCGTTTTATTACTATATATTTAAGAGACTCGTATATCCGAAAATCGATTGTTTCTCCATTTATAAAGAAAAAATACATTTCGAAGAAGGGCATTAGCATTTGCCTTATTCATTCACAAAAATGGTGTCTTTCAGTTACCAGAACGATTTTGGGAACACATTACTAAATAGTGTTTGCACGATAGTGTGTAAATAATATACCAAGTGTTTATCGACTACTGAATGTGAAAGAAGAAAGAAATTCAAGTGGCTTTAGTTAATTAACGATATAAGTAATACCTACTTGAGAAACAATAGATATTATTGTTTACCATTTAAGAAAAATTTGTGAAAAATACACCGAAGTGATTCCTCAGTCATTCAGGGGATTTTGATTTCAATTAAAATACCTCCATATTATATTATGTAAGCACTTATTATCGAAATAAATATAAGTCTAAGACTGATCATGTGTACTTCTTTATTTTGATCTCTGAGCGTACGTATAGATAGATACTTAGTACTTAGACACACATAGTAGTAAACTAAATCGTTCTCCATTTTTTGCGAAGAATTTCGATAATTTCAGTATCCCGTGATACGAATACTTCAGTTTTTACAAATATTTACAAAACAACGATCCATGCAATTAAGAAGAATATACAAACAAAATTTCGCACAACTTTTGAATTTCAATCACCTTCCTGGTTGAATGTGCACGAGCTACTGAATCAGCTCTTCGATGCACGTAACGAACCACTTACATGTGTGTTCTAATCTTATTATCTAACTCTGGTAATAAAATAATGCTATTAGTAGTATGGCTTCAAGAAGCCCTTCCAAGACTATATGAAGTTCCCTGTTCATGCTAAGAGACTGTCACTTCTGGGCGGGAAACAAACTCCTGTTATTTCATTTGATTGGAACAAAAAAAAGTGCCAAATGTTTCCTCTCCTGTTTTTGGCTTACGTTGTAGCCATCAAGGTATACAAGAAGACTACTCCAAATGGTAAGCGAAATAACAGCGTTGAAGATATATTATAATTAGACACAGAGGATCTTTATGCAAAATAAAAAGTTCGTGTATCAATTACAAGATACAGGACCTAAATCAAAATTTCTTTCTTCCATTAATCATTTTAATACGTTGATACTCTCAAATTCTTTCAATGTTTCTACAGTTTTAAGTTGCACATAGTCAGTTATTGTCTAATTATAATACTCGAAAATTTTTGACATACGTAAATGCTATGTCTTTATACTAATTGTAGGAAAAGTTACGGTTTACCTTGGCAAAAGAGATTTTATCGATCACCTAGAAAGCGTAGATCCCATCGATGGCATTGTCGTTGTTGAAACCGATTATCTTCAAGGAAGAAAGGTTTATGGACAGGTAAAAATTGAAGTCTTGCTCGTTCGAATATTGATCCTAGTTAATTAATCCTGTTAATGCTAGTCCGAACTTATCTATATACTATTTAGGTGACAACAACATTCCGCTATGGCCGCGAAGAGGACGAGGTCATGGGTGTCAAATTCAGCAAAGAACTCGTCTTATGCCGCGAGCAAATAGTGCCGATTAAAAAAGAGAAACAAGACATGACACCTGTGCAGGAACGTCTCCTGAAGAGACTCGGTGCGAACGCGTATCCTTTCTTGTTCCAATTCCCACAGAGCTCACCCAGCTCTGTCACACTGCAACCCGGCGACGACGATACGGGAAAACCTTTGGGAGTAGAATATACTATCAGAATATACGTCGGCGAACATGAAGAAGACAAGGTATATAGTGTAACTATTCGAATTTGATTGCTAGACTGCGGATCTTTATGTATTAAGGCTTCTGGAAATTGTAAAAAAATACTAAAACATAAATTCGATAGAATCGAGTATGATTTTTATCTATTTCATATCTACAAAAGCTATTACCACTGAAGATTAGATTTTATTTGATCTCAATGTCTTAAAATTTGCCTACAAAAATTGAAAATGGTATAAACATTCGCAGTCTATTGATCACCTATTTACTCGCATTCATCGCAGAACATTCAAACCGAGTGTAAAATGATTTGAACAGGGACACAAACGATCATCTGTAGCACTAGCGATAAAGAAATTGCAGTACGCCCCACCCACGAGAGGACGTAAACTACCCAGTTCTCTGGTTTCCAAAGGATTCACTTTCTCTCAGGGTAAATTGAATCTTGAAGTTACGCTGGACAGGGAAATTTACTATCATGGAGAAAAGGTAGCTGCGAATGTCATAGTTACCAATAATTCTCGGAAAGCTGTGAAGAACATCAAGGTATTTGATCTATAGGCTTTGTAACATTGAAACTGTATCGTCTGTGTCATGCATTTTAATCATTATGATTGTTTCAGTTGTTTGTGGTTCAACATTGCGAGGTAACAATGGTCAATACCCAATTCTCCAGGAATGTAGCAAGCTTGGAAACACGCGAGGGCTGCCCAATTACGCCTGGTGCATCTTTCACGAAACAGTTTTATCTTGTGCCATTAGCCAGCAGCAACAAAGATCGTCGTGGCATTGCTCTTGACGGACATCTAAAAGTAAAGACGAATAGACATTATTAAAAAGTCTTTATACTTTATATTGTTGTTGCTATACTTCCTTTGCATTTGATTCAGGACGATGATGTGAATCTTGCATCTTCGACTATGGTTGCCGAGGGTAAAGCTCCTAACGATGCTATGGGTATTGTCATCTCGTACTCTGTGAGGGTGAAATTGAACTGTGGTACCTTGGGTGGTGAACTGGTTACGGATGTGCCACTTAAATTAATGCATCCGGCACCAGGTAAATATATATAATGCCATTACGAAAACTAATTGTTCAGCTTATATTGTAAATGTGTAATATATTTTTTTTGTTTCTTCAGGAGCTGCGGAAAAAGAAAGGGCCATATTGAAGAAGAACAAGAGCGTGGATCGAACACGTTACGAGAATTCTTACTCTAACGACGACGACGATAATATCGTGTTCGAAGACTTCGCTCGTCTGCGTCTGAACGAACCAGAATAAATCATCTTCGAAAAGGCAAATTATTTACGTCAAAAGAATCTTAGATTTTAGAATAGATAATATAGTCTACATTTAATTCAGAATCAAATAGAATTGTATTAAAATAAGTAGATAGTACAATATAATGTATATAAATAGAACGTGTCGTCTCTAGGATTCTTTTGATGTAAGTTACATTGAACTATCAAAGAATGAATAAAGCGGTACAGCAGGTAAATATAATATCTGTACCGATTAACGTGCGCGCGCGGCGTCACGCGGAAGTAAATAAATGTTAATATGAGAAAAAAAGGTGTGCCAAAAAAAAGTACAAAAAAAAAGCGAAAAGTACCATACAAAAAATGTGTACCGTCTTGAAATTTCTATCCGATGGTGGTGGTCGGCTAGAAATTCTCGTGAAGACAAACAAAAAAATAATAATTCAAAGTAAGCTTAATAAATACTTTATATTTGGCTAAGTTTAAACTTTCCCGCCTTACCAGAAGTGACATGTATGCTATTAATTTTGATTAATTGTGATTATAACGTGTCTGTAAATGTTCATTTATTACAAACTGATGACATTATTGAGTTATAATCTATATGTTAGACGAAAAATATAAATACTGCAAGATGCGGATGTCTGGAACTTCATTTCTTTTACTTTCGAACGTGTCAACGAATACCCAAAACTCTGTCCAAGAGAAAAAGAACATCGACTTTTACCAATCCCAGAAAATTATATATTTGATGACTATACAAAATATTACAAGGATCTTAGTAACCATTCAGTCTTGAATAGCATCATTAAATACCTAACAACACTGACTGTATTCTGTCTAGTCATACATATGAGAATAATATTCTTGATATGCTTGAATGTACGCCTCCTTTTCTACCGGAGTCATCTCTGCGATCAATGTGTCGTTCACATCTCCGATTGCAACAGTTTTTCCTGCAACTGTCACCGTTGGTACCAGGTCATCGTCTTCCGAATCCATCGTGTCCACTTCTCCTAAACAATTGTTAAAAAGTGTGTTCACTTCCTTGATAAAACACCAACTTGATAACAACATATAAACAAATATATTTATACATACCTGTGTCGATCGTTTGCATTTCAGCGACTTCTTCGTTATCGCTGCTATCGCTAGATTCTTGAGGCAACACAGACTTAATAGCGGCTGCGGCGTTCGTTCCTCCTTTCTTTTCATGTGCCAACAACACAGACATAATATCTTCACCCTGCTTATTATTTGTTATGGTTGCATTAGTGGCAGTGGCTGCAGCTTTATCTAGTATATTCTCTTGCGTGTTTACTCCGTCCGGCTAGAGATTAGGCAGGCTATTAGCAATGCATTCCAAGAAAAGATAAATACTGCTACAACAATCAGAAGTATACCTGTGAATCAGAATTGATAACTGTGCTTTCCATCATCCAAATCGGTCTTTCCTTTCTCCTATTCGCCGCATTATCATCGGCGGATTCGTCACCGATTGTGACATCTACTCTGGTATCTTCTACCATAAATCCTGCCGATCTTGTAGCTTCGCCAGACCATTGTTCACCAGGTGCTCTTAGACTGCTTGATTTTCTTGTGTCGATACTAGAGGAAAATTACAAATTAGCTACAATACGTGTATCTTTATAAAACAGACAACATAATCAAACAAAATACAAACCCCTTAATGGTGTTTATGTCGACTGGTTCCGGTTCTAATATTTCAGGAGCCAACTTGATACCTTCTACTTCCCGTAGTAAAATATAAAGGGGCTCTAATTGTTCGTTAAATTTGGCTAACAAAAGCCTCGAATCTTTCTTCGGAAGCGCAGATTGATCTTCCTCCACTACTTCGCGACAAAAGGTGCATCTAAATTCACCAGTGGCCATATCAAACAATTGATCTGCCTGCATTATATTACATTAATAAATATTTCCTGTTCTCTTCTCTTTTATGCGCACAATAAACAATGTAGGATTCAATCATTTACCTCTAGGTCAGTAAATGTTTTTAAACAACTTGTACATTTAAAACTTGCCCTGCTCGTAGCATCTCTTTCCTCTGTTTCCATCCTCTTCCTCATTAAGTCTAGCTTATATTTAACCACATTTACAAAAGTCTAAACAGATACATATGTTTGTGTATACATACATAATAGTTTCTTCAATAAGTAAATAATAATTAGATGACGGATCGAGTGAATTTAACATTTCTTTTCTTTCTTAATATGTTTAATAAGTTGAAAATAATATAACAGTGTTTTAAAATTCTTCTAATGTTTTTACTGTTTCGAATTACACCGACTGATTTTTGTCATAAATGCATAAAATTAAAACTTACCTTATAGTTTATAAAATAATAGTTGACTTTTTGTGCTTTTCCATCTGAACCAGTTTCCATTTTTAATCTCACTTGTATGAATTTATCGTTTCTTAACATGGATATCCTAGCTCTTAACATTTTACGTTCGAACTTCAAAAGTTCACAAATATCATCTTCTTTCATACCTGTTTGCGTGAAATGTAGAATTTTATTAGTTACAATATGATCTTACATACGATACTACAAACATGTGTAGAGAATATATTGAACTTTCCGCTTACATGGATTTCTGACTAACATATCAACAATCAGTGCATCTTCTATTGTATAAAATCCACGTACTACCAAACGTGCTAATTGTTTCAAACTGCTTGGAACTTCTGTAACAAGTCGTTCTTCGCCACTCATTTTTCTTGTTGGTACATACAGTGAGATATTATTGGAATTGCTAAAGATTATAAACAGAGTTGAAACGTTCGTGTTATTTAATATTAATTACTTATACGAACGTACTTCGCGTTCGCGATATTACCAATAATATAATTTATAAATTTGGTGTACTAACCTTCAAGGTTTTGTAAATAATATCTTTGTCAGAAAATATTTAAAACAAGTGTCGATAAAAGTATATTAAAATATAGATCATAATACTAAACATACGTTCCCGCGAGAACACTAAAAAAAAAAGCCGCGGAATTCATAATTTCATCAATCGTTTTAGAACGATAAAATATACTGTCCTGACTGACGCTTGTTTATAACTGCTGTTATTTGTGAGGTTATGTACTCGTGATACAAAATTGTCAAATGATTACCTGTCAAACGGTAGAACTGTAGAACAAGTAAATACATCTTCGACTACGGTTTCATGAAAATTATTAATGGCAGCGATAGATAAAGTTAAAATTATCGTTGTCGGTGATTCTGGTAAGAGTATTACTCGAAACAGTTCTATTGTTCTTGACATACATTTATTAGTACTGTTATTGATACTGTAACAATTACAATAATAAAGATCCGTATTATAACATGATTTTAGAACAATATTTTATTCGATTTATCGTTTCAATCCAGTCGGACACTATATTCTGCCTTTTGTTATGTTTCTTTATTGCATTTATTTATGAATGTATAAAGCATTCCTTCGATTTTGTCATTTTCAGGTGTTGGAAAAACATCACTGACGCATTTAATATGTCAGCAGCAACCAATTCCTAATCCCTCGTGGACTATAGGCTGTTCAGTGGAAGTTAAATTACACGAATACAAGGAAGGAACTCCTAATCAGAGAAGATATTTTGTTGAATTATGGGATATCGGTGGCAGTCAAAATCATAAAAATACAAGATCTGTTTTTTATAATCCCACAAATGGTAGACATTCAAAATGTTCTACGTACTTACATGGTAAGCGTGGTTTAGAGACTTACTAATTAAATATTGTTATCCATAATGCAGGTATAATACTGGTCCATGATTTAACAAATAGAAAATCACAGCAGAATCTTCAAAAGTGGCTGGAAGAAGTTTTAAGTAAAGACAGCAATTACATGAAAGTGAAACCATTCGATGACTTTGATCCTGAAAAATTTGTGGGTTCTACTCAGGTACTAGAAACATTTTCATAGCAGGCATAAAGGCATAATGTCATTAAAAATAACATTTCTTGTGTTGCAGATACCAATTTTAGTTATTGGTACCAAATTGGACTTGGTCGCGGAAGTAAGATCAAGCGTCCATAGACGTTCATCGACTATTGCAGAAGAATGTGGTGCAGATGAGATATTTTTGGTACGTCAATTATATTTTTTACTTAAAGCGGTTGGATGCTAATGATGCCATTTCGCCTTGTAGGATTGTCGTCAAGTGAGGTCATTGGCTGCTGGTTCTAGTTCATCTGTGAAACTAAGCCGATTTTTTGATAAAGTTGTCGAAAGACGTTATTACTCGTCGAAAGAAGGAATTAGTCCTGATAAGAGAAGACCACCATACAATTCCCAATATAGTACCAAAATTTATCACAATGATTAAATATTTGTAAAATAATTACAATTTTCTGTTACATTAATCGATATTCCCATTTCTTATAAATAGGCTGCGGATCTTTATATGCATTTATGGCTTCTGAAAATGTTCAAAAAAGGGTGGAATATCAAATTCGACAGAATTTAGTACAATTTTTATTTCACTTCCTTCAAATTGGTCTACAAAAATTGAAAATTACATAAACATCCGCAGTCCATTGAACAATAATAAATGAAAAGCAATTATTTGAAAAATTTAATTGAAAAGATGATAACGTAGGAAACTAATATCGTTGGCGATACAGAAGAGTATAGCGGCGCCACCTAGAAATAAGAAATGAAACATTCGTTGTCTAGTAGTTCACCGTAGATGGTGCAACCAATCCTTTCCTGATTTATTATCGTTGCATATAAAAAAATGGAATATTCACTAAAAATAGCGAAACCCAAAATTATTAATCGACAATATCGATTCGGGGGGGGTTCGATAAGCGATATCACACCTTGAGAAGTACTGCAGAATCGTGCGTTTATGATTCTTTAGATTTTTCAAAGCGGATTACGCGCAAGCAAATGCATGGCAGCAGAAAGATGGTTCTCAATAATTTTTTTTTATTACGTCACAGCGTAGCGCGCGATAGTTAAAAATTTCAAAAACAGCTTCCCGTTACGTTCGAAATATCTGTTCGTCAATGACAAGATATATTAAACAAATGAGTTACAATGGAATAATATAAACGATACGAAGAAATAGTCTATACTTTAGATATGTATATATTTAAATACGTCCCTTAATTATTCTGATAATAATATCTGAACATTATGCTTTACACTTACCTTTCTAAATTTCCTGGTGTGCGTGTTCTATTCTGAGGTAGCCACATATATTCGATTTTCGTACGTAATATAAAGGTTATCACGCGTTACCTGGTCGTTTGTCAAATGTGACTTTTCATTGAATACGCCACTATCTAATTGTAAGGGCGTTTTTATTTGTACATTCGATCACGTGTTGATTGTTCCGATTAATTTCATCGAAATTAAAAGTGTAAATATTTGTCGTGTGTATCTTCCGCAAAACAGTGAGTTATATTTCGTCGATTGGGCAATTATTTAGTAACACGTGCACAAGTGACAAATCATGACCTTTTCCTTTCAGGACGTTTTCTTTTAGAATGACGTGTCTAATACCAAAGAAATTTCCGAGACAAAACTATCTCTCCAACTTCCTAATACGGTATCAACCCGTAATATTCACGCAAAATCATGGATATGCTCACGATGTCATTCTGGGCAAGGGAGGGCCGATCGCAGAATTGCAAAATAAAATAACCAGCGGAGAATTGATGAAGGATGATCATCAGATGAAAGTTGCCGAAACTTTACAAGGTATTTACAAAGAAATCAATGGGTATAAACCGGAGGAATCTAGTCTAATAGACAAATGGCTTGGTAAGAAGAGGAAGCAGCCTCCTAAAGGATTGTACCTTTATGGGGCAGTTGGTGGAGGTAAAACAATGTTGATGGATCTTTTCTATGATTGCTGTCAGGTATCTTATTTTACATGACCAGTAAGTAATGCACATGGGGAGCCTTGTTATGCTATAGCCTTTAGACGACTGATACAACAATTCATAATATTTTTCAGAGTCGTTCAGACAAGTAGTACATAGAATTCATTGACGAAGCAAAGGGTTTACTTTATATATATATATATATATATATCAGAAGGAATGTTATAAAGAAAACTCTTGGTCTATGAGGAAGGTATTATTTATACAGCGGCTTTCCATATGCACTACAATACAAAATAATCGTTTTTAACCCAAAGTAAACCATGTAGCTCTACTCTCGAATATTCCGTTCCAGATTGAACACAAGAAAAGAGTACATTTCCACGCTTTCATGGCGAATGTACATGTCAAAGTACACGAGGTGAAGAAAACTTTTGTACGTGACCTAAATAGTACAAAACTTCAACCGTTCGATCCTATACCGCCAGTTGCTAGAAGCATTACAGAAGAAGCGTGGCTGCTCTGTTTCGACGAGTTTCAGGTTCAGTTATGGAACAACTAACCGTAGAAGAAAGATTTAGAATGACACGTATTAATGAAACTGTTACAATATAGGTAACTGATATTGCAGATGCAATGATATTGAAAAGATTGTTCACCGAGCTTTTCAACAACGGTGTAATCGTAATTGCAACCAGTAACAGAGCACCGGACGATTTGTATAAGAACGGATTACAAAGAGGAAATTTTCTTCCGTTTATACAGATACTGAAAAATTATTGTATCATCAACTCATTAGATTCGGGTGTAGATTATAGACTACAAACTGGGCTTAGCGACGAGAAGATTTATTTCATGTACGTTTATTTCATAAACGCACTATAAGATCAAATATTCTATTGCGGGCAAAATGTATATGAAATAATTTTTGTAGAAAGGGAAAAGATGCGGTAAACGATGTGGACAAAGTTTTTAAATACTTATGTTCGAAAGAAAATGATATTGTAAGGTCCCGTGTTATTTGTATAAGAGGACGTAACGTTGCTTTCGAGAGAACGTGCGGTCAAGTACTTGATTCAACTTTCGAAGAGCTTTGCGATAGAGTAGGTTTTTTACTATCTCTTTGTTCTTATTCGATATAGAATCAAATATTTCTTATTATATTTTATTTATTTCTGTGTAGCCTCTTGGTGCCAGCGATTATCTAGAATTAAGTCAAGTATTTCACACAGTTATTATACGAGATGTGCCACAATTAGACTTCAGGCTTAAGTCTCAAACTAGAAGATTTATTACATTAATCGATACATTATACGACAATAAAGTAAGATTATCAACAAATCAGTTTATATAATTGCATGGCCGTAACAGTTCGTTTTAAAAATAAACTTCTTTTTTCTAGGTAAGAGTTGTTATATCAGCAACTGTACCTCATACAAAACTTTTTGTACCAGAAGGTGACAACCAATATTCGGATGAGAAAAGAATGCTTATGGATGATTTAAAAATATCTCATGGTTCTGTAAGTCAAGCGAACTGAGTTGTTATTTTTCAAACACACTATGATGTTATCTTGTTTACAGGACGATCACAAATCTAATCTTTTTACTGGCGAAGAAGAACTTTTCGCTTTCGATCGAACTGTATCACGGCTGTCCGAAATGCAAACTGCACAATATTGGGAGCAATGGCAACATCATAGATAATAATAATTCAAATTAGCACGAATTCCAATAGTATTTTTGACTAGTATCTACATTCGTCCGAGTCATTAAAATATAAGTATTATTAATACAATTTTTCAATATAGACGCAACGTCTTTTATCACTTATTTTGATGCAACATTTATTTATTTCAATGTGGAATTGTAAAAAGAATACGTGAATAAAGATATATTCGTATACAATTAGTTTTGATCGGAAATTTTTACTCCTCACTTTTATGCGAGTTAAAAAACAAATAATTATTTCCTAAATCCGTTGATATTGAGTTAGTACTAAATTTAAAATGGAAAAATTTGAAACTACAATGATATTCAATGTATTCTCATGATTTTATCGTGTTTTATCGTTGTGTTACGCATACGTGTGACTAAATACACGATATACATGCAGATAAAGCCTACTTGCGTCTCGCGTCATCTCGCGTAAAAATAAATAATAAATCCGACATGATTGCGATGTTATCAATTCTTGTTTTCGAGTGATATTCTACGGATATTCTTAGCACGTTCACTTACCGTTTCTTTCCAATTTGCGTAACGTTTGCACATTTTGTAGCAGTCGAGGTACAATAACATATTTTCTTAGATTTTACAATATATTTAATAACATCACAACAATGGATATCCAAGAACTGGCCAGTGGTATGCAATTTGATATTCTACATACAGTATTGCAAACATTTCACTATACATGTATTTCAGAATTTATTAATATTTCAATTACTCCTTCATTATATGTGATTAACAACTTTTCTTTTAGCCACAATGAACTTTGACCAAACATTGTTAGATAAAACAATATCTACTATACGTACTAAACTCGATGCACTGGAAAAAGATACTAAATTGGCTTGGTTGATGAAAGCAATAGGCTTTATAGACTTAACTACATTAGGAGGGGATGATACGCCAATTAAAGTTAAAGCCGTCTGCGAAAAGGTGACTCTACTAGGATTGCATTCAGAATTATAAATAGTTTAATGTATTTCTCCTGTTTTGTTAAATTGTGTGGTTATATCAAAATATTAATAAATGATTTTAGGCTGTGAATCCTCTTGGTAAACCCACAGAGTCTTTGCATACTGCATCTGTATGCGTTTTTTCCCATGAGACTTTCAGATGCAGTGACCGCATTGGCAGATCTTGACAAGGATCATAAGGTTTCCAGAGCTACTGGTTAGTGATCATTCCATAGCATTAATTCTGTGATTCTACTTTAAATCTATCAAATGATAATCAATAATAAATTATTATTCGATAAACAGTAGGTGGAGGTTTCCCATCTGGACAACTTCCATTAGAGACACGTCTCAGAGAAGTTGAAATAGGCATCGAAGGTGGTGCAGATGAAATTGATATTGTGATCAATCGATCATTGGCTGTAACGCATCAGTGGGAAAAGTTATACGAGGAATTGAAATCGTTCGCCGTGATTTGCAACAATAAAATATGTCTGAAGGTTATACTTGCCACAGGAGAATTAGGGAACTTGGAAAATGTGTACAAAGCCTCCATAGTAGCAATGATGGCTGGAGCTGATTTTATTAAAACATCCACTGGAAAGGAGACAGTCAATGCTACTTTACCCGTCGGAATAGTTATGTGTCGTGCGATTAAACATTATTACTCGTTAACAAATAGAAAGGTAATAGGAATTGCTTGTAGTAAAAAAAGAAATAGGTAGTATCATATTAATCTTTAATGTTTATTATTAATTCCTGTGATCCCCAGGTTGGCTTCAAACCGGCCGGAGGTATTAAGACATCGCAAGAAGCTTTGGAGTGGATGATGTTAGTTCGAACGGAACTAGGGGACGACTGGTTAACGAAGGATTTATTTAGAATCGGTGCATCCAGCTTATTAGACAACATTGTCGAGACAATAAATTCAATGTAACATTATCTCACGTTCGTGGTATCATTTCTGATACTTGTTGCATACGCTGTCAACTTCTTCTGAACGTATACTTGTATTTTTCTACTATTTTTACGTGAATAAACAAAAAATTGCATATTTTCAGCCCTTGCCTATGTATATATTTATATATTCTTTGAACACGTAGCAATTAATTCCAAAATTGTTCTCTTATTACACGATACAATCGAAACTTCTGAAACTGTTTGAAATGAAAAGCTGAGTTTCCAGAATTTTCCACAATATTTTCGATGTTCTCGTAATACGCGTAACATTCAGCGGAATAATTTATAACAGTGTAAAATATTCACGAAAGTACAAATCCGTAACAATACCCGTGAACAATACACAACAGTCGCCATATTGGCTACAGTGGCGTCGCATGCGACTTCCTGATGTGGTGAGAAACCGTGCGGGTTTGTGTCTTTTCCGTTTAGAAAACCAAGATGGTAAGTCCGTCGTGCGTTGTCAACAGAAAATCCGTTTGCATCCAGCCCTTTGAGTGCTGTATCGTTTCGTACTGGATAAAATAGTGAACTATAACAATCCAAGTAAAGAGTACGGCAAATATGTTTCTTCGAATCCGTGAATTTCTATTCGGAAGAAATTATGGTTAGGTTGTGCGAGTACGGTTAGTTTCGCTGTAGGAATTTGTTGACACAATTCGTCCATAAAAAACTAGCGTCCGATATCAATTGCAACTACAATTCTTTTTATATCGCGTGCAACGCATCGAATAACGATAACATTGTGAACGATAATTTAACCTAAGCGTACACATCGCGACACCTTAAAACAGGTTAAAAACTGCAACATCGGGTTTGAATATTTGTCGATGTATACTTCAGTTTGTTTAATACTAATTGTACACAAAGTGATTAACTTATTAATTTCCAGGCACGAGGTCCGAAGAAGCACTTGAAGCGTCTTAACGCGCCGAAAGCATGGATGTTGGACAAATTGGGGGGGTGTGTATGCCCCACGTCCATCCACCGGACCCCACAAGCTCAGGGAATCTCTCCCTCTTGTTATTTTCCTCCGTAACAGATTGAAGTATGCCTTGACCAACTGCGAAGTCACAAAAATTGTGATGCAGCGTTTAATCAGAGTCGACGGCAAAGTTCGTACGGACCCCAATTACCCAGCTGGTTTCATGGGTAAGCAAATAATACGTTTTATCTACATTTATGGCCATATCGAAGCTGCAATATCTTCGAACAAAAGATATTACAGTCAAAAATTGGCCAATAGCAAGTAACGGTTCTTTTCTAAGGTCACAGATCGAGTAATTATATTCTTTCTGTATTACCCAGAAAGTGCACATTCATGTAACAATTTCAAATTTCAATAGACATTTATTATTCCGCTACATTTTCAATGCTGTTGGAAAAGAAGAATGGTTGAAAATTTGGTGAAAATAATATATTAATACTCTTAAAGTCTTTTAATATTTTCACTGTTTTAAATTGCACTTGCTCATTTTGGTTAGTAATGCATCAAATCTGGAGTCTATATATATTAGAATTACTAAGGTCGACGAATCGTTGCAGATGTTATCACTATCAAGAAGACTGGTGAATTCTTCCGGCTGATCTACGACGTTAAGGGACGTTTCACCACCCACAGAATTACGGCAGAAGAAGCAAAGGTACTTGTCGTTGGCACGAAAACGAGAATAAAGTTGAACCATGCGAAATATATATTGGTTTCTTTGAACACTGCGGTATTGTCTGTTATAGTACAAGCTGTGTAAAGTAAAGCGCGTTCAAACCGGACCTAAAGGTATCCCATTCCTGGTGACACACGACGGAAGGACCATTCGTTATCCGGACCCGGTCATTAAAGTTAACGACACCATTCACTTGGATATCGCCACTGGAAAAATTTTGGACTCTATCAGATTCGATTCGGGTAATGCATGTTTTCTTATTTCTACGTGTACATTGTTCTGTTCGTATGTATTTTTTAAAAATATACCTATTTCATACATTTTTGCTCTTTTAAATAGGTAATCTCTGTATGATCACTGGCGGAAGAAATTTAGGGCGTGTCGGTACTGTTGTCAGTCGCGAACGTCACCCTGGGTCCTTCGATATTTGTCATATTAAGGATTCGCAAGGACATACTTTCGCAACAAGGTATGGTTTTATTGTTCGTACTCGTAATCGAAAAATTTTGCAAAATAGCATCAATGGATTCGCGTATTGGCCTTAATCGAAGCTATGATGATGCGTAAAATTGTACATTGTAGTCAAAATATTGGCCGAAATGAAATTCCTTCATATTGGTCACTGATTGCCTTCGCGTAGGCTTCTCAGTATTACCCATTTAGGAGACAGAAACAATTCGAAAGATGTCGGAACATTTTGAGATTGATACATCTGAATTACTCTGCGCAGGTTGAACAACGTGTTCATCATCGGCAGGGGTACAAAGCCGTACATTAGCTTACCAAGGGACAAGGGTGTCAAGCTATCGATCGCCGAAGAGCGCGACAAGAGGTTAGCAGCGAAAGGAGTGAATTAATGTACATTTTCAAAAAAAAACATTCAATAAACCGAGAAATTCTTGGTGAATAAAACATTTGCTTTTCCATCATCATCGTCCTTCTATTGCGTTCGCGCAGGACTCGCTCTTTTTGATACCGCATTATAGTCGAACGGGAACATTCCGTCGACCGAAACGTGTCTAGCGTAAATACATTCATTAAATGACTAATTACGGTCTCTTTCTCGAAAGGCGAAACTCGAGATGCATTAACGGTCGTATTAAACGATAGACTCCCTATGATCCACGTATTTTCTGGCGAAAGTAGAGTGGATAGCTATATGAAAAATAGCTTGTAACAATTATTAACGATTGGCTATCGAAGAAGTATCTATGTAATAGTAAACAAAATGCGTCAGTGTAAATATCACGATCTGATTAAATATGCATTCATAAGAATTACACTGTCCAACGGTAATTTTGTGTTTCAATAACCTAACCGATATATGATTCTTCATCTCTGGTTATTAAAACGCAAAAGAAAAAGTGAAAATTTATCGGACAGTGTTATTAAGGCGTATCGGGTGCGAGACGAGACGTCGTTTTGAAGCCGCGGTAAAGGTAAAGAACATCTTTCACGATCTTTTACGATCACTTTGCTGGCAGCCATATTTCGGTATTTAATTCCAGTGCGTTCCGAAGCATCGCATTGCATTGTTCGTCTCTGTACTTCTCGGACTGTTTCTGTACTTGTTTGGCAGCTTTCAGATACCTGGAAGAGAAAGATCGGCGATTAAGAATAGGACTGTTGCACGTTCGATGACACGGAATCATTAGAAGAGCCAGTGTACTTTTGTATACAAAGAACCGTGTTTTTCACTTCTCTCTCGACGACCCGCGAGGATTCGTTAGTCGAGGATGGTGCGTAGTCCGCGGAATCGCTCGGCTTCGCTCTGGTCAACGGATAAATACGGACCCATCCACCTTCCTTCGTACAGGGCGTGTTCCAGTCCTTCCCATTGTCCCAGACCGAAGTCTTATCGTGGTCCTCCGAGTTGGTACCGCGGAAACCGCGAGGAATGTACTTGTCCACCAACAGAGGGTTGTAACGAGCCCACGAATTCGAACAATCGTGGAGAGTTGATTGTCTAAGCTGGTGATAAGCAGGTGTAATTTTGTAAACGAATAAGTGAACTGTCTATTTCGATCTCTGCATATTACTGAACATTTTTAGCAATACGTACAGTAGGTTGAAGATCTGTGCAGAGATTGACGAAACTGTCGGTCTCTCGACCGGTTCTGGACTTCTTCTTCGCGGTCCGGCCCTTGGAAAATTTGGAAGACTCTTCGATCTCGAGGTTGGCGCGGCTGGTCGACCATATCGTGAACAGGGAGAGCCCAGTGTTGCATACCGGAAGACCCAGTAAATCGAACAAGTCGTGCAGCAAGGGTTTCTTCACCTCGGAATCGATCTCGCAGTCGTTGCTTAATGCCGGGCTGAGATTGACCTGTTGGAATGCCGGTTCCTCCACGTTACGAACATTCGTCTTCGTTCGCGTGCAAGCCGAGAGAGCTCTATATATATTACATTAACCTCGAGTAACCATGGTTTCAGATCCTTGTCGATCAACACGTCGAAGCCAAAGAACTCGAAGCAATTGGAAGATCTCGGTATACCCGCCGCTTGACTCAGTATCGTCAGGCTCACCAAGCAGGCGATCCTTTGCCAGAGGAACCAATCGCAGTAACCGGCTTGCTCGAAGTACCGCCTCAACTGTCTGAAAGTCCATTTACAGCCTACAACGATTTCAACTCCATCACTGATTGCTTTCGCTCTTTTCAGAGATTCGTCGAGAGATTCTACGAGGGAGAGAGAGAGAGAGAGAAACGATCAATTTTTACCAGAACCGACGCGCTCCTTTTTTTCCGCGTATCCCGGACCGAGCTTGTTCAAAGAAAAGTTGGTCAAGTGTCTGAAAGGATCATTCAGATGTTCCAACGAGAACTTCTCCGTTGCGAAACGCGTCAAGCCTTCCTTGTAGAGATATATGGTCAGAGGCCGGTACGATGGCACGCACACGTACAGCCTCAGATCGAACTTGTAGCCCCCGATCAGGAGAGGATTCTCGATGTACCTTTGCACCACCGTCGTGTTGTCGTACGTCAGATCGCTCAGCTTCTGCATATCGTGGAAACAGACTGCTTCGAATTTGGTTCTTTCGACGATCTACGGTGATCTCGAAAAGTTCTTACGCGAAACAGGAAAATCCCTCTACCCTGGCTCTGACTGACCGGCTTGCAGATCCAAACTCTGTCGTCCTTCTCGCAACGATTGCATTCCTCCGCGAATTTCGTGTACTCCGATGGCAAGTTGTACCCTGCGGGACTAACGCGATGCATTCCACATTTGATAACGATCAAACACCCGCTCCAGTTGTCGTCGTTCGTGTTCTAGATCGTACCTGAAGTCGTAGACAGAGCCGTGCATCTTCTTCATGCATCTCAGGTGGCGGATCAGATTATCCTTTCTGCAGATCGAGCTCCCCTTCGGAATCCTATTGACGAACTGTGGGAAATCGGTCGTTTTCGTTAGCATATTATTTATTTATTCGATACATCGTCCTACAACGTTACAGGGACACGATGCGAAGTCGTTAGAAGGTAAGAGACAGCGACCTCACGTCCATTATCATTTGTAAACTACCGGCTAGTTAGCTATACGCGGCTTGCGTCCTGTTCAGTGGTACGCGTGCATAAAGTTTCGTATAAATTTCAGGCGAATAGAGGAGCCGGATGCGTTATTACCTGCCAGGGCAACGGCCTGTAATGAGGCGACGGGAAACCACCGGACCGCCACCATAAATTCCATCGATCTTTGAATACATTATTGTCGCCAGCGTATTCCCGCCAGCCGCGTTCCGTGCAAACCTGCGAAAAGTATGCGACATTCTTGTACTCTGCAACCTTAGTTCGATCGGTCGCGAGAAGCCCGAGCCGGTAGCCCGCGTCGAACGGGGTGCATATTCTGGTTCTCGAGGCCGGTTTCGCAAGGAAGTTCAAGAATTTTTTTCTAAAAATCTGTTGAACGTTTTGCGTTAGGATTTCGCACAGATACTCATTTGCTATTTAAAGTACACGTGTGATTTTTTCAAGTAAAAATAAACAAATTTGTCTCCGATTTTTCAGAGACGTGGCACTGAAAGTGTTAAGAAGAATATGACTTGAGAAGCTCCTCGTCGACGCGCACGTCACATTCGATATTGGACGACGAGCGCCGATATAGCACCGATTAAACGCTTCGATATTACGCATTCCGCGTTTTCCAGAGTCTCGGTGGAGCACGCGAACGAGCTCAACGGGCGGGGAACACCCCCCTTGATTTATTTGTCGTGTTATTAGAGCATTAAGCAGGGCTGCCTGTGGTATACCAGAAGCGAGTCAAGGTCCCTAATTACAATTAAATTCGGCGCGGTATCCCCGTTCGTCGTCACGGTAGCCTACTTTTATTATTCGGCCGCGTATAATGGCCGTGCAACATTTTTTTAAAACTTGCCGATCGATCCAAGCCGCGGAAGGACGTCGACACCATTTTACACCCCTGTGTTACCACACGATCCGAGGGATCATTTCGTTTTGGTGTTCGCATTCCCGTAGATTCCGGAAAACTAACGTATGTTCGATGCTTCCGCCGACACGCCGTTGCCTTATCGCTCCTACGTCGAAGCTTAACGAAACTAGGGGTGCCTGGCCTACTCTAATTAGAAACGATCGACGAGCTCCGCCATCGCGATAGCCTGCTCCCTTTACCCAGAATCGTCGGCTAAATAATTGTGTAATACGCTCCGCGACCGTGTCGATGGCGACCGCGTCGAATACCGTCGAGGATTCCGATCTTCTTTACGAGAAGCCTAGATAGATATCTATTCTGGCTAGAATCAACCGCAGGATGATCCACAATTTATTGTTACACGGTGGTTCAACGCGAGATTCCAGTCGAGGAAAATTTTTAAAAAATTTCTACTTCTACTTCTCTTGTTCTATTTGTGATAAGCAGAATCCCCAAATTCTGGGGAACTGTTCCCCAAAATAATTTTACATAATAATATCTTTGGATAGATCACTGTGAAATTCGCCGAATTTAATTGTAATTAGGGACCTCGATCGATAAACTTTCTTTCGTCTCGTTTTTGGATGTTTGCTAAGTCGGAACTGCACTTTACAGGGTCGCGCGTTAGGCCAGTCTCCGAGCCAAGAGGGGTCGGTTGTATAATGCGGGAGAGGGTTACGTCTCCGCGGAATCGTCCTCGTAGGTTCGTGCGAGTCAGGAAGAGTCGGTTACGGGTGCGCCACCACGAACGCGCTCTCTATTCTTTGCCCTTTTATTATTGCATGTCGCACTTACTTAATAGCCGCTCCGATGCTGTTCTAAAAGCGGTGCACGCAAAAGCGCGTCGCATCCCGCCCCGAGACTCTGCAGGTATGCACGTGCATATGTACACCGTACGTACCTTGAAAAGTATTCAGTTCAAGGACACGGCTAAGTTTGTAACCGTGCCCCGAACAAATTCCGAGCGACATAAAAGCGTGACGAGACGTATCCCCGATATTTACGAGCGGCGAGCTGCTCGTGCTCGTTTCCCGTCGTTCCTTCTTTCTCGCGTATTTAACGCTTTAACTGCCAGACGAACCACCTTCCCTTTTTGCCAAACGGGTCGCGTGATCGCTTTATCCTTTCTTCGAGGAACCAGAGATGCGACTGTTATTTTCGGAACCGATCGAGACGGTCCCCGAATCTCATAGGGCACGTTGCGCCAGGCCAGTTGAAACGTTAAAGCCGGAAGTCTGCTTAGTGTCGCTTGTTCCTTTTCGCGTTTACGTAGAAGCAGGTTGAAACGCGTATGATGCGCGGGTTTTATCCGTTTATGGAAACAATGCGTGGCGGAATTTGGAATAGCAAAGAGATCATAAAAATGTAAGGAAGTTGCAGTCTGAACCGCAGTTTAACGCTCTAGCGTTTATGCTAGATCTGCAATGAATGATCAGAGCGTAGAGACTCAACTACCACTTTGTACCACTTATCCTCGACTGTACAACAGTATGTAGAGAAATGAACAGGCGAATGTAACTGTTATTATTAGACTGCGGATCTTTATGCATTTATCACGAAATTGAAAACTTCAAGAACGTCGTAATGCTGCTTTTAATGTAACAATTCCTGCTTTCCACAATTAATGGAAAACATTTTGATTTTGCATAAAGATCCGCAGCTTGGACGCAAAAGTAGTGTTACGGTCGGAGCAACGAATCGCGGATCGTACCTGAACGAGCAGATGAGGTCCCGCACCGTTGTCGTTGAGTCTGAAGACGAAGGGCCCGTCCAAGTATTTCACTGCCATGCCGACACATTGTACTCCGGTATTCCGGTGCGCGATCAGTGGACGGAGCGTTGACACGGCTCGCTTTTGTCGATCAGAGAGCAGAGTACATAACAGAGTATAACGGAGAACGTTTGGTAGCCTAAAGTGGCCGCGAATATTTCACCGTAGAACGGCTCACCTATTTCCAAGCGGAACGCGATCCCCTATTGTCGGATCGTTCGAGCTTTCCATTCATGAAACTTCAGGGAAATGTGAAGCGGACATGAAACTCGTTTGGAAATGACTTCCGCGTCCCGGCATCCGTGGAACGGTATTCAAATGTTGCGGCGATGGGACGCGCGGTCCTCGCGTATCCTTGTCTCGGGGCGAGGTACCATCAAATTTCTTTCACGGCGGCTTCTGTTCGAGCCCGACGCGACGACGATTCCCGTCGACGAGAACCGTCGAATGAGCGGTTCTCCTTTCGTCGGTGAAATATTTCGGTGGAACCGCACGCAAACGAGCCAGCCGCCCGATTCTCACTGGTGTGCACCGGTGTGGACGTCTCGGTCTACGCAATCGCTTTGACCTGGTCGCAGGTGCGCAGGTATTGCCCGTGTGCCGGATCTCCTCGTTGCTTTCCAGCTTTTATGGGCTTTCGGTGGACACCGCGACCACGGCAAGGACACCGGAAGTCTGTGCCGCCGGCTCGGTACCTCGATGCCTTCGTTCGCTACGCCAACGCTGTGATACACCTTTATAGATCGTTATCGCCGGCACGCGACTTTCCAGCGGCGCGCTACGTTCGCCAAAGCTCCGATATACAACGAACAACCGTGTCAGTGTCGACGGTTCAAGTTTAAACGGCGAGATCTACGTACCGACGACCACGCGTGTCAAGGAAACGATGCACAGTGAACACCGTAATCGAACTGCCGCGTCGCGCGCCGCGCCGACCAAGCATCGTGTTCGAGCCGTTCACGGGTCGCTCCGATTAATACCGTCTCTCTCAAATTCCTTCAATTTTCTTTGCCAAACCGTTCGATCGAACTCGGCATTTCAAAAATCAATTTAAACGATAATTAGACTCGCGAGGGAACTTTCGAGAAAAGGCCGAAGGGTGCACCGGCACCAATTTCCGCATATGTATATAACTGATAAACAATTTAATGATTTACTAAGCAATTTCGCGATTTAAATTGTTATCGACGTTTCGAACCAAATGTGGACCATTTTCAAGAGACATTTTGCGTCTGTAAAATACTGTTCCACATAATAAATTGTTTGTTTTTCATCCGTGAGTTAAACATCTAGTGTTCTCACATACAAGAGCAATTGTATCTAATTTTTAGTTCGAATATTCTGAATGTCAATTATTAATTTACCATTGCATTTACATGGTATATAAGCACATGTGAAGTGGCTATGGTGGACCGGCATGATTCATAATTGCCGCGAAATATTGATTTGAGACCTCATCGATCTCTGTGTTCTGATTGGCTATCGTTCGATAGGCGTCGTTCTTTTGTTCTGACATAGTTCCATAATTGATTTGTTTCAATTGAATCATTGAGTTCATCATTGTATTACCCGGTTTTGTTGAACAATTACTATAGCTTACAGTATTTTGCAGACGCAAAATTTCTCTTGAAAATGGCCCACATTTGGATCGAAACGTCGAGAACAATTTAAATTGCAAAATTGCTTAGTGAGTAACATTTAAATTGTTTATTTGAACTATCTACGATCGACATAAAGGAAAATTCATGTATATAACTCTTCGGAAATATTCAAACGTATATTGCGTCGAGCATCTACGAACGAAGCGTGCTTATAATAATACATTAGCACACTTTGTACTGGATTTGGACTGGATTAAAAATCGCCTCGATATCATCGGGCCAGACGCACCATCATCGGACAAAATCAAAATTATTTTTCAGTTCGATCGAATGGTAGAGAGAGAGAGAGAGAGAGAGCCTGCGGCAATTCGGTTGCGTTCTCCACTGTGTACTTTTCCACGAGCCGTGGTTTGTTTACGATGTCATTCAGAAATTTCGTGGCTCGTCGAACAACCGGAAACGGTTCTATCGGCGCGCCTAGGAATATCTATTCTCGCGGGTGTATTAATAGACACGGAGAAGCGTTCATTGAAGTCCGCGGCGGTGACGTATCCGTTGCGAAAAACACTCACCAGAAAAATGTCTCGCGTGTCTGGCTTCGGAGGTAGGAGATACCGCAAGGTTACTTTAATGACAAATCGATGGAACCATCCCTTTGCCAGAGAGCCGCTTCCTTCCTCCGGTTTACTCACGGGTCTTCACGTGTCTCGAGTCCTTCGCTTCCTTTCGGGAATCTAACCGCGGATACGTCGAGACCAATCGTTCTCTGTTTTCGCGCCTCGCTTCTCTCGATTCGATCTTCTGTCCGAAAGAAAAACCGTGAACGTTGTTATCGAAGCAAGCGCTCTTAGGCGAACTGCGGATTTTATTTATTTTGGCGATCGACGCAAAACAATAGTTTTATTTTGCATAAAAATAAAATGTCTAAGGTTATGTGCATTTAAGACAAACAATCCAATGTCAATCTTTGATCACGATTACTCTAAAATGTTAAACATAGTCAACCTGGAAACGGTATCTGATCGAAGAATAGTATCCGACCAGAGCTTTATTTTTAATTTGATAAATAATAATATAGAGTGTCCCGCACTCTTGAGGCATTCTATTATTACGTACCTGAACGCGTTTTGAAGACGAGAGCAGGATTTTAAACAATCAAATCCAAATCCACATATGGAGTAATAAATTATTACAAGCTCAAACATACTGTATAATAATATTGCTTTTCTTAATGGCACGTTACAGGAATACAAAAGAAAATTACGCACGATTATTTGATAATATCGTACCTGTATTTGTTTAGTTTCGCGCTTGTCCCTTTTTATGTAAATTTTAGGTTAAGACTTTTTTTGTCATGTTTCTTTTTGTTTTTGTCAGTTCTACTGTAAACAACTGTAAAGCGGCCCCTAGACGTTCAATAATATTGTTAATGCGCTCATCAATAATATTGACGAGGCTCATTGAAAGGGCATAATGACCGTCAGGGCCGGCCATCTGGGGGGGTGCGGCGGATGCTATGCACCGGGGCCCCGTGATTGAGAGGGCCCCAACATGATCAAGAACTAAAATAATGTAATTTTTACTGAAGTAATTAATGTATTAGCAAAAACAAAATCACGCGTTAAATAAACATGCATTAGTAATATATGTTAAATGCTTTCGGAGCAACGGTTTGATCGGTTGTGACTAATTATGAAGCAATTTTGCTAATTGTCAAACAAAATCAACGTTTCCATCCTCGTTCGGATCCTTTTTAAGATTTATTTGGAGTTTTTCGCCATCCATGATAAATATGTTTCTTCGTTTCTTGAAAAGGATCCAAACTAGGATCGAAACGTTGATTAACATAATTTGTAACAAACGATCGAACCGTTGCCCCGGAAGCATTTAACATTTATTAATAGCAAATACGATCGATAGAAGAAACATATTTATTAGTAATATATGGTCGTATTTGTAATTTTTTTTACTTTACAAAAAATTTGGGGCCCCAAATGGTTTCTTGTACCCGAGCCGCTTTATAGGGATCAATATATTGAAGCATATTGATAGAAATTTTGATTGAAGCGCATTGACGGGAGCTTCAATATTATTGTCAACCTACATTGACTATATTATTGAATGTCTAGGGGCCCCTTAAACATTTGCATAAAAGGACCTCGGTCCGTATATAATAATAATAATAATAATAATAATAATAATAATAATAATAAAATCGGCTTGTTTCTTTCTAGGTGCGAAGAAGGGGAGAGAAAATACTCGAGGCGAAGGAGACTTACATGAACATTTTATTTTATTGTAAGCAACACGTAACACGGATACAGAGGCTCGTGCGTTCTCAGCCAGCAGTCGTTCGAATTCGCGCTACGGATTGCGGATGTCGAATTCTACGGCAGCTGTCTGCCACGAGCCCGCGAAGATGGCACAGAAATCGGTAACCTTGTCTAAAATAATATGGCAACTGCTATCAAAGAGTGCAAGTTCCTCGATCCTCGAAGCCAATTCTCTCGAATCGCGTTTAATCTACGTCTAACATAAGTATGTATTCCGAGAACGAGAGAGAGATTAGAGAGACGAGTATATGTATATAAAATACAATCGTTCCCTGTCCGCGTTTTCGGAACGCGTCTTCTTGTTGTCTCGACGAAGGTTCGTGCCAGTGGAACGATCGGAGACGACGGACGGCGGACGTTCGTCGCGGGTAGAAGAAATCGAGCTCCGTTATCTCGAGATTCCGGCTGTAATCGTTCCCTTCCGTTCCGTTCCGTCCCGTTCCGGTCGCGTCGAATGATTTACGGCGAAATTCGCATGCACGAGGGAATCCCGGGTCCCGGGGTCTGCTCCTCGATTCGATAATGGTAACAAGTGTCTCCGCGGAACGCTTGTTAGTCGACGTGGAACCTATTCGTCGTCTAATCACGCGATCTACGACCGCGAGTCGGGCATCCGTCAATTAGTACCGTCGACGAATCGTGACTAGTAACATTCCCATTTGAATTTTCAATGTTTCTTCCATCGAACGATCCGCGATTAACGACTCCCGCGCACAAGAGACTCGACGAGCGACCGTCTTTGGTAGCGATGGACGCGATAAAGATAAAGATTCTCTCCAGCGTCCGATTCCTCCGTGTTCTCTATCGGAGAGACAATCTATCGTTCGAATCGCTCGTACCTTCCGGGGCCGACATTTACGTGACGACGCTCCGGATGCACCTTGGCCCTTCGAAATATGTGATAACGCCAGTAATATTAATTGCTCGGGCGACCTTTGCGTGATCCGACCGCGAGACCAAAGCCAAGCGAGTCGAAAGCGTGCCCGCGTTCCTTGTATCGTTTTGCAGAATTTATAGAATTTCCAGACGCGTCGTCTACGGCAATACGACTTTCCGCTTCAAGCTATTCCGAAGCGTATCCGAGAAGTGTACTAACCGCGCGCGTCTACCCGTTCGTCTTCGAGACCGGAAGCCGCGGAGTCCCTTCTGCTTCGGTTTTGTTAGTCGTGGAATGTCGACGCTTTCCAGAGTTCCGTTCCGGCTGATAGCCCGACGCTCGAGTCGGATAACAGCCGCGCGTCGCATACCAGGCACAGCTGAAAACTGGAACAGATGCGATAATTTGCGACGACGATTTGTGTCGCCCGCGACTCGGTGTCCGCGGCTTGTTCGCGGCCTCGAACGTTGTCGGTACACAACGATTAGCAGCGGCATTATCCTGAGCACCGAGCAAGCGGCGGCCGATCACGGAATCGCGAGAAAACGCGATCCTCGAAGGACACGCCGCTCTATTCTTTCTCTATATTCTAATATATATATTCTATATTCGTTGATCGAAGACTGTCGCCGACTTCGAGGAGCTTTTCTTTTTCGCGGCCGCGACCTTACCCGCGATCTCTCTTGTCCGGTCGAGCAGGTCCGGGCCGCGATCGATAGAGATAATTTTCTATTAGCGTACTCGTTCGTAATACATAAACACCGCGTTCCCGTTTGATATCGTTCGCCATCGATCGCACATCGCGGCGGCGCCATCTCTCTTTCGTTGGGTTAGTGCTTGTTTTTTTTGTCTGTTTTACGTTTCCGAGGACGTTGCGCGCGTCCGATCGATCGAATAAGTCATACAAGAAGAAAATAAGAAGACGAAGAATATAAGAAGAAGAAGAAGAGGAAGACGAAATCATGGTAAAATAACATCGTGCGGAAAGAATTTTTCGTGCTCGTTAAGCTAAGGTACGCGTATTCTTTGCAACATTTTTTTCAGCGCTTTTTCCCTTATTTTCTCGGCTTCCATGTTCCCCAACCCCCTAACCCTATCCTTCTCTGCCCTGCCCTGAATGTCTCCCTCGCTTGTCGTGCGTCCGGGTTCGACGAGCCGCGGTTCTAACGCGCGTGATTTTTGCAGAACGGACGACCGCCCTTCGCGTAGAAGCTCTGGCCCTCGAGATTCTTCTTGCACATCTGCAACAGAGAACGGGAAATCTGTTCTACTACGTCCAAGCAATGCTTCTCGTGGAATCGCATACGGGACTTATGGTCGGAGACTTCGTACAAGATTATAGTGGAGCAGCTGTGCTCAAATTTTTACGTTTGCGAGGCGTAATTTGCATTATTCGCAAGCATAAAGCTGCGCATGTAACGTAAACGTAAAAATAGGACTTGTGAGGGCTAGATTCATCTTTTATCTAGCGCTTTCGACTACTGAAAGGCCCCATTATCGAGAAATGAGAATCGAGAGTTTTAATTACATTATTGGTTTGATTTTGCCGCGCGTTCACCTTGTCGCTATCCTCGATCTCTTCACCGCTCCACTATATCTATACCCTCAGGGTTTAAAACGACTATCAATTGTCGAGAACGAAACGAAAGTCAAAGAAACAGTGGCGGTTATCGGGCGAATCGACGAGCCGTTTCTTCGACTTTTCTTCCCGGTTTCGGATCGATCGGTTTATTTCGAGAAGCGTTCTCGCACTAATTGCGTACCGTGCAGTTGAAGCATTGGCTGTGGTAATTATTGTTCAGGGCCTCTACCCAGCGATCTCCAGCCTCGACGGGGAATCCGCACGCGAAACACTTTGTCGTGAACAGCTCGTTCCAATCTGCAACCGAATGAAACAGAAACGGGGAAAAGAAACGTGATTATACGTCGGTTAAGGGGACGGGGAACGAGTCTCGGTCTCCGGTTTTAGGGTATCGAACCAACCGGCTTCGCAGTAAGGCAGTCCTTCTTCGAGGAAGAACGGGCTGTTGCCGAACAGTTTGCCGCAATACGAGCACTTGAAGCATTCAGGGTGGAAGTGCTTTCCAATCGCGTTCAGGCAGTCCTGGAACACCGGATATGTAAACGGTATTATTAACACATCGATAACAATTGTTACATAACTTGGCAATGAAGTTCCCATCTGCTTTCAGAAAATTAGCAAGGACAAAGAAGTTTGAGAAAATTCCGTACAATACCACGAAATAAAAAGGAAAACTAGGTGAAACTGAACATTTTAGCGGTTTGGATTCGGGTGTTCGGACGGAGTACTCACGCCTTTGATCTTGTTGTTGCATTTGTTGCAGCTCGGGGCGATGAAACGTTCGAAACAGTACTCGCAGTAGAGTTGTCCCTTCTCCTCGACGAACCCGATGTCCTGAAGGGGTCGACGGCATTGCGTGTTCACGCAGACAAAGTGTTCGGGACACCAGATCTGTCCCAGAGCGGTGATGAACGGCCCCCCTGAGGACGCGCGACAAACGCCATTACTTTTTCGCGCGGTCGTTCTACGTGGATTTGGCGGGGTGAAGCAGATCCAAGCACAACGAAAACGACAATCGACAAAAAAAAGAAACCAACAGAACATATTTCCCGCGATCTTCGAACTCGAAAACGGTAAAAATTTAGCAGACTAGTTTAGGAAACTTCAGGCAAGTACGGTCGAGTGTCTCTGCTTTGCGTTATATCCCGTGTAAATCGATTGGATTACGAACCTTGTGCACTGTTTGTCGTTTTTACAGCAGACTGGTTTTACAAGGAGACCGTTCGACTTGCGATTAGTATTTTCCCCGTTAGCTGTTAACATCGTGCAAAGAGTGAACACTGTTAATCACATCGCAACAAAATCATACAGTTATCGTGGGCACTTTCGATGCTAGTGGTGAGTATACTCGTCGGAAACGGATGGCGATGTTCCTTCTTCAATGTCTATTTCAATTTTACAGGTGCCTTACTCTGCTTTCGTCGAGTATATTCGTCACTGCGTAGGGGAGACCGGGACAGGTTGATGCATGTGTCGGTTTTTCGTAAAAAAAGGCTAAAATATACCTTTCTTTAATTAACTAACCTCAAATATGCATGCGTAAATACATTGTGCTATACACAGTGTCCAGATAATTGCATTTTATCAACTCACTCTGGTCTCCCCTAAAAATCATCAAGCACACGGATGTGTACTTTGAAAATTCAGTAAAACAGCCAAAGGATGCCCAGTCAGTCAGGTCTGGCTCGAGCAGACTGCTCGATTTTGGACAGCACACTCTGCCAGCATAAAGCGATGCTAATTCGGACGCAGACGTATCACTTTATGCTGGCCCGGTCGGGGTTAGGTCCTTTGTTTAAGAGGGCAGCACGATCGCACTAATATGGCGGATGTCGATCATGTATATTCCTTGCGTAGTCAACCGGGTACCCACGTACGCATTTACTGTATTTATTTCAAGAGTTTGTTAATTTTCCTCTAAAATGTATTACAAAGTTTCTCTGAATGTCCATTCTTTACTGAATATATTAATTTATAGTTACAATAAGAATTTGTGCAAACATATTAAATAATCTGTACATTTTAGGTTAACTACACAAGGGACATAATCCGACGTCCGCCACGTTGGTGCGACCGCGCTGCCCTCTTAAACGAAGGACCGAGCTGGCTTCGTTCTGCTCTACTTCTGCCCTCAGCCTGTGCCGGCACACCGTGCCAGCATAAAACGAAACTTATTCGGAAGTATGTTGTTCTGCTGGCGCAGCCTACCGTCCAAAATCGAGTATGTTCGCTTACTGGGTAAATTTCGGTAAAAACAAAACAACACAGGAGCAAAACCGATGCAAGTTCTCGGACGAGATCGCCAGAGTCTCGATCTTCCGGTTTCACCTCGTCGTTGGTCCGATGACGTTGACCGGAAGCTCTCACGAGATGGATCGCGAGAGTAACAAACAAACCAGCAAGTAAAGGAATGGGCACACGGTTAAACAAGAGAACAACGAGCAAACAAAAGAACACAGGCGAGCAACGGACGAACAACAGGAACAGGCGTAGTACCTGACGTAAGAGTTGCAATGAGCGCAGAGGGGCACTCGCGATCCCGGCCCACCGGCTTGATTGAGGATGCCTCGTCCGCGTTTCGGCGCGCTGCTGCCGGCGAACGTTCCGCTCTTGGACCCGGCACCGCCGAGGCCACCGACACCGGTACCTAGATCCGGGTGGGATGACAAATTTGGTGGGTCTACTAAACTTTGGGTATTTCTAGAGGGAGAACAGTGGACCCCGTCCTGGCAGTCATTCTGGGTCTCGCATCGCTTCCCGGATTGACAGCGGGTGTTGATCGAACACTGGCTGCCCGACTGACAGCGGGTTTGGGTGGAGCAGTAAGAAGAGCTCTGGGTCTTGCAACAGTAGCTTTTGGTCTCGCTGCAGCTCTGCGTTTTGCACGAGTCGGCTTGTGCCTGACACGGAGACTGCGGCTGAGCCTGAGCTTGAGCTTGGGGCTTGTACAGTTGAACGGTGGGTACTTTGCCGGCAGTTTTGCAGGTCAGTCGCGCGAGCTGCCCACTCAGGTTAGTGCGAGGCTTGTGGATCGGTTCGAAGGAGCTTCTCTGCGGGCAGGAAGCCGGAGTTGGAGCTGGAGCTGGAGCTGGAGTTGGATTCGGGTCTTCATAGGGGAACGGGATCTGCGGGAAGGGAAGTTTCTTCAGCGAAGGGGGTAAACCGGGCTTGGTGCAGGGTGCGATGCAGACGGAGCCGTCCTCGCAAGGCGCCACGCAGACTCCGGAGTCCGGGCAGTTGGCGATTTCATAGTCGCAGACGGATTCTCGACCGCACTGGCCCGAAGGCTGCCCACAGCTGCCCGGGCCGTCAAAGCAAGGAGACACGCATACTCCGGAGCGATCCGCGGTAGGAACCACGCAGACTCCCGCTTTTTTGCAGCAGGTGTTCGGTCCTTCGCAAGGAACCACCACCACTCCGGCCTTGGTGCCTTTGTCGGAGTGCGCTTTGCAAGGCAAGACGGTCAACCCGGTGTCCGGGCAAGGTTTCGAAGCCGGAGGAGTGCCGTAGCTGACGTGACGCACCTCCGTCGAGCTGGTGTAGATGGGCTGCGCCGAGCTGCTGGTTGTCTTCGAGGATAGAGGGCACGGGAGCGAGGGCTTCGACGGACTGGTTCTGCCTATCGCGCACACGCTCTCCGCCGGTTTCCTTTTAGGCTCCGGCAGCGGCCTCGCCGGAGTTCTTTTCTCGCACCTCTCAAAGTCCTCGACGACCTCGAGCGACCTCTTGACCACCGCCTGCTTCTGCTCGCACGTCTCCTCGCTGGTCATCAGCCGTTTTTCCTGGAACTGTGCGTGGACCGCGTCCGTGGGTCCGCGGTCCATATCATCGGTCTGTTTCTCGTCGAAGTCCACTGTTTTGGTGGCCGCGTACTCCGCGTGCCTGTGACCCTCGTCGGTGTCCTCGTCGACCTTATAAGAGACGCTCTTCTTCGTGGGGAAGTGCACGGCGGATCGCTTCGGCGGAGGATCCTCTCTGATTCGAGGAGCCTGCGCCTTCACGTAGCATGGAGGTGGCGTAGGTGGTCCCATAGCTGGCGACTTGCATCTTCCCGGCGTGGGGGTCGGTGTTCTGCTGGACGGCTGGTATGTGTGACTCTCCACCGCGGTCTTCCTCGTGGCTACCAGGTGCTTTTGGTAAATGGGGATGGTGTCGGGCTTTTTCAGAGCGGCGGTGATGCATTTGCTACTGGGCGTTGCCGGCCGAGGCGACACCGAGACGTCTCGAAGCTTGAAGTCGGGAGGCGGAGTCGGCAGAGGTCGAGGCTTCACCGGAGACGGTGGCGGTTGCGGATCCCTCGCTCTGCCTTCGCCGTAGAGGATATCGGATGGCGGAAGGTAGACGCTGCCCCTGTCGCTGTAGAGTGCCGGCGTCCCGGGTCTGCTTCCCACGTTCCTGTCTTCCGGTCCGATCTCCCTGCTGAGGGGAGTGTAGGAACGCTCGGGAGCGATCATCAACGCCTGTTGGAACGGCGAGATCGGCCTCACGTCCTCCTTCGGCGGAGGTTTCGGTCTACATCTACGGTCCAAGTATATAGTCTCCTCCGTGTACACCTCCTTCACGCTGGAGGACGTGCTGCAAGGTGTAAACGGTCGATCGGGCGCGGTAGTCAACGCGTTCACCATTTCGGACTTCCACTCTTTTGGCGTGGAGTTCTGGACGGCGGAATGGGGGATCGGCTTCGGACCCGTGTCGGTCTGCTTCACGAACTGCACGTGCTTCTTGTTGGTCTCCATGACCTCCGGCGTCGCCGCGTACTTGTTGCAAACCTGTTTCGACCTAGACGTTTGCTGGTCTCGCAAACTCTGGTGAACCTCCACCTGCTCCCGCAGGCTCTTCTTGCGCTCGTCCTCGACGTCCTTCCTCCGGACGCGTTCCTGGACCAGCACCTCCTCAGTGATCTCCTCGTAAGTCTCCTTGATGAGCTTCTTGCGACCAGGCGTGTCGCTCTCCTCTTCCGTCACTCTCTCCTCGCGCACCACGGTTCTTCCCAGAGGCTGCTCGCGAACCTCTTCAACGATCTCCTCCTCGAAGGTGACGTGCTTGCTGCTTTGCTCCTCCTCTTCTTGTCTTCTACGCTCTTCCTCTTCGCGCCTTCTCCTCTCCTCTTCCTCTCGCTTCTTCCTCTCCTCTTCTTCCTGCTTTCTTCTCTCTTCCTCCTCCTCCTCCCTCTTCTGCTCCTCTTCCTCCTGCTTCGCCTTCTCGAGCATCTGCTGCACATCCACCGCGGACGTCACAACCTCCTTCGACTCAACCACGGTCTTCTCCTCGGTCTCCTTCACCTCTCTGTCGACGTGGGTCTTGGTGGTTCTCGTGTAACTCTCGTCGGACTGTTCGATCATGGGAGTGCAAGATCTCGCGGGTGACGGTCTCCTCGGCTCCACGGTCTTCTCGAAGGTCATCGTCTTCTTCACGTGCACCCCGTCATGGTCCTCCTCCGACGTCTCGGTGATGAAGTCGTGCTCCCCGCTGATGCCTTTCTCGTCGCCCTCGTCCTCTCCCGCGATCTCATCCGCGGATCTGAGATCGGTAACTTCCTTGTCGATCTCGGTGATCTCCTCCTTAGACTCCTCCTGCTTGATCGCCGGCTGCGTCGGCAGCGGAGGCTTCTCGCAGATAGTCTGTTCTCGTCGGCAGACTTTCGACGTGTACGAACGGTGCTCCTCGCGGCACGGTTGGTTTCTCTCGCATATTCGCTCGCGCTGGCAGATCTCCTTCTGGTGGAACTGCTTGCAGACCTTGGCCGGTTCTGTCGCGTAGCTCTGCTCGTAGAGGTTGCCGCCCGTGGACACGGTGGCCGTCCACGGCTTTGGAATCGGCTGCGTGATCCTCGTCGGCGTCAACGATCTTCTGACGCTGTCGGTCGAGCTTGGCCTCGAAGTGATGGCCTCAGTTCTGGACTGTCGATCCGCGGAGCTCGAGGAGGTCTCCACCAGCTCGACCTTCCTATACATTGGTCCCGGACAGCTGATCCGATCCATCGGGTCGTATTCGAAGCTACCCCAATGCCTGGTCACTCTTTCGACCTCTCGATCAGTGCTCTCCGCTCGTTTCTTTTTGTTCAGGGCCCTCTCGCAGGCCTCGATGCAGGCCTTCTTCTCTCTCACCGCCGGTTTACCCCTTCTGTCGAGCGCGGGATTCGGGTCGATGTACAAAGGACTGGCGGTAGGATAGGTAATGTCCTCGATCGGTTTCGCCGGTGGCCAGGCGAGGCTTTTCGACTTGACCGAACTGGTTCGCCGATCGGTTTTCGTCTCCTTCTCGATCAGCTCGTAATAATAGGACTTTTCCAGAGTCTCTGTCGTGTTTTCTAGGATTCGGACGTGAGCCACATGACAGGGATGGAGAAGGATTGACGAGACAGGGAGAGCGAGACGGTGGACACGATCGAAAGCGGGATGGAACGTACAACGAACACAGAAACACAGAAACACAGAACAAGATTTTTGTAAGGCATGCGACACGTTTCGACGACACACAGACGACGATTGATAGAACACAGGGCGTGTTTCGGGTCGTACACAGGGGCGAGTTAGAAAGAACGAAAAAAAAAAACAAAGAAATCAGCCGTGAGTAAGAAGCACATTGAGCGGCTCGTGCCCGCGATCCGTCTCGCGTCTAATCCCAGATTTAGTCTCGTCCAGCCGAGCTAAACATCTGTCGCGAATCATGCGATACGACTGGTGGGTCGCGGGCACGTCCAGGATGCCTAACTGAAAAGAAGCGCAACTTAACGAGAAAAGAGAGCGATTAACGGCGGTGAACGTCGCGGAGGTAAGATGGCTCTGAACGGACAGAAAGCGTCGGTGAAGCGGAAGCTCGTGGTTGACGGTCGATCGACAAACGCGTTTCTAGCAATGTTGGCAAGCGTTACGAGTGAGCAGTCGCATTTGTCTCGGTGATTGATCGCGAGCAACGATCAAACGTCGCGTCCGATCGACGCGCAAAGTCCTCGAGCCCCGAAAATCTGGCCACGAGCTCTCCGGGCGTTAGCATCTCGACCCCGAGTTCCCCTCGAAAGCTCCAACGCGAGAAACGACGGAGGCAGCGATTGGATTCGCTTTTCGAATCGCTTGATTTTCATTCGTGATTATGTATATCTCGGTTTCGGAGGAACTTGAAGACGTGTGCGTCGCGGTTGTCACATGAAATTGGAGAGAAGGAACAACATGTATCGAGCGAAGAGCTTGCTCGGCTTGGCTGTCGCTTTATTTCGTAATTCCACTTCAAATTTATCAACACTCTGCGAGGAAACACTCGTCGATATGGTTCACGACGTTACCGATCCCGGAACACGTGATTCGGCTGCAGCGGATATAATCGTTTGCGCTGGAACTACCGACCGGTCGAAACGACCGGAATACGTCGTTGCTTTCTTTTAACTGCTAGATATAATTACAACATTTGCAAATTCGGCATTTTCCCACAAAATTATCTTTGATTAACGGGTTATTCCATGCGAAATCGATTACTTTTTGCAGCCGCCATCGTCGATTTTGTTCTAAATGAAATATGTTGTAGTTCATGTGAAATTGGGGGGGGGGGGAAACATCGAAAAAAAACAATGAACGATCAAAATTTGCGACGCAAAGAAGGAGAGCATATCGTTCATTGTTTTTTTCAATGTTCTATGATTTTCTACGATTCTATCATTGAAACAATTGGCTTGTGATAGCTAAAATATGACATAAATAGTCTTGATTCAATTTTGTCTAAATGTCTTGCAAATATTGCATCGAGAATTGTTCCTGATCTTGTTGTCGCTTCATTAGGATTATTTACCATTTCCAATCTTAATTTACTTTTCGACATTATAAAGTTGATTATCAAGGTCGGAAAAATTATTTTGTAATAGCCCAAACCTTTCCGAATAAAACAAGAAAAAATGTAGCTCAATCGGACAAATAGTTCCCAAGATAAAAATTCGTAAGCGATTCCCGTTTTCGCCGAAATGGGCAAAAAGTGAAAACTTTGAAGGCCTGCCATTTCTAAAAAAATTCGAAACCGGCAAAATGATGACTTAAACCCCCCCTAATTTCACATGGACTACAATATATCCCATTTAGAACAAAATCGACGATGGTGCCTGCAAAAGGTGATCGATTTCGCATGGAATGAACTATTTCTCGAAATTGTTCTTCATCTTCCTGAACATTGCGAGCAATAAAGAAGTGCTAATCGATGCGCCCGTAAAATAGCAGTGGAAGTTCCACCGTAATAGTATTTCGACAAAAGTTCGAACCTATCTCTCCGAGCGTTTAAAGTTATCTGGTCGGATTGGAAGCAACGTAGCACACGAGGTGGCCGATTAAACGAGCGAATTTCTTGCGAGGAGAAAGAAACGTGAAACCGGTCGGTTCGAGCGGGCAGGTAATTCTGGCGTCGAGGAACTCTGAGAGACTCTACGAACGCTAAAGGTTCGCGTGGGTACGCGCACCGAATCACGATGTTCGCGACAGCGAGAGGGAAGATCGTGAACCGTGAATACAATAATTGTCAATCAAATATAGATATAATCGGACATCGTTCGATTCGGCTGTCAGCACAAGGACGACGACGACGGCGCAGTCGAGAGCTACCGATTCATGCGAACGTGAGGGAGAAGGGTCTGGGTTTCGGGTTGAAAGATGGACCGGCTGAAAAAAGATAAGAAAAGAAAAAATTATGACCCAGGAAAGGTATGCTTTGCTGGTCGTAGCACGAGTTCGAGATTCCCAACTGTGCTTTATGCTCGCGCGAGATCCGAGATCGTTGCTAACATTGAGCGTGATGTTTCAGGTGATCGATCGTTCGTTTGATGAAAACTCTATGAAAGCCCGACTACTAATGAACAAAGAGAGAGAATGAGAAAATAGCAACGCGGGAAAAGAAGAAAATACAAACACGCCGCGCGGGTATTTTTACTCAAAGTGTTTTTCTCTCTGCGGCGTGTTACGTAAGCTCTCGACGCGGACTACTCGTTTCATTCGCTATCCGAGTCTCGATAGAACCGTCCCAATTTCGTTTCGATCGGTCCGCATCATCGATACACGTCCGCGATGTATAAATAAATATAATCGTCGACGAAGCGTGCATCGCCGGTTCCCCGATGAGTCGCGCGTCGATCGTGATCGAGAATGATGAGAATGACATGCGAATGTGTGTGTCGCAGCTCTCGGAACCCGCCGTCGGCACGTCGCGCGTCGCTCGTTGTGAGGAACGATGACCGGATGATGCGAGTGGCAAGTCCCGTTATCAATTATGTGAGAAAAAGAGAGAGAGAGAGCTTGCAAACTTGAGGCAAAGTCTCGTCGGGTCGGATCGGATCGTCCTCGTTGGATGTCTTGATGGGTGAACCGTGAAACGGGAACGAGATCGATGACGAAGAGGGGTGCGAGTAGATGAAAAGAAAAAAAGTATGCGAGGACGCAAGCCAAATGGAGCGTGTATTAGCCAAAGCTCGAAACTCGGTCAACAGGCACGAATCTATTCGCCATACCTGCGAAGGGTGTGCTTTTTGGCTTTGGCAGGGCGGAGATCAGACCTATTTGCAACAATCGAAGAGCAAAGTCAGGCCAAGGATAACAGGCTGGCTCGCCGTCGGGATTACACGATCGAGCGGAGATCGTTCCTCTAGATACCACGACAAAACTTGTGTGCTCTCTCCGCGCTTGTCACCGGCACGCGGATTTATTTTCTACTTTCCTGCTTCCCGAGAGACACTGGCGTGCCTGTCGTAATTATCCCGCTGATTGGTCGCTGCGTCGCGTCGCGACAACCAATCTCGTGCATGTCCGAGACCAGGCACAAGCACCTGCTACTTTGGCGTTCTACCTAGAATCCTGCGTGTACCGAGCCCGGGAACCAACTCCTACGGTTCTCACTGTACCAAGCTTTCGGCGCGAGGCCTGTCCTCTCAAGAAAGAAATCGTCCCGAAGCTGCACTGAACATTCAAGTCGTTCCCTACGAGTTGAGACGGTAGACGACGAAGCCTTTGGAGAAGTGTCTATGCTCTACTGAAAGATCTATCTTTCTCTTCTTGCAAATACATATTGCAACACAACTGCATTGCGCTGAATTTGCGTTCTAAATTCCTACTAGAAGTTACTACTTGTAGAAACTACAAGCAACTTCCGTAAAATACAAATTGCTTTGAACAAGCGATTTACTTTCCACAGGCCGGAAAGCCTGAAAACAGTGGAAACCGTAGGACGTCCTACTCGAAAAATCATTTGGCAACCTTGTTCCTCGCGGGGAACAACTCCTCTGGCGTCCGAGACGGATCCTCGTCGCGTCAACGAAGTTGCATAACGCGATTATGTAACGATTATCGAATCGGCAAGAATCTTCCGATTTGATCGACGTCCGAGCTCGACTTCGACGAGCGGAAACCGCGGTGAAAATCCGCGGCATTCTCCGTGTCGGCGATTTGTTTCTCTCCGCGGTGAGGAGAACTTACCAGTCACGGTCTGACTCTGAGGTCGTGGCAGAGTGCTGCTTCCTGAGTTGATCAGCGGAGGAGGTGAGGACAGATTCGATGGCAGAGTGCTCGATCCTCCGAACGGCTTCGGACCAATCAGGTTGTTGGAGGTTGGCGCCTGTGTGCGGTACAAGATACTTGGTTACTCTCTGCAGGCTCGACGTCTCGTTCGAGCGTTCTCGCATCGTTCGGTTTTCTCTGGCCGATCGATAAACGAACCGATTTCGACTTGGCCGTTCCAAAACCCTCATACAATTGTTCAATTTCTGGCAATTAAATGAAATGAACAGCTGTTACGTTAGAAACAGCAGAGAGACCTTCAGAGATATACTTGAAAAATTGCTAAATAAATCCGTACGTTGGTCTTAAGGGGGTAGACTCGTTTTCAGGATTAAAAGGGCGCGGGATGCGCGTTTTCATTTCTCGATAATGCAAAGTTGCAGTTTTATGCTTATTTTATTCTATGCTTTAAAAATAGGACTTTCTAGGACGATCGCGGCCTTTTATCTAGCGCTTTTGACTACTGAAACCCCCATCTTTGCATTATCGAGAAATGAGAAGGCGCATCCCGTACGCTTGTAATTCTGGAAACGTGACTCCACCCCCTCAAGCTTCATGAATGATACAGTTACAAAAATGGTCCGTCTTTCAAAGAGAACCGCACGATGCGAAAACGCTCTCGGGCCTGACGACACCGAGACCATCGAAGACAAAAAGAGAAGAACAACGCATACTGTGTGCATCGCATTCCGACAACGAAAAAAAAAACACAGACACAAACGCGAATATTCGTTAGGCGATGAATTAGTTCGAGACTGGGCGATTCTTCGCTCCGCTGCCTTGATCGTGCTTCGATGCGTGCACTGACACCGTCAAGAGCTGGAGCATACCGCGCGCACTGGTCAATCCGCGAGAAATCGCGGCGGTTTTCATGGATTCGGAACGGAGGAGGACCAGATCGAGTCGGGCGCGAGATGGAACATACTTTTCCGGAGAACATAGTCTGGTGTTCAAAGCAGCGGGACCGCGGTGCGCGCGATTGTCATCGGATCGGTAAGGACGTACCTTACGGAGTGTAAGGTTTCGAGTCGCGAGAGGCTTAAGACGGACCGGGCCGGGCCGCGTTGGGACATTACCTGGACTGATCGGAAACTGGGTGGTTCGACGGGCGATGTGCCAAGGCGGGTGGGCTGCAATGCATAAAACGACAGAACGATGTCACGTGGCGGTGGCAATTAAAAAGGGGGAGAGATTTCGGGGAGAAGCCGACCGCGAAGCAACACGCACGCTCCTGATCGCGCCAGGCTAATTAGTCACAACCCGCACCGTTCGAAAAATAGATGATCGACGATCAAGATTGCCAGCCGATGGACCTATTGCTGCGACGAGTCAGCGAGAAGGAAGTCCGCGGATTCGAAGGACGACCCGGTCGAATATCATAACGATGACACTGATCGGAATCGCTGTCGCAATCATCCTCCCTTCGTCTTCCTCGAACTTGCTTCTCGTTCTTTCTTTCTTTCTATTTGTTTGTTTATCTGTTTAGCCCGCGTTCTCGTTACGAGACGTGTCCGAACGAGATTAATTGTCTGTCGATATTGCTCGTCGCGTATCAATTGGCCAACCGGTCCACAAGACACGTAAGCACCGGTGCTATGCGACATGGAAAATCTATGTATACATCTCGTCTATGTAGGTGCAACGCGCGGGCGAATTCGTTTCGTTTCGGTTCGGTTCGGTTCGGAGGTCCGTAAGTTTTTACAACGAAACGATTTGGCCAACCTCTGTGCAACCGGTCTGTATGGTGATCGTGCTCGTAAACGTTTTCGATTCCCAGTGGCACTCGCCGTTCGTGATGCAGCCGTTCCTATTCGGGGACGATACTTGAAGATTCGGGGATCCGTAATCTGGACTCGAGCGATTGTAAGCCTGGAAAAGCGATTAGTGCAAAGCGGAGGCAACACACACACGAGGGTTAACGCATATAATGCATCGAATACTTTTACTCGTTCGCACGCGTGACGCTGTGGAACTTGTCTCGATAACTTTGCGGCAGCGTTTCAGGATTAAACTTCGCGTGAGTACACACAAGCTTTCGTTGATTATAATCGAACCGTTCACGTGCCGTAACGATTAACCGTGTATGTATACTGCTCCATCGATTTCCTCACTCTTTATTTTCTCGAGTCAATCGGTTTGGCGAACGAACGGCTCGATCGTTCGTATGGTTTGAGGAAAGGTATTCGTACGGTGAGCTAATTATAAAGACGCTCGTATAACTGATACCGATGATGTAATATTTATTCGAATAGTCAAGGTAAGTCAGTGTGCATTCTTTGTTCGCTTTGTTTGCTCCAGTTCGATTAATCTTTGTTTCAATTGCGTCTATAATTACGAAAATGGTCTAAGTCGTATATATTTCTTGTTTCGAGATGTTTAAAGGAAAAGGATATTAATGCTTAACGAATTCCATATAATGTTGAATTAACAAGCACTGTCCAACGGTTCATTTTTCACGATATTGTCAAAATTACATTGAATTCATTTAGTTTAAAATAATGTGATGTGAAATAACTGAGACACATTTTTTTTTTAAATTTTGACTTATACCAAATTAAATCAAAGTAGTTAATCGAACTCTTCTAGCTCGTACGAAGCCTGACGAAGTATGGTTCAAAAATTTTTTTAAATAGCCGAAAAATTGTGTAAGATGAGTTTCCCTTTACAATTTTCTTACCATACGAATACTTTTCGAAGCAGTTGTCCGAAATGGAAAGCTTGAATAGAATTTGTACAGGTCCACGATAGCAATGGTAATTTTCAGGTAAGGGCAACGTGAGAGCGGTGCTCTGTGCTGAACACGATAAAAGCGGGGCCCACTTGTAATCCGGTCGTAAGGACACTGATGATACTCACAGAGAATGGCAGCGGCGAGGACGCGTGGTTGCTCAGGGGTGGAGACAGCGGGGCATTCGCGAGCGCAGCGGAAATCGTGCTGGCAGGAGCTCTTCCGCCTCTGGAAATTTCATCAGATTTTTATTGGTGTTTGTCACGCGTTATTCCCATCGCTCTCCTCGCGTTCCGTTCCGTTCCCGTGGAATTTCCGGCGAGTCTTTAATTGCCGAGGAGTTGAACGGTCCGCGTATACGTTCTCCACGGTTTGCTTATCTTCGTTAGGGTTTCGCGAGCCGGGATTATTGTTTCAGGCGTAGGAGGAGTATAGGCGAAGTTCGAATACTCACGGCGGCACGGTGATTGGAACCATGCCAGCAGGTGCGTTTTGCCTGGCGACCAGTTTCGCATGAATGTCGCAGTACAGTTTGTTGTTGATGTTGTAGTAGCCGACGTTCTTCAGGGAGGTGCCGCAGGTCGAGCATTTGAAGCACTCCACGTGCAGGTTCTTCTCCTTGATCCTAACGAACACGCCCCTGCGAACCGGAAACAGGCGAATACGTTCAGCATCCTGTGTCTTTTCGCTCGTTCGTGCGCTCGATCAGAGTGGACAGAGTGCCGTGAGCGTTTTGTCATCGAGATGGACTCGTCACCTCGACGACGGAGGCCGAGAACACGCACTTTGGTGTAGGTGGGCGTGAAACGATGCTGGGTAATGTAACACCCCCGGCAGAACGGTTCGATCGAAGATCTCGATGCTCTGATCACTGTATGTACTATGTGAAAGAAATATATACCTTTATTTAAAAAATATATAATTCTTAAGGGGTGGCAATTTGTCTTTTTGTCCGGGGCAACGTAACCGCTAGAGCGGGCAACACTTCGGAAGCGATTTGTTGGATCGAATCCGTTTTCCCAGGGGTGTGCGGTTTGATCTGATCGAAAGTGTTCTCAGCATGTAATCCCTGTTTCCCTTTGATCGTTCCAGACACGAAAACCATGGTCGTCGCGATGAAAAGAAAAAAAACGGTGCAAAAACGTGTCCACAGAAATACAGTGTCCGGAAAAGTTGTACAAAAAGCAATCACATCGACATATATATATATATATATATATATATGTAAATATCAAAAAACGACAAAAAATGATACTGGAAAAACAATGAACAAAAAAGAACAAAAGAACAAAAATGTCACAACACCGAAAGCACGTTCTACGTTTCGCTCCTGCCGGAACAAGTTCGACGAGTACTGCACCGAATAGTATACAAGATGCGATCTAGATGAGAGAATGAAAAGAATGAGAGAAGACTTCTCGCTAGATGAGATAGGCGAGAGAGAAGCTTGCACGAGTTGCGTGTGCGAGAATGATCGGCGCACGGCTCCCGCACGGGACGATGGAAATGATTGAGATCCACTCTTCAGGATCAGGATTGTTCGATGGAGATGTCGAGACGGGGAGCCGTCCTTCGCTGAAGAAGCGATACCGACGACAGAGGCGACAGAGAGGTTTGGTGCTTCGACGCAACACACAGCAGGAAAAACGTGCAACAACGCGCTCAGAGATACACACACCCGGCAATCCCCATTCTCGATCGACAGAGCACTCCTGACACCGACTCGGTCGATCGATCTACGGTCGCTCGATCAAGGGATGCGCGCTACCACGACGATCGAGCAATCCAGCCGGCCACGATTCCGATGGGAACGAGATCACCCTCAAGTTTCAACACTTCAACACTCGGAGCCAGTCAAAGTGTTGAAGAGAACCAGACTATTGTTAATCGTTGTCGGACGGGCTAATTAAATATCTGAATTGTACTTGTTAATCATTAATTCGTTGCACTTGTACGATTTTACAGTGGCTAGGCAAAGATAGTCTGGTTCTCATCACTCGAAGCCAGCCAAAATGTTGAAGAGAACCAGACTATTGGTTGCACTAACGCAAAATCATTGTCGGACGGGCTAAATATCTGAATTGTCAATCACTAATTCCTTGCACTTGTACGATTTTACAGTGCCAAGCCAAACATTGTCTGGCTCTAAAGATCTCGAAGCGGCGAGCTCGTTCCCACCCACGCAGTGATGATCGTTTCGGTGTACGTTCTTTTACGACGGACACAATTGACAGAAGCGGCGGATAGAATCCTCGACAAAAGCTACAGATATTTTCGGTCGATCAACAACCGGAGTGCAAAAAAAGATTCGTTGGGTGGGGGGTGGCGGCAACAGGAGAAAATATGCGGAGAGAGAGAGAGAGAGAGACAGATTTCACGTGGAAAATAGTTACACGATCACTCGGTCACAGTTGCTACAACGGACGATCGACGTATCCGAAGAGGGAGAGAAGTCCTGTCGTTGCGGCGTACGTATCCACGAATTTTCATTGGAATGGAAGGCCGGAGTGCCGTGTAGTGCATGGAATAGAGGCGTGGGTGACCTCGGCGAGGTGGCCCTGCCGCCAACCGCGTGGCTCACCGACGAGTAAAACTCTGTTCTCGGATGAACTACGACATGGAAGTAGAGAAACCGATCTGTGACTCGACTGGACACCGGCAGGGGATCTTTTAATAGATGCGAGAGAGCAATCAGCTATCTCCGAACGGGAACAACGGTCTTTGTAATCTGTTATCCTAAGCGCGAGCGGATTCGCTCGGTCGAACCGGACCTTTATCATCCCGGTCTTTATCATCAGTTAACACTAAACCTACCACTGCCGGTCAAACGATCGGTTTTATATTTTTCCTTTCATAAATATCGAAATTATCAAGTTGCATACATGGAAATTGATTCGATACATTTTTTTCATCCAAGCAGATATTGTGATAAGTAGACTGCGGATTTTTACGCAAAATAAAAATTGTCTGCACCATTTGCAGGGGACTGGAGGCAGATAGACGTTTAGTTCTCATGTTAATAATTTTAAAAAGCTGCAAACTTCTAACTTTTTCGCTGTTTTAAATGGCAACCACTCATTTTTGCCATAAATGCGTAAAATCCGCAGTCTAGTGATAAGTTCGGTGTTAAACTACCCCTCCGATTGCTACAGAACGTAGAGAATCGTAAATTCGCCGATGGATATTCTCGATCCGATTCGAGCCGAAGGATCCGCGCGGCGCGAAGGAGGGAATCGCCTCGTTGCTGTTCAAGGAGCCGGAGGAAAAACGCTCCTGTTTTCTCTGTCTCGTGCCTCTCCCGATGGCTGCAAGAAACAAGGTAACGGGCCGAGAAGGTTTTTTCCGGTAGCTCGGCGCGTCAACTTACACGATGAGCCTCTCGCATTCGGCACAAATGTTCTGTCCAGGTGGAAGGCTCGATTGCGGCGTCGAGGGCTGTTGCTGTTGTTGCTGCTGCTGCTGCTGTTGCTGCGGTTGGTGTTGCTGGTACTGCTTGGTTTCCGGCGACGACACCGGCCTCAGTCCCGCCAGGGCCGGCGACGACGGCGTAATCACGCCGCTCTGTGCAGTGGGCTCCGCTATTTCGCAAAGAAGTTATCGTACCGGCAGGCACCAGACTGGCGTCTTTCGAGCCAGCTGATCCACGGAAAAAATCACTGGAGAGCGATCACCTCGCCGTTTATTTCTTTTTTCACGGATCGAGACTCCCGTTACGCGTTTTAATTACCGCTGCCGGCCGAGAATCGCTCTTGTGGATCGTTCCCTTTGGCTGGCGCTACAGTTTTCAGCGAATCCGACAGCGAGGAGAACTCTCCGGTGATTCTTTTATCTACATTTACGCAAAACACTGAACGGAGTACAATGGTGCCTCGTTGACTGCCGCATTTTAATCCCACCGTCTTTGGCTACTGAGAATTTCAAGGAGGCTCTTAATGGGCTCCCTAATGACTGCGCCGTGTCTGGAGGAGGCTTGATCATTTTTTCGTAACGGTATTCTCGAATGAAGATGTTAGAGAGACGCTCCGTTGCTTTAAAATGCTCTTAGCTATTCATTTCTGGTTTCGAGCCCCTTGGGCTATAATAATTGCATTGATTACAAGACACAGGAGGTAGGTCGATTAAAATTTCTTTCTTCTCTTAATCATCCTGTTGAGCTTAAACTAATACTCTGATGTCCTCAAATTTTTTTAATATCTACTTTATAGTGCAAGGGGTTGAAGAATATGGACAGCCCTTGCTGTTCCTCGCTCTGCCGACTCCTCAAATGTTAGGAAGATGTGGGAAACCGCGCGACAGTAACCGAGGCAGCCTTGCAGATATGTACAAGTAGAAGTTCGTCGACGATTCAATCGGCTACTAACCAGGCTCGGGAGTCTTTGGTTCTTTGTCCGCTTCCTGGACCATCTTGAACACCTCGCTGTTCTCGGCGTTGTAGTTCTTCTCGTTCTTTTTGAAGTTCACCCTGCGATCGATAAAGAATGTCAGTTTAACGGAAGGATATTTCTCGATGTTTGCAGCAGAGATAAAAGAGATCTTACCCGAGAACACCTCCAGCCAGGACCTCCGCCTGCGCGGAGAGCGTCTCCGCGATGGTTTCCTCGCTGTAGATCCCCACCGGGCTGTTGTACTGTTTATTCACGATGGACTTGATGGAACCGTCGCCCGTTCCATTCAGCTGCAAAAAGAGCAATCATTGAAAACACCTTGGCTGAGGATTTGTACCGTTCGGTGAGTCTGATAGCGATGGATGGTTTTTCTCAAATTCCTGCACCGACTAGAGACTCAATATTTCTGATTTTCAGGCAAATGGAATGATCAAGTAAAAATGATCCCTCTCAGATCTGACAAGGAGAGCACAAGGTCGATGTGTCTCAGATTTGATTGAAATTTTGTCAAGTTATAGATCTCGTTCTCCTGTTAACGTGTATACAGGGTGTCCCACGCAACTGCAACAGGCTGTACCTCCTAAACGGGCGGGAATAGAGGAAAATGTTATAAGTAAATGTTGAATGGCATCAGACGGTGCATACTACGCAACTAATTTTCTGCACTTTTGTGCATCGGTGCATCAGAAAAATGCGACTGCACTTTCTTTTAAAATGGAAACCTACATTTTTGACTGCACCAATCGATGCAGTTTGTTGTGTTCTACATAAAAGCACTAACATACTAATAATACATAAAGCCCTAAACTTATTCGTTAAGAAGTTATCGAAGCTAAAAGTTCACTGAATTACCTACGCTATGTTCCATTATAAATCAGAGGAACTTCGATAACTTCCTAATGAATAAGTTTAGGGCATAAGTATGTTAGTACTTTTATGTAGAGCAGAACAAACTGCATCGATTGGTACAGTCAAAAATGTAGGTTTATATTAAAAAAAAAGTGCAGTTGCATTTTTCTGATGCACCGAAGCACAAAGGTGCATAAAATTAGTTGCGTAGTATGCACCGTCTGATGCCATTCAACTTTTTCTTATAACTTTTCCTCTATTCCCGCCCGTTTAGGAGGTACAGCCTGTTCCAGTTGCGTGGGACACCCTGTATACACGTGTTAACAGGAGAACGAGATCTATAACTTGACAAAATTTCAATCAAATCTGAGACACATCGACCTTGCGCTTTCCTTGCGAGAGGTAAGTGCGCAAGAAAGAGAAAGAATTTGGAGCGAGGCTGAGATTCCGCGATCCGTTTAGCTAATTGACACTAACGAATGGTTTTGGACTGAAGTTGTGGCCGCTGCCGATGTGCGATCCGTCCTGTTTCTTCGCTGCCAACGACGTCTTCGTAACTGGAGTAATGTTGCCCATCGAGGTGGGCGATGGCGACGGCATGCTGGAGCCCAGAGGCGTCACGTGCGGCTTCCATGTTCCTCCTCCTCTGTCGGCGCAAAGGTAGGTTCGATTTCATTACTGTTCAACTCGTTGGGAATCGTCAAAGGGTCGCGACCGTAAACTAAACTCTACAGACTCTACAGTTGTAGAAGGACGCTATATTAACACTTTACCTACCGGAAGCCTATTAATAGGATTTTCAAAATTGTGCTGTACCAAAAGAAAACACAGAAATTTTCTTTTACATTGCAATCTTAAATGAAACTTAGATGACGTTATTGAGGGTGAGTTGTTAGTTCACAATGAAAGTTGCTGTTGCTATTGAAGGTTCCATTAAAAAGTGTTTAGGCATGTACGATAGATTTTTCAAAATTATGCAATAATCACCGGTCGATAATGTGTTAAATTCAACCGCGAAATGAAAGGATCACGACCGTAGATCAATCCTACAAACTCTGCAGTCTTAGAAGGATGCAACGTTAAATTCAATTTCATAAACGTAGCCGTCCTCGTCGATAATCGCCGAGTGAAAGCGTCCCGACCGTGAATTCAACTTCGCAGCCGCTGCAACGCTTCTCGTTAGCAATCGTCAAGGTAAAGAGTCACGACGTGAGCGGAAGGGGGAGCAAGTTTATTCTGGATAATCGTTCGAGGTAATGGGACGCGATATTAAATCGAATTTCATAGACTCTCCCCGTAGGTCATTGATGTAATCGTCGGAGTGAAAGGATCGCGCGCGACCGTAAATTCAATTTCGCAGACCGCGCGAGATACTTCTCGTTAATAATCGTCAAGGCAAAGGGTCGCGACGGGGGCAAAAAGGGGGAGGAATGTTAATGGTGTCTACCTCTGTACGGTGATCTCGAAATTGTTGCCGGCTCTGACGATCACGTCCTGCGCGTCCTTGTGCCTCAGGTTGTACATTTCGGTGCTGTTCACCCTGATAACTGCGTCGCCGGCCTTCAAGCCAGCTGCTTCCGCCGGTGAGCCGCTGTTCACCTGAAACGCGTAATATCCTCTTAACGATCGCGGCTCGAATTACGCTCGGAAATTCCGGCGCACGATCCCCGAATTCTAGTCGCGTTTCAGGAATGGCTTCCTGCGCGTTCCCGTGGACGCGAGAAACTTCGACGATTGGATCGTGCGACCCGGATGATCCAAGATCCACCACCGTTCGGATCCCGTCATCGACGCGCGTCTATTTTTGCGGGACACGCAGCTTGACCAGGAAAGACTCCTCGCTTCTCCAGAGTCCAGGCTCCTCGGACACTATATTTAAGTACGCGTGCAGTGTTACACCTCGAGGATAGAGCATGCTGTACTCCATTCGCGCGAATGATGATCGTTTCTGCTTCCTCGAACGATCCTCTGTGTTTGTCCTTCACCGATCATTCTGGATCGTTCAAACTAGCTAAATGAAATTGACACGCTTGACCCTAAACTCGCGTCTCAACCAGTCAATGAAATGTGAATTTTATTATCGATTTCCGGCGGAGAAAATGAATTGTTTTCAACAGATTGCGAGGGATCTAGGAATCGAACGCGATGATTGGGATCGCGACGCTGCCGATCCGCGTGACTTGTCGCGTCGCGAATCTTTGTCTTTCCTCGCGCAACAGACGCCGCGCCGCGCCGCCCGGCAATTAAGGAAACGGATTACTTCGCGTGATCAACGGGTCGCCGTAAATCATCGTAATTTATCGCGCGTTACACCTCGCGCGCTCTTGCAGCCTTACAGCCGCGTGATTGCGCGCGAGGTTAATTACGCTATTAATATGTTTGGTAAACGGCGCGAGAGATCGATGGCGCGCAGGGTGGGGGGGGGGGGGCTCTTCTCCGCGATCCAGCGAGTGCCGCGATCGATCCGACCAGCCAGGACAAAAGGGAACGCCAAGTAAAACTCATTAAGGGAACCACCCGCGGCTAGATCATGCCAGCTTTTATATATCCTCTCGGTTTATTCGACGGATTCGGGGACAATTAATAGATCCAGCGTGATCGAGAACCGGCCTCGGCCCCCTTCTATAAATACGACCGGTGATTTATTACCGGTATTTTTATATCGGGAGAGATTTCCAACGACAGGGAGCCACGCTCGGCTGCCCCGACCACTTCTAACAAGCATGCACAGGCGCCGAATCATTTTTCCAGCGGTCTGGCGCGCCGGAATGTAGGTCGATGCCCCGGGATCGCGCACAGACCAAAACCTTTCCGATTATCCACTCGCAGGAGACGGAGGATCTCTGTTTCTAGAGACAGAGGGTAGCGTCTGGTTAATGCCGGCTTTAATCCCTTGCGGTCCGCATTTGTTTCACCATTTTCCGACGGCGCACAGTGGGTAAAGACCTGACTCGATTCGAAATCAAAGAACTTTCGATAGAAATGAGGTAGAGCGGTGAATTTTTTTTTAAATTAAAGCTGAAACTTTGCAGAATATAGGAAAAATAGGGAGATTACGGTACGAACGGTTTTTAACCTTAGGAAAATTTGTTAAACCAGCACAATTTTAAGAAAATGTGGTTTCTCTGTTACCACAGGCAGAAATCATTTTTTTTTAAACATGCTATATATCATTTCCCGTAGATTTTTTCACGCTGATATCAAATATGGTTTCAAAATTTGTCTACGACCTCAGGATTTGGCAAGAAATCGATTTTCGTGAACACAACTTATGAAGTCATTTTTTCGTTAAAATGAATTGGTAACCCCCTAGTTCGAAGGAATATTTTATTCTCGTATATAAAACACATTAAAAATAATCATAAAATAATCATACAGCGTGACTGTAATTCATTACAGTACAAAAAACTACGAGAAATGATGTGTCGCGCGTTGAAAGAAAATTTTTTCCGCGCGTAGTATTGGAAAAAGCACAATTTTCTTGAAATCGTGCAGTTTAACGAATTCTTTCAAGGTTAAAAAACGTTCGTACCACAGTCTCCATAATTATCCCATATTCTGCAAAGTTTCATCTTTCATTTAAACAAAATTTCTCATTTCTATCGAAAGTACTTTGATTTTTACACAGATTTTGTCGGTTTGGCCCATAGTGCTGCGCACGGTTTCACTTTCAATGATTTGCAGTCTAAGCCCCGCTACACACATCCGTTTCTATAACGTGCAGCGCCTAATTGAATCCATAGTGTCTCAGACCGCAATTCCGGTACCGCACGTCAGAAAAACGGACGTGCGTATCGGGCCTTACATCCAAAGTTCGGAACTTACAATTCTGTGGTGCTACACAAGAGATCGACACAACACTAGCTGAACCGAACCGCAATGTCGATTCTGACCAGACACAGTACCGCAAAGGATTAATCTGCCGCTGTAAATTTCCGTCGGTTCCCCGGAATCAGGCCAGAGGGTGAGTCGTAAGTCGTCCGTTCGATTCGCTTGTTCGGCCGCCTCCAGAAATAGGAAGCATCGCCGTGGCATCACCTGTGCCACCGTATCCCAACGATACGTCACTACCTCTTACTGGTCCTTTGAGGACGAAACGATCGTACAAACCGTTTACACCGTGGTTGGGATCACCGGTCAGCGGAAATATCCGAGAACTCGGAACCCATTCGGTCGATGAGCAACGAACCTCTGACCAGCCGGAGGACGGGGCTGTCCCTAGGTCCGCGACCACGTAGGACGTAAGTCAGGGTTAAGCTTGGTGGGCACCGTGAAAGCCTGCCTCTAAAAATAGTCCTGGACCGGTCTAAAAATAAGCGACTCACACGTACAAGCGGCGCGGCCACACGCATCACAGTGGTCGGAAATCGCCAAAACGTGGTCAAAATAGGCAGAAGTACTTCAATTTAGTTCAAAATTGATACTCATAGGTTTTTCGGGTCGCTGATTATAAATCTGAGGTCAAAATTACAAAAAACAAAATGGCGGATTCAATATGGCGGATCCGTAACCCAAAAAATTATTGGACTCTCTTGAAAATTAGTATTCCCATATTTTTCGTGCCGGTGAATGTGAATCTGATACCAAAATTACAAAAAAAACAAAATGGCGGATTCAATATGGCGGATGCGTAATCCAAGACTTTATTAGACTCTCTTGAATATAATTTCTCTGTTTCTTGTGTCGTTGAATGTGAATCTGATGTCGAAATTAAAAAACAAACTGGAGGCCGGGTATGTGAAAAAAATTATGTATTTCCACATATATTTTAGCACATTATTTTTATATATTTTATTTTATATTCGTTACCGGTCGCTAAGAAAATGACGATAATTCATAAGGTCGCAATAGGTCGCAGAAAAATGAAACGTACACTTGTTTAATAGCCTTAACAGCTCCTTTTCCAAACAAAATGAACGCTTGATCGCGATTGATAAGCAACTTTTTCGTTAATACAATGTACCAGATGTGCAGATTTCTCTTCTTCATCTCCCGGAGCTTTAAAAAATTAAATAAAGCAATAAAATCAGAATATTATATGAAATTAGGACATGCCCGACAATAGCAAGAATGATAAACCAGCGTTACAGCGCGATAATAAATCGCAGAAGTAATTTCAATTATGGTTGAAAATGCCGGTCTTCTAGAACTACTAACTTTGATCTTACGTATCTCCGACAGAAGTACGTATTAAATATTGGCTGTAACAAAAAAACGTGCACTGGAGCCTTATAAATAAAGTACCATTATACAGATTTTTAAAGAACGGAAAAAAATTTTCGACTTTTGGCCACGATTTGGTGATTTCCGACCACTGTGGCGCACGTCGACTCGTACACCTCGAACCATGAGGTTCAGACCGAGAGATAGAATGCGCTATGCACCACCAAGGTGCAGCAGCTCGTATAGTCTTCAGCGTATGACATATCTGGCCGTCCGTTTTCATTCCGCGCTCTCTGACCGAGCCGAGCTTGCGAACCGCGATGAATGAACGAGAGTACGCGCTCTCTGCCCGTACTCGCACGCGTACTCGTCGACGTACGCGTGTTCCGAGCGAGTACACGATGTCTCGCGGTTCGGCGCGCGCCTCGCGTAATAATAGCGTAAGGGCACGTTTATGTCGGAGCCGCGACAGAACCTGTAACACCGTCGATCCGACGCGCGCCGGCACAACATGCTCGGAAATATCTTTCTCTGGAGCGTTTCGGAGCTGCGATCATTGTAGAGCTTATTAATTCTCTGTACAGCAAGAATCGCGACTGTCCTCCTAAAAATGCGACAGCTTTCGTAGAAAATACTCTTACAAGTAACACTATCCAACTGATACTCACTGATCTTTTTTTTTATTAAAAGCTTAATTGAATATCCCTATAGGGGGTTACAAAGCTATACGTTAGTAATATATGTACATCTTACAGTTAAACATAAAATTAAAGTACGTAACTTTAAATCTTTAAATTATATTGCTTGAAAAAATTGAAGAGAAGATAACATGCCTGAATATTCGGTTCATAAAGTAACGATCTGATATTTAAGGGGGATCTATACCCTCGGATTATAACTAGAAAGGAACTAGAATCTTTACTAGATTTTGGGTCGAAACATGGGTTTGCAAGCCTCGACTTTTTGTCCTTATTTGAGCAGATTTTGGGCTGGGTGAGGACTCATTCTATAGAGGAAGGTTAAATACAGCGCGCTCTGCTATTGATTTAACGAGATTATGTTTATATGTAATAATATGAGTGCCCAAAGTAGAGAGAAAATGGAGAAAAACAACCGCAGAGTTCTCAACTAGTACTTGTCCAAAGCAGTAGCAGAAAATATGTGAAAAGATCGGTTCTCTCGAGATTCTGGGAAATGGTTGATCCATTGTGAGAATAAATCGGTCACGAATAGTGAGTAGCAGCTTTTTCGACTCGGCAGAATTGTTGATTCCGAGGACCACGTAGTATGTAGGTGGTTGCGAGGGTCGTTGAAGATTTTTCACGCTTAGGAAACGTTCGAGGACGCGGGTGAAGCCACGTCCGGTAGCTAGTTAGCTGCCGGGCATTATTAATAACGACGCGTCTAAAAATAGAGCCGAAATATGTGTGACGCGGGCGCAAGTAGATGCACTTGAATGTAGTCGAACCGAGAGGGAGAATACGCCAAGGTGTACGAGGTACGCATTCCAATGGGCGGGTTATCAGAGACGGATCCATCCCACATTCCATGCTGGAATGCATCTCTGCTCTTTTTTCTTTCTCTCACTTTGAGGGCTTAAGGCTTCGTTCATACGTGCCCTGTCTCCCTCTCTCTTTCTCTTTTGCTGTCCCTTTCTCTCTTTCTCGGTTGATACAGCCTCGAAAAACGTGGACCGAGCCGCGCAGAGTCGAGTCGCGGCCGGAGGGAACGGGCCTCGGTCAGTGACACCGGTTCCAATCGGACCGAATGAAAGGGAACGCGTTCGGAAGGAAATAAGTCACCGATAGTACTCGTTGCTGTCGCGTCTCTCTCCCCTGCTGGGTCCTATTTCGTCCTAGATTTTAGCGGTGGTCCTACCAGGTGCTCATCTAACCGGTACAATGCGATTCACTCCCGGGAAACTGCTTCCGACCACTGTAGTAATAACTAGACTGCGGGTTTTATGCTTTTGTGACGAAAAGGGGTACGCTCAGTTTGAAACAGTGGACATATTTGAAACATTTAACGCCACCGGCATATTACTTTCATCTTAATGAGATAATTAAAAGAAGAAAGAAATTTTTATTTGGCGTGGAACGAACCTCGAATGCCCATTTTGCAGTTTAGATCAGTGAAAAGATTAAAAGAAATTATGTATGACACTATTTCCGAGCATGATAGAAGGAAAAACAAATTTGCTGTATTGCTACTCGCAAGTAACGCAGACAATTTTTGCTGTATGACATTATTTTCGACTTTCTAACATGATTAAACACTTGGCCGTTACTTTTTAAACCAATGACCATAAAAGGTGTTAGGTAGCGGCCAAGTTTGAATAATTTAGCCCTTCATGCATCTCTTTAAAAATTAAATAGCGTTCTTTTAATATTCTTTGTTCTTTTAATAGCGTTTCGTGTAAAAGGAGGTAGTGCGAGAACTTGGCTGGTGCACTACTGTGCACCTAGATAAAATTTTTTCATATCTGAAATAAATTAAAATCGTACTAATTCTGTCATATCTTATATCCCACAGACTTTGAATTTGAAGAATTCAGAATTTGAACATTTCCAAAAGCCATAATAATTGCATAAAGATCCGGAGTCTGGTAATGACATTGTAGTTCGTTGAAAGATATTTGACACGTATTTTTCTCATCCGCAATGATCCTTATCTGGGGGGTGAAAGTAGCCCTCGTAGTTAGGGGTGGAAACTAGATGATCTAAAAAGGAAGTATACGGAGTATTCATCGCAAGTTTGTCTCGTCATACGGCACTGGGTTAAAAGAACATTTGTAAGCCGTATGGGCAGCGGCGAAGAAGAGGTAGGAAATCTTAACGAATCCTGAGAATTTGAAAAAGATAGTAGGGTCTATGATGCAAATTCCGTGCGCGATTCGACGTGGAGCATTCGGCGAGGATAGCCGACGCCGTAAAGCTCCTTCTACGGGAGGCTGAATATCACTGAATACCGATGACGCGTTCTCGCCTCGAGAGATTCGAGGATTTTTCGCGCGGGTACGGATTCCGATGGTGGCGATGCGATTTCGATCTGTCGCTGGCTGCTCCGGTCGACCGTGAAGCGAGCGTGAAAACGGCTTCGGGCGAAAGCGAAGAAGAGGGTCCGGTTGCGAGTGCTGCGATCCGCGAATTCAACGGAAGTGGGACAACGAGGGAGTACCGGAGGTTTCTTCTTGGAAGTGACGGTGGATAGTGGATATCGGCGAGGAAACGAGCGAATGTTTCCGAAAGTGGTTTCGATTCCCGGAGGCGCGGCCGATTAGACCCGATGACACACACTCGGCCCGGAAGTGCGTCGACGCTCGTCGACGAGCGCAAGCGGCTCTTGGTTCGCCACAAAGAGTCCTTGTGTATCGAGACGATGCACTTCGGTCGATGACGCGACGCACGAATCGCTGGGAATGAGCTCACCTCGCCTCTTCGTCGACTGATAATGACGCCGACGTCGAAGCGCGGTTTTAACGACGTCGATTACAGTTATCGGCGCTAGTACTAACCACCGCTACCGTTTTTATCCGTCCTCTTCAGGCTCTTGCGGTTCTCTATCCGCCCTGGTATCGGCGAACCTGCGGAACTAGCTAACTCCTGATGATTTTTGGAACTTGGACTCTCATGGAACTATGCGAGACCGGCATTATCGTGCAAAGGAGAAAGTTGTTGAGAAAATGTTGAGATTCGTGACGCATCCCAAAATGATCGGGAGGGCAGCTTCGACAGGTTCGGCCTCCTATCAAGCGCCACCGAGCTATTTTCATAGGCTCCTCTTTTTGATTATTCGTCTACTGACGCGAAGAATCGGCTAGGAGGGAGAGGTGCCCGCCCTGATATCGACGAACCTGCGGAACTAGCTAACTCCTGATGATTTTTGGAACTTGGACTCTCATGGAACTATGCGAGACCGTCGTTATCGTGCAAAGGAGAATGTTGTTGAGAAAATGTTGAGATTCGTGACACATCCAAAAATGATCGGAGGGCAGCTTCGGCAGGTTCGCCCTCCTATCAAGCGCCACCGAGCTATTTTCATAGGCTCCTCTTTTTGATTATTCGTCTACTTACGCGAAGAATCGGCGAGGAGGGAGAGGTGCCCGCGAATGCGAAACACTTGGTGACGCGCGGCTCTTCAAACTATAACGGATAATGTCGTAATCGGCTCGGCGATTACGAGAATGACTGCGGGGTGTCGTGTTACCCGCGACGTGGATTCACGAGAAACGCTACTCTAGCACACGGCCGAACACACGGCAGGGAAGACTGATTTCTGGTCAGACTTTTGGCAAATTTCCCGCAACTGCCTCCCACCGTGGCCCCTCTCCTCCTCTCCTCATTCCCGAAATCGAATCGGCATTTACGATGGCGCTCCTAAATCTTCGGACCTCGTCATCGAGATACAATTTCACTCCGCCTTGTCTGGCTTTTCTCGGCCGTTCCGCTGACAACGAGGCGGAAACACGGATAAGACAGCGTCCGGAGAATATTCACGATCCAACGGATCATCACCGCGGTGGCGAACGAGACCGCATTATTCTCTCGACGTCTCGGAGCCGACCGGAATCCCTAGCCAATTGCAAAACTAAGGTTTCCCAATCTTTATCGCCCTCTTGTCGATTGTGTTTTCGAGTTTTAATGCTGTCTGTTTTACAGCTTGCAAAACGAACCTGCAGCCTTCGGCGTGGTAAATCAAAACAGAATCACTTCTCAGGGTTTCACAAAGCCATTTGTCTTCATAGGCTGAAAGATAGGTTCCAACGAATTCATTCTTTAGCGTCATTCTCCGCCGATTATTAACGTTCCGACGCAATGTGTTACCTACACCTTCTGTGGTTCGTTATTCTCAAATGCGAATAAACTCTGTTCCACAGATTCAAAGGAGGGTTCTAACCAGTTCATCTGGAAACACGAATCAATCCAGTATTCTTTGGTGTCGCAAATCGGAGCATCTTCCACAAAAATGCAAAACAGTTCCCTCGAAACTGGTACGTAAACTCTCTTTTATTCATCATCCTCGAGAAAAAGGAGTCTCGCAACATGAAAATTGTCCTGCTTGATTCTTACTGTAGTAGTTTTCAAAAATTCACGATTATACACTGGTGTTTCCATAATGGTTTGAATCTTTCTACCGGTTTAAAACGCACCGCGCTCATTTTCGTTACAAATGCATGCAATCCGCAGTTTAGTTACCAAGTCTCGCGTCCAAGATCAAAGACTCGATCTCGCAATGCACTTTGGATGCGCTCCTCCGCGGTACCAGCTAATCATTCCGACTTGTACCGTTTTGCTCGGCGAGCAGGGAATTATTCTCGGATTTTAATGAACTCTGTTTGATAGGTTGCGAGAAGAGTCCTGGCGTGTAAGCGTGAAAAGAAACGGTTCGTCGATGGTGGCCGACTCCACGCAGCGCCGCTTCAGCAGCCGAGAGAGCAGCCGAGAGGAGGAGTAATCGTGTAAAATAAAAGGGAGCCATGGCGTCGGGAAAACGGTAAAAAAGACGGGTAGTCGGGAGGACGCGGAGAGAAATAAAAGCGATATTTTTATATCCACGGGTGTAAGCTCGTCGGTGGCGGACGCCACCGGGCCTCGGCCTCTATTAATATCCACGGGCCGGGCTTCCTTTCGGCCTCCGCAGCAATTCTCTTTGCACCGGCGAACCAACGATCGGCCACCGGAAAGATAGCCTTCGATCCGAGAAAAAAGAACGAGCGTTAGGTAACGTCCGACTTCCGGCAACTTCCGAGTACCGGGTCGCGTCACTCTTCCGAGAGAATGGTCGCCCGAATTTTATTCTATTGGGTCGTCGAGAAAGTCATGACGGATTGGCCAATACATTATTGATTGAAAATTACCCAAAAATACGTCATGACTTCCCCGACAACCCAATATTAGGTCATTTCGTCAGTTGTCTCGTTTCTTGACGCTTTAACAGTAAACCTACCACTTGCCGGTCAAATAACCGGTTTTAGATTTTTCATCTTACGATTATTGAAATTATCAAGTTGCTTATACTACCCTGTTCAAGAAGTTCCGGGACAATTCAAATAATACACGTACTATTCACTTGTTTGTCAATTTCTATTTCGTCACCCTCAAAATAATCGCCATTGCTAACAATACATTCTTGCCAAGGTTTTCTCCACTCTTCAAAACATCCCAAGAATTTTGTTTTGTCTTCTCAATCGATTTAAATCGACGTCTCCGTAGCGGTTGTTCTAATCGCGAAAAAAGAGAAAAGTCGCAGTTTAATTTCGTTTTTCGCACGAAAGTTAATGTAGATACGTTGCTCAATGAATTTCAACATTATGAAAATCGCCGCTTGTTCGAACCTCAATTGGCAAAATCAACTGCTGTTTATGTTTATAAACTATTCGACTGATCTGAAGTTGGCAACGCAAATATTTTCTAAACAGGTGTAGTAACTACATAGAATAAAAATAAGAGAAATGGCATTGCACGGTTTCTCGTAAACGAGACTGTCCTGGAACTTTTTGAACAGGGTAGTATGTAAATTGATTCGACAAATTTCTTTATCGAAGCACATACTGTGATCAAAATTGCACAAAATCTAAATAAATAGAGCCTTGTCATTTTTGTAAGCTAAAACATTTTAATCGCTCTTAGCGCTCGGTAAGTTCAGTGTTAAATTATCATTAGAAGATTTTCGTTCGCGTATGGGACGACTGAATAGTTTGTTTATTCGATAGAAGAATGTTCAATAGACGCCCTGTTCGGAAAATGTATATCTTCGCTATGATAATGTCTTTTTTCCGCAAGGGATACGTTGCATTCGATGACGCATTGATAGCGAACGCGTTAACGATTGTCGATCTATAATCACGATCTAAGCTCGATAGACTGTAATCACCGGTTCTATAAACAGTGATACAGCTGTTATTAAATTCTTCTCAAGCGATATAATCGAGCTAGCTTTGACGGTCTCACGTGACTTTGTACTGCTATTCTCACATGGCATATCGAGACGATTTCAATTGATAAGTAATTGTTTAATTACACTACAAACTACTGCGTATATAGCACCAATGGTGGTGAATAAAATTTGTGCTGTATACATCGGCGACAAACGGAATTCTTCAGATTCGCATTCTTATTTTTTCAAAAGACATCTTAGTTAGTAACGTCATAGTTAAACAGTCTGAAGACTCATAGCTGTACGTTTAAAGAATTGCTACGGTACCAAGCGTTTCGCAAGACTTCGGCGTGCTTGTATTTAGTAGAATCAGATGTTTATTTGAAAATCATTGAACGTCGGAATGAAATCGTGTTAATGCTGTTAATAGAGCTGAATTCTGCAGGACAATGTACATTTAAAGAATTACAAGAGTTCGGCGTGATTGTATTTAGTAGAATCCAATCTGTATCCTAAAATCATTGAACGTCGGAATGAAATGGCGTTAATGCTGTTAATATTAGAACCAAATTCTGTAGACTGGAGTTTTTGAAGTGTTCGAGCTCGGAAGCTAGGAGACGAAAGCGTCGAACGTCTTTATCGCGAGGCGGTCGTCGCCGCTCGTGTCCGCGAATGCACGGTCGGCCGCTGCGCTGGCCTTGACTGCATTTGCATTTGCGCGCAAAACGACAGAAAAAAGTATATCGCGAACGAGTTTCGTTGCCTTCCAGCCGGACAGCTCGAACAATTGAACTGGTACTGGTGGTCGCAGTGAAAAACTCCTGTTCGTGGATCGGCCGGGTCTCGAGGTGCACGATCGCGCTCGGAAACAGGACATGGGACACGGGCCGGTTGGGATCGTCTCGTATTGGCGAGACTCTCAATTCGAAGTCATAACGCTAAATCGAAAATATTAGCCGCGGCTACTCGATAATTTCTAGGATACAATTCATGATATCTTTTTACGCACTGTGCAGTGGCGCGTTATTACTAGTTGGAGCCTTGGGCAAAGTAGCATTTCGGGGACTCTCAACTAAATAACTTTACGAGAAAAACGTAGAATTTGGATCTTGGACCTTGGTATGTGTTCGGGGCTCCCTTTTGCTTGGTCACTAACTATAATCGTTCATATCTTTAATCTTCTCTCTGTGTAACAATACCTTTTGGACCAAAGTGAAAGAAGAAATTCGATTCATACTTGATTCTTCTTATTTTATCGGTTTTTAAATGATAAGTAGGTAGACAGCGGATCTTTATGCAAAATAAAAATGTACTACCTGAATTGCAATAAACTGGAGTGAAATAGAAATTTATTCTCTTTCTTAGTACGTTTAATGGGTTGAAAATAATGTAACAGCATTTTTAAATTCTTCTAATATTTTCATTGTTTCAAATTGCACCCACTCATTTTTGTCATAAGTGCAAAAATTTGTAACATATCACAGATAGTATTCCTAGACAATTTTCGGAGATTTTCCATTCGTCGACTTTTTGCTTCCGTTTTTGTCAGCCTGAGGTTCATCCGCACTCCATACACGGAGAGAAGGTTAAAACCATTGAGCAGCTGATAGTACACACGCACCATGACGGACCTCGTAGATAAAAAGTTCGTTGGAATCTAAGTGGAACAGTCGGGGTGCTGTCAGTTGAACCGAAAGTCGAAACGCATTCGAGTGCCGTGCCGTGTGCAACCGGTTGGTTTTCCCGCGATCCCTTCGCCCCTCGAAACTTGTATCTCCAAAGTATCTAGGCCAAAACACCCACGGCCACCCAATTTCCGACCGCGTTCCCACCGCTGTTTCTTAGCTAGCAAGCTCGGTCGTTCGAGGACCAGACTTTTCCTCAAGCGATTTTATTGTCCTGTTTACTCTCCACCTTCGAAAGTTGCATAACCCTTGAACAACAACATCATTCTCCAACTGCGAAATAGACAATTCTCATCGTTTTGCTTCTCGTATAACAAAATCAACACGCTGGAACGAGACGAGAACGATTCACGCGCGACTACCGGCCCGATAAGATTAATTGCCCGACGCCCAAAAGACCGCGGATGTTTACGCAAACTTCTATCGCACGGTGGTCGAACACCGAGAATTCAAAGTAAAATAGAATCTCCCGATGTAAAAGCAGGAGATTCTGCTAAAAGATCCGTTCTATTCTCCGCTGTGGATCTTTTTATAAGCTGTGAAGTCGCGGGGATCGGCGATCTAGTTGGAAAACGATGTTAGCTCTGTCTTCGTTGATCGTGAACCCTGCTCTCGTATTTCTGACCGACGGCGCATCTGCCGCGGACGGAACTGTGTCAAGATTTAATGGAATCTATTGTTTGCAGGTCAACCGGATCTATCTTGCGGAGGATCTCTGCGGTACTTTGATCGAGCTGTGGACCACGTCGATCAGCGACAGCGTCTGGATCACGAGTTTCGACGACGGTGCGGTTCAGAGTACACATTACCACGAAAACAAGTAATTCCGCGAGGCATTCTTAGAGTCTGAGCCCCGAATATCACACGTCATGTATAATAACGTGTCTGCATGAGGGTGGAATTCATTAAATGCTCATAAAATCGTTTTCCTCAAATATCTACTAAACTATTTACCGCGTCGAAAAAATGTTTCAGACAGAACTTGTAGATTTGGACAGGCTGCGTCTTTTATGTGCTATCACCTTTTTTCGTAAAACGAACGGTTTCCGAGAACAACAATTTTTTCTAAAATGTGAAAACGAGCCACCCTAGTCCGCAGCTTTAGAGTCTCAACTGTGGACCAAACGAGCGAATGCTGATTTATGTTGATTCTGAAAGAATTATTCGATCATGGTTCGTCCTGCGTTACGTGCGCGAACGTTTTTCGATGCGGGAAGAGAACGAGTATTCGCTGGATTGGTCTAAACGCACTGTAACGAGTCGAATCAGTAAACAGCGTCGGCCGCGACACGGTCGCAGGTGGAATTGGCGATTGGCGAGCGAATCGGTGGAAGGTGTTGGCAAATCCGTTGCCAGAGCATTCCTCAGTGACCGTCAACGAACCACCGGCCGATTGATACGAGGATTTATTGGCTGAATAGAATGATTTCGAAGCAAGCCGCCTAGTCGCGAGGCACGTCTATCCGCTCCGAGTTATGTAAGCTATGTATTCGTGGTATTTTGGCGAGCAACGCGTGCAGCTGCGGATGCTGGCGTTCGCCGTCGAGACCGAGCGATCTTAAACAAACCGAGCTTGTTTCGTCATCGTCGGCCAATTGTTATTCCGCCGTTGTTGAATCGGGTTCCGTTGCGCTCGCGCTTTACCGCACCGTGCCGATTCGGCCCTGCGAAAGAGAGAGAGAGAGAGAGAAAGTTCGATGCACAAGTCCCCCGACGAATCTAGCCTTCGTGGAAACCGTGGCTCGCACCCTCGTCTCCTTTTGCTTCCTTTCTATCGTTCGGCAGAATTACGACGTTGCAGCCGGCGACGTTCTGCACCGGATTCGGATTCGAATCAGCTATCGCCACCCTCTCTCGAGTACAGGTTGCGCCAAAACAAGCGTCGCGAGACTAATTTGCAGTTTCGATCGTCTGTCGACTATGTTCATCGCTTTGTTCGATATATATCTCCTCAGTTAATCCGAAAGGAGCACGTGATGCCCCGTGGGCCACTGATTTCACGCCTGTTACGATCGGGAGCGAATAAGCTACGCCCATTCGGGACGGTTTACACGAAATGAGCAGGACTAATTCACTGAAGAAGGGAAACTATTCAGAATTGGGAGTTATTATGATGTTCAGAGCTGGAGTTTTAGTCGAGCTCAAGTCTAAGCAACGAAGCCACGCCCACTCAAACCACTGTACAAGGAAGAAGATCCCTTTTTCTACTGAAAAGGGAAGCATTCGGAGTCGACAATAATGCTGGTCGTCGCAGCGATTTTTTTGAGATTGTAATATCCGAAAATCAGAAACGTAGGCTGCTCTGTGGGGCACTGCAATGGCCCCGTTCAAGTCAGGAGTAACGAAACCACGCCCATTCGGGGAGCCCAAGATAAAATAGCATCCTAGGACGACGTGCTCCAGGGCTTTTTAGCGATCGTTGGCCATGCTCAGTCTAATCTCAGCTTCTGTCGTTCAATTCGAAACAATTACGAGCGATCGAGTATTTGGGCTCGGAGCCGCGGAAACACGATACCGTGTGGTTTATCGTAAATCGGAAGATATTCCTCGGTGGCCGAGAAGCCCGACCGCAACGGCGTTAACCGTTAAAACGTTGCGATAACTTGCGTCGAATGGACGCGGCTTACGTCCGACAGGCTGGACGCGAGGCAACGATTTTAAGCCGTGATTACATTTCGACGCGAAACGGAGCCGCGTGAAATCGGGCCTGCTAGACATAAACAGAATTCGCGAACGGTGACTCGACGCGGCGCGGCTTATTTTCGATAATGACGAAAATATCGCCGGTCTCGACACCCGACTTGCCGCGTTACCATCTTCTTCCTCCCCCATCTGCTCCTCTCTCTCCTCTCCGTTCGCGTTTCGTTTCCGAGCGCAGAAAAGAAAAAGAGAAACAAAAGGAACGGGGCGAACGTGCAATAGCATATATTTCCCGGCGGAACGACGCTTCTTTTAATAGAGACCGTCCTCCAACAGATATTTACGAAAGTTTGTTTCTATGTTTAGCGGGAATGATGTGTAATTTACTTCGGATTCGTTTCTCGCGCCGCGATACTTCATTTTTCAGCGGCGATCCGGTAAATCGCTCTCTTCCCACGCGCCTGGCAGAATCCCAGATGTTGCCACATCCGTGTGTTAACCTTTATCGGAAGGAAGTCCCCGGTTCAGAGTGTACGCGAAGGTATTTTCGACCGAGGTTGGGCTACCTGTTACCGTCAATCGTTGCGCAATATTGTTGCCGGCCCGAGAAGCTGTCACACCCCCTGGGACCACACGCTTTTATTCATTTATTTTCCAATTAACCGGGCTACCGCTTGTTTACCGGACGGCGCGACGCAAATTCTCGGATCGGAGATCGAATTCGTCGCCTTGGACGTTCAGCTTCAACTGGCACGCGCACAATTACGCCACTCGCGAACGCTGCAGAGGGTAAACAAACAATCTTTGCTACATTTCCCTCGATTTCCCGGAATCGTGCTAATAACGAGATCTCAATCTGCTGTCCATTGTTATCAAAGCTCGATACAATACCTGAGAACGTCGTCTATTCCAGTGTTATCGCTAGACTGCGAGCTTTATGCATTTATGACAAGAATGAGTAGATGTAATTTAAAGCAGTAAAAACATTAGAAGAATTTTCTTCATTTCACAATCTAGTAAACACATTAAGAAAGAAAATGAGCTCCTGTTTCACTCCAGTTTGTTGCAATTCAGGTACAACATTTTTATTTTGCATGGAAATTTTAAGAAAGTTGAATGAAATGAAATCCTATTTTTAATGGGGACAGCCTTTGTAGATCTAACAAAAAAAACAAAAGATCTAAAACGAATCACTAAATAAAAAATGCTTGCATTGATTGCAAGACACAGGAGCCAAATAACAATTATTTTCTTCATTTAATTATGCTATTAAGCTGAAACTAACACATTGATGTCCTTAAATGTTTTCAACATGTCCATTGCGTTACATGTATCCATCTTTATCATAAATGCATAAAATCCGCAGTCTACTTAGCACAATGTCTCATTCCCGTGAATCAGGGATGTCAAAGTTCAATTAACACTGAAATAGAAAGAGCGATTTGTTTTCAGCTGGACAGCAACGGATAGCAGATTGAGATCGCGTCAACACGATTCAGGAACGAGAGGTCTTGCGAGGAACGTATTAGCAGGATAACTCGGTAACGCGGTCAACGGGACTGATAATTAAACAATTGTCAGCGACGACGATGCAGGCGAAGCGTCGACGAATCATTGGTGAAACACGCGAACAGTCCCCGTTAAAACCGCGTTTCGTTCCAAGTGAAATTCTCCGGACACAGGCAGGGCGAGAACGGTAATTAACCCGCTAACAGGAAATATTAGTGAATATCCTACGCTCGTTATCCTAGTCGGCGATTAGACACGGGAGAAGCGACCGCTAACGATGGAAACGCACTGTATCGTCGTAACGTTGTAATCGGCTAACGACACGCAGAATTTATGTCGAGTCCTTGCACGACGCGATAACGTGCATCGTCCGCCCGACCAAATATCGTGTAACAGCACGCGCGCCCACGTTGCACCGAGTGCATCGAGTGCAAACAGCGAGCAGAGGAAATCTATGCGACGAGTGCGAGAACGCGATTTGCCGGCATTGTCCTCGGAGAGAGGACATTCTTTCCAAATGGATCTTCTTTCGCCGGCGAACGTTTTAGCGGTTGTTTATAAATAGACTGCGGATTTTATGCGTCTCTAACAAAAATTGTTATGTACAATTGAAAACAGTTTCAATTTGATAAAATATTTCGAAGGAGGAAATTTTTATTTAGCCGCTGTGTCTTGGAATCAACGCAGATATTTTGGGTTACCCTTGGTTCGTCGACACTGCTTTCATCGACAATTTGATCGTGTTAGTGTCGGTCAAACCGTGTCGATGAAGACATTTGTCGACGATTTGACCGTGCAGATAAAAACATAGTGTCGACGATAGTTACTATTGGTCAAATCGTCGATGAAAACAGTGTCGGCGAAATGAGTTGTCGACGAATTGAGGGTACTTGCCATTTTTTGTTTTGCATAGAGATCCGCAGTCTGTTCATAAACGTTCATCTTTGCGCAGATCGAGTGTACCAGTGGAAGCATTCAATAATTCAACACGGAATGCGAGAGGATTAAAAGAGCAATTAGTAGACCGCGAATCTTCGCGCAGTTGTGGCACCCGCGGTTTCGTGAAACATGAGAGATCGTTTAGATCAGGGGCCGGCAAACTATGGTCCGCGGGTCAAATCCGGCCCGCGAGGTTAATATTGTGCTTTACATGAAAAAATTAAGATTAAAATAATTAGATAATTGTTAAAAATAAATCAAATAACATAAAATAAAAAAATTATGTAAAAATATGATTTCCCAGTAAGACAATTTTGAACCTGTCTTTTTTGTTGCTCTAGGAGTAGTATTATCCATGTAAATATTTAAAAACTTTACGATCTGGCCCTTACCAAAAAGGTTGCCAACCCCTGGTTTAGATTAACATGAAGTGCGATCAGTGAATTTTTACAATGTAGCTCATAAAAATTGGAGTTCGCGTGTAGACCATCATAAAGATAAAGAGGAATTTCAAGAATGTATTTTGCATAAGAGCCACCGATCTCGAGCACTTTTATTTTAGAGTGATCCAGATCTATTTATGCATTGCAATAAACATCTAGTCGGTTACGTTGTCTGTTAGTTTTAAATCCAGAGAGGACTCGATCGCGAGAGAATAAGCTTCGTAGATGACGCGAGCGGAGCTCGTTTCGAATTTCACGTAGTCCGGAGAGAAAAAAGCGCGCGAGAATCGTGGAGGACGAGCCGAGGAGCCGAGTCTAATTCTTTTTCTCCGTCGCGTCGTCGCTGCGACGACCCAACGGCAGTCAGACCCAACGTAGGCATGGAACAGCACGTGCGCTCGTCGATCGGTATTTTTATCGATCGACGCGAGATCGCTCCCTCCGGAGGAAAACTTTATTTTCGCGGTGACCAACGCGGCCCAGGAAGCTAGAGCCCGCCGACGACACGATCGTCGTCGTGGTCGTGGTCGTGGTCGTGATCGTCGTCGTGATCGTCGACGGTGCCTTCGTCTTCGTCGTTGTCTTCGCGAGCGGGACTCGACCCGGCTCGCGCGTTTCGCAAAGGCACCTTCTAGAAATAGAACGCCCAAATAATTTGCCTCGGATTACCAGCGACGCGTCGCTGCTTCTGCCTCCCTCTCTCTCTCTCTGTCTTTCTATCTCTCTCTCTCCCTCTCTCATTTTCTATCTTCTCAAAGCACTTCATCGATTTTTTAAAAAATCCCAGCGATTTCACTGTCCCTTATCGATTCCACGATTTTTTCCGAAGGAACAAAATTTGAAACAACTATGTCGATCACATCTGCATCGCATAATCTGTTGCTCCTGGCATCCGGGCTTTTGGAAATGGTTCTTCTACCCAGGGACCATAACTGTTATCACTAGACTGCGGATTTTATGCATTTATGGGAAAAATGAGTGGGTACAATCAATGGATTGGATCAGTCTCCGATTTTTCGATGATTTCTGTTTTTAATCAACGATTCAGACGATTAACTTCATCAATCGATTGCATCAATCGTCGATTTTTCAATGATTACCTGTTTTAATCGTACACATTAATCGATCAATCTTGATTAAAATTGTTATCGACTTTCTAACCCACCGCCGGATATGAAACTGATATTATATCTTATGAGATACTTAAATGCTCAGTAATTGATTAGATACCTACACATCTAATTACGTAAATAATATTTTCAATAATAGTACATAATTTCTAATGGTGCCTCAGAGTCGCCGCTCGAGTGCTAAGGGTTAAATCTTCGTCACGAGTCTAGAAGAAGCGCGCACGTTGCCTTTTATAAAATTGACAGGTAAACACGGTGACACAGATTGATGTTACATGAAGTTTCACTTGAAAAATAATTCAAACCTGCTTCCGTATTTCCAACGTAGTGTTAATCTAACTCGCCTTGTTTACTAGAGACCACAGAGTCCTCCCACGCATGATAGAGCCGCACAACTGCAACCATTAAAGCGCGAGATGTCTTGAAAAGGTGTCCGCACTCGAACGATATCTCCTATAATCGGCAACTCGAAATAAGAAGTCCGACAAGCGTCGAACGATGTAATTAATGTTTACGGGGCTGACGCTAAACGCGCGGACGCGATCGATAAATCATCCGGACGGTTACGCTGCGGCGTCGAGATCGCGAGCTCGGTTCTCGCAATTACACGCGATTAATTCGTAATCTCTGGCCGGTGGTAGCCGTTTGACGTTCCGAGGACTCTCGTATTTCTCTCCTTTCCGAGAAATCGGAGGGCCGCGATCGCAAATGCGACCGGACGTCGCGTTAGCCTTCGCGACCTCGTAAAATAAACGGAGCACATGGCTGCTAAGAGGGCCAAGTTCGAGACGTCGATCGCAGGATAAAACTGTTCGACGCCGTTTCTGGATAGGATCCATTCGGGCGGTCGATCGCGAGGTAAACTCCGATCGAGCAGAGGCCGCGCCGAACAGATTCGGAGCGCAGCTGCGCGCTTCGTGTTCTCGAAACTATCGTCGAAATAGCTGGACCGCGGATCTTTGTGCAAAGCAAACATTCTGCGTATCGATTGCCAGAGAAAGTCCTTTCTTCCTTTGACACGATCATGCGGGGGACACAATTCTTCCATGAAGAAGTAATACAATTGCTTGGAACGTACCTCGAATGCCGTTTTTGCAATTTAGATCAGTGAAAAGATGTACAGCAGATTTGTTATTCCTTTGATCATGTTAGAAAAAGCAAATCTGCTGTACAGCTACTTGCAATTAATGCAGACAAGTTTTGCTGCATGACATTATTTTCGACTTTCTAACATGATTAGTAGGCTGCGGATTTTATGCATTTATGACAAAAAGGGGCACGTACAATTTAAAACAGTGGACATAAAAAAATTTAACGCCGCCGGTATATTAGCTTCATCTTAATGAGATAATTAAAAGAAGAAAGAAAGTTTTGTTTGGTTCCTGTGTCTTGCAATCAGGGACCAAAAATAACAGTTATTCTAAAATATTCCACGATAAAAATCATTAATAAAAAGTTGATTATCATTTAAGATAATGTACACAAAATATAAAGTCATAATTCGAAGAACAAAATTATTAAAAGATATCGATTTTTATACTTTTTGGTTACAAATAACCAAATTGGATCCTCCTCGATAACTGTTATCGATGAAAAAAAAACTCTTTCGATTGCTCAAAACAGTTACCGATGAGAGAAGTTTCTTTCTATCGCTCATAACAGTTATCGATGATCGAATTTCTTTCAACTTGTCCATAATAATCGACGGGTAACTCGATCTCGCCATAAACGCAGAAAATCCTCGGTCTAGTAATCACCGATCTTTAGCGCAGTGAGGTTACGGTTACTTGTCGCTCCAGCGTTTGTTCGTTATTGTTATTGGCGGAGAAGCGAGAAGAGAGGAGCACAGTGTGCAGAGAGATGGGTGGCTACAGAAACGGTATAAATATCGCGCGGGACAGACAAAAGGCGACTGAGTAGCACAATGTAAGAAACGTTTTACTATGTCGGATGATTGAAGGCATTCCAACCCCCTGAAATACATCGGTCGAAAGATCGCGCGTGGTTCCCTCCCTCCCTCCCTCTCTCTCTCTCTTTCTCTTGGCGAATAATAATAAACATGGCAGTGAAAACAGATGGACGGCCAGGAGAGCGAAACATCGACCGCGAAATTCGACGTAATAGAGCGCTCGAGATTTCGTAACCGGTTGCGCGTCTCATCTTATCCCGCGTCGCGACGAGACGGGAATCCGCGGTTATCCGCGCGAAGAAAGTTTGAAAATCCTCCCGAAAGAGCCGTGGTGCCCGAGGGCAGCCAAAAGCTTCTCGTGTTACAGCGCGCCTCGTCGCCAAAACACGGCGGCGACGAGAAGCCGCGCATTTCGCACGTAGTTGGCAGCGATTTCTACCGATGCGCGTGAAATAATTTGGCGTTTACTCCCCGTTACGTAACCGCGGCTCCGCAGACACCGACGAAGCTCTCCCGATCGGATCCACGGTTTCTCCAAAATAATTTCCATCGAGGACCGCCGAGGCGATCCGAGAAATTCCTACCGGACCCTGTCATCCGCGCGTTTCAACCTTTCAACATTGATTATTCGGAGCACACGCGTCAAAGTCTCGCGTAATAGCGGCGACAGCTTACAAACGGACGATTTACACACTTCAGGGATCTTGGTCGGTTGTGTTAGGAATCTCGATCTTCGGAAGACACTTTGCGATCGGCAAACTTCGTTGAACCGGCGCGGTGATACGACGAGAACCACGTGTCCGCGAGAAAGTCCCGCGTTCGGATAATCGACGGCGAAACACGAGGAGCACTTTCGGGGAACAGCATGTGGAGCGTGTGTGACACTGTTCGATCCTCGGATCTCGGCGCAAGCTGTCAAAGCGGAATCGTCGAGAGCTCACCTTCTGGACGACGAGCGGGGTGCCAAAGTCCTTTCCGCCCTGGAGGCGGAATCCCCACGGGGATCCGTCGAATCTGGAGAGCTTGACGCTGATCAGCTGGGCCATTAGCACTGATTATCGTTTCACCTGGTCGACGATCAACAACCGACTCCTCTCGGGTTCAAACTTGCGGCTCGGAGGAATAATAATCGACGAAACGGAGGAGGGAGAAACGGAACCGAGAGCGGGGAACCGAGCGATTTGGTGGCGCGGATACAACTGAAAAGCGGAGACGAGAAAGTCGCGAGGAGGTTGCACCGGTCGGTCACGGTTGACGTCTGGCTTGGGCGAGGAGGCGGAATCGCGCGCAGTTTAGCTAGAACCGAACTGAACCAAACGGAACGACGACTGTGAAGCACCGTGAGGCGAAGCGCGGCGAGGCGAGGCGAGGCGCACGTACGTGCTCGAGGAACGCGCGGACCAAAGTAAAGGTACAACGAGACGAGACGTCGAGGACGGTCAGTCGGGCAGCGGGGCCTGCCTGCTGCCTGCCTGCCTGCCTGCCTGCTTTGCTTCGGTGCCTTGCTGCCTTCCTTCCTTCCATCCGATTCGACTGCACCGCGGCGGCTACGGCCATGGGGCGGGGATGGGGATAACACGCGGCAACGAACGAGACCGCGATCCGGAATCCCGCGGCGGAGGGGAGAGGGTGGGTGGAACAAGCGCGACCCACCAGAACCCACTTGGTGTACCGGTACCCTTCTAATGGAAAAGGGAACTGTCCCTCGCGAATATATATGTATATAAACCCATGGGGTCGTGAAAAACTCCATGTGGGCCGTCGTGAGGGGGTAGACTTCTTTTTCTAGGATTTTGCAAGGGTGCGGGATTCGCCTTCTCATTTCTCGGTAATTCAAACGGGTCCCATGGAAATCATCGACACAGATTTCTCCGACACGGTTTTCACCGACAACATTTCATTAATTTTTTATTTATTAATTAATAAATTCAAGAACACTTGGTTCCATATTTCGTTTTTCCACTGATTTTCATTCAATCCACAGTAATTAATTAATTAATTAATAAAAAATTAATGAAATGTTGTGGGTGAAATCTGTGTCCGTGATTTCCATGGGACCTAACACAAACACGGGGGGTTTTCAGTAGTTAAAAACGCTAGATAGAAGATCAATCTAGGCCGCAATCGCCCTGAAAAGTCCTATTGCTACGTTTACGAGGCGTAATTTGCATTATTCGGAAGAATACAGCTGTGCATGTATCTATTGTCATAGCTACGTGATGTCGAATAATGCAAATTACGCCTCGTAAACGAAAAAATAGGACTTTTCAGGGACATAGCGCTTCTTTTAATTTAATTAATGTTGATGGACTTTTAAGATTTCTTAGGGATGTCTTAAAGACCTCCCGAATGTCGTACACAACGGACGTCAAGACATCTTTGTGCTCTGTATCTGGGTTTATGCAAGAAACAGGCCTTAAACAAAGTTGCAGTTATCATTCAAGGAATTTCTGCATAAATTCATAAATTAATGAATAAATGCATAAAATCCGCAATCTAATCGTAATAGTCTGCGACGATGGACGTATCGAAGAGGACGGTAACACCACGCAAAATTCACATTATCTCTGAACGTGGAAATCCGAAAATTTCTGAATCTGACGACGATCTTTCTGTTCCAGCTGGCACCGAAGAGAAAAGCACCTTGCGGGTACTCGATCCGCCCATGCGATTCTCGACGCGATCGGAAGGACGATCGATCGATTAGCGGGTAGCTCTCGCTCGACTTGCTCGCGGTGTCCTTGGCGCGGACGTTCGACCCGCCGAGTTTCTTCTTCTTCTTCGGCTGTGGGATGCGAGTCCGTTAACACCCCGTCGAGAGCGGAGTTCCGATCAATTGTAGGGCTGTTGCTTTTCCGAAGCTTCGACTCTTCGAAGTGCACAAAGTTGCGAAGTCTTCGAATCGTATGAAGTCGTGTAACTTAATCAATCTTTTAGTTGTGGTAGCGTATCTTTTTCGAAATGTAGGAGTGTCTGTAATATCAATGTATAACTTGGCAGCCAAATTTCGAAGGTGAACGCCTCGAAACGCCTCCGTTTCCTTTAATCCTCTAACAATTCGAAAATTCGATTCTCCTCACTAGTCTGCGGGTCTTTTTGCAAAATAAAAATCGCCCAAGTCAATTGTACCAAACCGAAGTTGGATAAAAATGTGTATTCTTTTGAAATCATGTTAAAAAGTCGGAAGTAATATCCAAATATCCTTAGATTCATCTAATGTGTGTTTAGTTTTGTATTTGGCCTATTCATTTTGACCATAAATGCATAAATCCGCAGTCTACTCATCACCTTCAAAGATTCAAGAATCGAAGCTTCGATTATCATCACTAAACTGCGGATCTTTAAAAAATGGAAGATATCGAGATATAATTTCTCCTCTATTAAAACCAGGGAAGAAATACCATTCAATTAGGTTTCTAATTCTTGCGATCGATGCAGACAATTTTTACATTGCATAAAGATCCGCAGTTTACTCATCACCTTCAAAGTTTCTGAAATCTTTGCTCCGAAATTCGCAGCTTCGAAGCTTCAAGATGTTCGACCTTCGACGGAAAGTAACAGCCCTAACCGATTGCGGTGGGACGTGTGCGTGACTCGTAGTCGACGCTGGACGCAGGAAGGATACGATGCACCGGGCCGGATGAACCGAGATTTTCGTGGTGTCGAGCGGTGTGACTGCATTTTCTGCGCCGGTGGCGGTCACGAGGGCGCGAACTAGTTCGTGAATCATGCCTAGAATGCTTTACATAAATTGCTCGGGGCCGACGTCACGTTCTCGGAGGCAGCAAGAGAGAGAGCACGAGAGAACCGACGCGACTCGGACGACGGAGAAGAATGAAAGAGGGAGAGAGGAGAGAAAGAACGTTCTTTGGCCAGCAGGCAGACGTGACTCAGCCTGTCCCGGGAACGCGCGCGCGGAACACGAGACACGGGACATGGGACACGGGCACCGTGGTACTACACGGGACACCGTAGACTAGAGAGAGAGAGACCGTGTCCGTGGCGACTCGGAAACTCTGGAAAGGTGAAAGCACGCTCGCGACTCATCCACGAGGCAGATTCGTCCTCGGATATCCGTAGCCGTTTCCGCGAAAGGATCCTACATTCGGCTGTCTTGTTACGTCAACGGGATGATGCCAGAAAACGTGACCCAGATGAGACAGCGCGCTTCCACCGTGATTCAGAATTCCCCGCGGATCTCCCGCTGAAACTCGAATCTGTTAGGTGTACGAGAAGAAAGTCGGCTCCACGCTCTTTCGCTCGTTACTCTCGGGACCATTGACGTCGACGTGTAATACAGTCGATACTTCAGTGATCTTTGAATTTCAACGAGAACGTAGCTGCTGCTTAGCGGACAATGAAAACCTTCTGCGGAGGCAAACAGAATGTTCTCGCTTCTTTAACCTGTTCGCTACCATCGTCGCGAATATGCGACATCCATAATCTGACAGTTCGCTTAAAAACAGTACCATTAATTTTATGCTTTTCGTTGTTTAAAACCATTGTAGAATGCATAATTTTTAGAGAATCTTTAACTTTCTTCTGTTAAACTGTTTTAATAATTCAAAATTTTATGCACTTCGTTGTTTAACGTCATAGAAGAATGCATAATTTCCATAGAATCTGTGACTTTCTTCTGCTAAACTGTTCTAATAATTCAAAATTTTATGCACTTCGTTGTTTAACGTCATAGTACAACACATCATTTTCAGAGAATCCGTGACTTTCATCTGCTAAACTGTTCTAACAATTAAAAATTGGGTACGTTGCATTTAATAAAACTTTCGAACAAGGACGGAAATCAACGAAACAAATGCTGGTAGCGAACGTGTTAATCGGTTTAAAATGTTGGAAATGATTGATGCAGCAACGTTCGTAAATGCTGACGAATTTCAGCAGATTTCTTTCTGTACACGTAACAGAGTTTCGCTGGAGGCGCAGCAGGGACTTCACGCTCGGCAGAGATAAAGAGCAGACTGTATTACGAAAATGATTCAATCCTTTTATTAACGGCTTAATCTTCGCAATGATTTTGACAATGCTTTGCTGTTCGAGACGTGTGTATGTATGTATATACGGCACGCAACATACCTAATCATTCACGGTTACGCTCGTGCTTGATGCTCTCGGTCGCAGCGCACACAAGTTCGCATCGCTTTTATCTTACGGATCTCGAAGCGTTTTTTGCGTTTGCTTCTTGGTTTGGTTTTTCCTCTTTGTCAATTCGGTTTGGTTTTTCCTCTTTGTCAATTCGGTTTTGTCTTTGGTAATCGGGAGAATGAATTGTGCTCGGTGGTATTCCGGTTCCGGTTGGCTTAATGGCTGACGCTCCGAGTACTTCTGTCGTCCGCGACGCTCAACGCTGGAGATTTCTGAAACGAGACGAGCAGAGACAGGTGTGAGACGATGTTTCACGGTCCGTTCACGGGAACGACGCCCAGTGGTGTGCCGAACGCGAATCTAGAAACAATGTTCTGACAAGAGTAAGAAACGAAGGATCGATACATTTGCGAAGGATATTAGCAGCGAAGAACTAATATTTGCAGCTGAAACTACATATATAATACTTAAACAAATAAAAAATGATATTATATGTGATTTGAAAACGTTGCGGGGTCATTAAACATTATAAATAATTTTGGCCAGCTAAATCAATGAGAAGGTTCGGTTTGGAAGCTTTTCGTTGCAAATGCACAATAGTCATCACGATGTTTCGAACATTTCGGATAATCTGGCAAGAAAATGTTTCCAACAAAAGTTAACCGATACTCAGTCATCTATAAATCCCAATAAAAAAATCTCATAAAACTTCTTTTTTTAAATAAAGAAATAGGATCATGTTAATTTTTTAAATGTCACTAAGTATTCTTTATTACATATTGTTGTAACTGTGATGTCAAGACGAATCTAATGACCCACTTAACTACGGCTTTAAGTCTTAAAATAATGGTGGAATAATTTTGTCCAGCTGGATTCGCGATCGGCACTACTGTGCGACGTTTTACGGCGGTCACCATGAACGAATACGTACGACCCTCTCGATTATGTCCTCCGCGGCGTTCACTTTCGCGGGTCTCGCTGGAATTCCTTTCCTCGGCTCCTTGTCCATCTTATGAATCATCTTGTACACGCTCGAGTTCATCAGGTGGTCGTAGTTCGGCAGGGCGGTCTTCTCGTACTTCTTGAAGTTCACTCTGCCCGCATCGATCGATCAGCTCGTGTCACAGCGTTGGTTTTATTTTGTCGGGCAGTCAAGAAAGTTTTCACGTCATCGAACCGTTCGCGAGTCAATCAACGAGAGAATATTAATTTCTTTGTGCCAGAAAATGGTGCAAACTTTCTTGGCCGCCTGATAACTTGACTGCGGGTGTTTATGCGAAATGAGAATTATCGAAATCGATCGTGCCGATCGAATGGAAGAAAAATGTATCTTTTAATCGTCTTGAAAGGTTGAAAATAATGTGTCAATGTCTGATTCATTTTTGTCAGACACGCATAAAGTCCGCAGTCCGCTGATATAACCGACTTAATCATCATTAGACTGCGGATCTTTATGTATTTATAGCAAAATTGGAGAGATGGAATTCAAAGTTGTTGGCAAATTTTTAAAATTGAAGATGTCCTCTTATATTAACACATTACCGATCGGTGATCATTGCATAATTTTGGAAAATCTATGGTACATGGCTAAATACTTTTTAATGGAACCTTCAATAGCAACAGCAATTTTCATTGTGAACTAACAAGTCACCCTCAATAACGTCATCGGATACTTTCATTGAAGATTGCAATGTAAAAGAACATTTGTATGCTTTCTTTTGGTACAGCACAATTATTGAAAATCCTATTAATAGGCTTCCTGGTAGGTAAAGTGTTAAAATCATCAAGGGAAGAAATAATGCAGACAATTTTGATTTTGCATAAACATCCGCAGTCTAATTATATCATCTATTGTACGGTTCCCGGAGTAAGTCCGACTTCCGAAGGTCGATCGAGAAATTCGTGGCATGGCTCGATCATCGATGAATCATGAGAAAATTTCCCGGGCCTCGCTGAATGATCGCTTCGCGGTGAAGCAGGCGATGATTCAGGCAAGGCTCGCGGCTGATTTCGAGTGAAAGGAGGTAATTGAATCACGGTTCGGATTCCGATAAGGGAACGGTGGTACTCTTTAGCTTACCCTAGGGCTCTGCCTCGAATAACTTCCGCCTGGGAAGATAGAACCTCGGCGATCATTTCGTCGTTGAAGAAATCGTTCGGACACCTCCATCTGCGGCCCAGAGTCAGCTCGACCTGCTTAGCCTGCGGCCACAGGTCCTGCGAGGATTTCCTTCCTTTCTGCTGCATTCTTTGCTGCAAGATGCCAGATCTAGCGTCATACTCATCGTCCAGTGGGGAACAACACGCGTAGGGATCGAGGAATGCTCGCGCGACAAGGGTTACCACCGGAGGAATTAGCGTTTTCCTTGCAACGCAACAAATAGAACCTCAACACCGTGCCTAGGGTACGCTTGCATACACGTGCGTGACACGGATACTTTCGCTTCGCGAACTATTCGCTTGGCAAGAAAGTAATTTCGGTATTTTAAGGTGGAATAAAAACCCACACCCCAAAATAACTACGCAGAGCAGTGGACAAAAGTTTAAGGACGCTCTAAAAAAGACGATAACTATTTTTTCTTTTTTTTTTAATTGAGAAAAATCTCTTATGAGATTTATTTCAATGATAACTATTTTAATACTATACTATACGATTTGAACTTTTTTAGCAAGCTAGAGCAATTAGTTTACTACAGTTTACTACATGTGGAAAGAAATTTTTTTCAAGAATTGCAATTGTATTACTAAAATAAGACCATTGAGGGCGACTGCAGCCTAGATTGATCGTTTATCTAGCGCTTTTGACTACTGAAAACCCCCATCTTTGGAAACACCGAAAGTATCTTCTTTCCAACCCAATATAACCCTCTACGGTCACCGCGAATTTTTTTCCATTCGATCCAGTGGTCATATTGCTTCTACATCGACTCTAATTGCGGATCTACTAATTCTTGCAGAGAAATTAAAGTCGTTTGGTTCATTCATAAAAAAGTTATTCTGATTTAAAATGTGTGCTAACTGTAAATTGACATCTTCAATTTTTAAAATTTTCCAACAATTTTGAACTTCGTCTACTCAATTTTGTTATAAATGCATAAAGATCCGCAGTCTAGTAACAATTGTCAACGAGTATTCCCCACCGATTTCGGAACACTTGTCCGAACAATGCGAAATGTGTTTGTACTTTCGGATCCTGTTGACCTTGACATTCAGCAATGAGCGTTTTGACGACCTGTCGTTCAACGCGTGTCACTCTGCTGCTGGTACGAATCTATGCGAATGTAGCCGTAGATCAAGTGAAACTGCGAGAACGCGCCGGACCGCAAAGGGTTAAGGACGGGGGAGCTCAAGGGCAGCGATCGTTGGTTTCCAGGATCGGTCAGTTTGCGCACGGTATCACCGGGGACGTTTAATGGACGGCTATTAATTCTTACGATGGGAGTTCGCGAAGAATATCTGGGGAGTGATAAAGAAAAAAAGAGAGAAAAATAGAAATCGGGGGTACGGTTCGAGCAACGATTACGGAGGAATCCACGGGGCAACATCGATGCGATTAAAACGTAGTAAATCGACGGGGTGGGCTGTGGGGACGGTACGAGAGACACGGGGTACACAAGATGATCACGCATTCCACATCGGTTTCCAGAATACCTGCAACTCCTGAATAACTTGATCTTTTGCCGAGAGATTTGGGTCGGGTTCGAAACTTCCTACAAGTTGTTCGACAATCGATAATTATCATCTGTACGATAGAGACGGTCTGTTTTCTCGATAGATCGAGTCGCCGCGCGCCGTCTCGTTGCGAAGACACAACACACACACACACACACACTTTAAATCAGAACAACCTTTTTATGAATGGACCAAACGACTTCAATTTCTCTGTAAAACTAGAAGAATTAGTTTAGTAAATGACGTCTAATAAATATGTTGAGAAAATGCATTTGAACGGAATTGTGAAAGACAATAGTAAAAATTGATTTCTACAATTTTTTTAGCTGGCCCAATAACGAAAATTTAAAAAATATGTTTTGTTATCTGGTATAAATTATATACGCTCTGAAAATTTCATTGAAATTGGTTAATTCGTTTGCGAATTATAAACGATCAAAAGTGATGATTTCAAGTGTACCATAAAGTGGCAAGTTTTACCATTTTTGATTGTTTATAATTCGTAAACCAATTAGCCAATTTCAATGAAATTTTCAGAGCGTATATAATTTATATCAGGTGACAAAACAGATTTTAAAAAAGTTGTAAAAATCAATTTTTAGTATTGTTTTTCACAAATCCGACCAAATGCATTTTTTCAACATATATTTTACACATCATTTACTAAACTAATTCTTCTAGCCTTACAGAGAAATTGCTATTCTGATTTAAAGTGCGTGGAATCAGTTATGCTCCTTACTGTATATAGTATAGAAGAGCGGAGAAGAAATCGGCGCGCGCGGCATGGCGCATGGCGCGGCGATCGAAAGAAAGATAAGAAGAGATTTACCGTGAGACGGAGCCGGGCTCGGCGACTTGAGAACTTTCGTCTCGTACGAGACCACGAACTTCTTCACCCTGCTGCCCTCCTCGCTCTTCACCGACAGCGTTCCCTCAAGCTCCTGCGTCTCGGTGTCCTCCTCGTCCTCCTCCACGGTCTGCTCGACCACGCGCTCGTGATGCTCCTCGTCGTAGTACGCCGTGTACGAGAAGTCCTCCGTGAAGTCGGTCTCCTCCGTCTCCTCCTCGTGCTCCACCTGCTCCTCGTGATCCTCTTCGCGCTCGTCCTCCGATTCCTTCGCCTCCTCTTCGGCCTCTAAACACCGGAACAATACATTCATACATTCATAGAACAGCGCGTGCCTAAATCCTGAAAAGAATGGCAACGCTACCCCTCAATCCATACGTCAATAACCATTTTCAATGTCTTTTTAAAACTTCTGCAACCCTTTCAACACTCCAAGTTATTTCAACTCAGAAATTAATCGTTTCTTCCGAGCTAGAGTATTTTCATTTCACATACAGGGTGACGTCTATAACCATTTTCTTATAATAAATAAATAAACATTAATTTGGTTAAAGGTGTTGATAGCGACATCTGTTGGCAGAAGAGTTAACTTCATGTTTTACGAGATTCATGTCTACGATTTAGAGCAAATTCGCAATTTCGGAACGTGACCGGTCGCTAAGGAAATGGCGATAATTCATAAGGTCGCAATAGGTCGCAGAAAAATGAAACGCACACTTCTTTAATAGACTTAACAGCTCCTTTTCCAAAAAAATGAACGCTTGATCGCGATTGATAAGCAACTTTTTCGTTAATACAATGTACCAGATGAGTAGATTTCTCTTTTTTATCTCCCAGAGCTTTAAAAAATTAAATAAAGCAATAAAATCAGAATATTATATTAAATTAGGACATGTCCAACAATAGCAATAATGATAAACCAGCGTTACAGCGCGATAATAAGTCGCAGAGGTAATTTCAATTATTGTTGTAAATGCCGGTCTTCTAGAACTACTAACTTTGAACTAACGTATCTCCGACAGAAGTACGTATTAAATATTGGCTGTAAAAAAACGAGCTCTGGAACCTTATAAACAAAGTACTATTACACAGATTTTTAAACAACGGAAAAAAATTTTTGACTTCTGGCCACGATTTGGCGATTTCCGACCACTGTGCGACTGTTAATTTCGACGCAGTTCAAATCGCGCGGATTCCGCCGTGTCTGAACGGGTCCTTAATTGCATTATTTCCATTCAGCCTTTCGAATTTATTTTCACGACTTGTTTTCTGGTAAATCTGGTAGCTAAATATGGAAAATTTGACGTGCGCCGTTGTTCCCGACAACCACAGAGATATAACTACAGGCTATAAATGCGAGAACGAGGCAGAATCGATAGAGAGCTGGCGCTTGCGACACGCGCGCGGGCTTGGCCATCCTTGGCACCGGTTCAAAAACCAAAATCTGTGAAATTCAAAAATATTCCCGCGGTAGAGAGCCGCACGTACCGATCGAGGCCAGCACCTCGGCGAGTACACGTCTCGAAGAGATGTAACGTTAGCCAGTGATCTTACCTCGCGAGGTCTTCGCGTTCTCGTTGGTGGCGCCGTTTTGCACGCCGCTCAGTTCCATGATTTTCTGCAGTTGCTCGGAGACGATTCTCAGGTGGCTTTCGATCTCGCTCGGTAGCTGTTTCAACGAGAGTAGCTGCCGTTGTACGTTCTCCAGCTGTTTCTCCAGGTCGATTTCCGTGCTGACCAACTCCTTGATCTTCTCCCGGTCGACCTTCGACGCGATGTCCGCCATCTCCTTCTCGATCTTGTCGATCACCGTCTCCCTCGTCGATTGCTGGTTGCTGCACGGCTCCTCGTCGCGAACAGCTTCCGGTTCGGGACTCGTTTGCTCGCCGGTCTCCTTTTCCGGGCTCTGCTCAGCTTCGCTCCCTTCCGGTTTCAACGACTCCGCCTTCGATTGCGGACGCGAATCCACCTCGCGCTCTTGATCCGATCGGTAACCAGGCTCTGGGGTCGCCGACGGTGTCGCCTAAATTCAGAGAAACCGCTACAACAAATACGAACACCGTGGACACCAGCCTCTCGGGACCATCGTTTGTTCGAACCAACCGAAATGCACACAGAAACTTTCCTTTTCGACCTCTGCTTTCGACTCTCCTACACTTGCATCGCCCTCGGCCACGGTAATCACTTCGTGTAACGTCCAGATTTCACGAGGACCTCAAACAGACTCTGCCTTTTCCTTCGAGTCGAAAGTCTTCTCTATTTCAGCGATACTTCAGTGCAAATATAGGCGGACGGCCAGCGACGGGTTGAGTGGTATGCTCATTTCGTTTAGGTTAACCACAAACAATCGTTCATGTTTTATTCAAGTATCTATTAATAGCTTGAGCACTTCGCGGGCGATTACGATCGAGATTTCTAATAAAGAGAAATCGAATTCTGTTCCTGTTGCATCAATACTTCAGTATTAACTTCGAATTACTCGCATACAGCGTTTGCAATTTGAAAACTTTAAGTTTACTGTCTCAAGCATAAACAAAGATGTCGATTATTCTATTGAATTAAAAATTTATGTATGTTGCAGCGATATAAAGTTCCACAGGTAGCCAGTTTATGTACAGGGTGTAACAAAATTTAGTGTCATGGTTTTGGCAGATGGTTGTACACCTTCGGATCGGTGGGGATTTGTTAAAAGAAATTACCGCAAAATTGTCTTTGTCATCATAGCGACCAAACTTGTCAAGGGAACCGTAGGTTAGGTTAGGTTTGGCCCCCATGATGAGTGGAATGCGATACAAGTATAAAAAATTTGACTTAGAATATCAAGATCAAAGTGAATTTTGCGGTAATTTCTTTTAACAAATCTCCACTGATCCGAACGTGTACAACCATCTGCCAAAACTATGACACTAAATTTTGTTACACCCTGTACCAGAGTCGTGCAGAATTACAATTGAATTACTCCAGAATTATAATTACAAAGTAATTGAATTACATTGTAATTCAGTTATATTGTAATTTGTAATTCAGATCTTCATTCAATTCAAGTACAATGTAATTCGTTATTGCAATGGAGTACAATTATAAAATACTTTGTAATTAAATTACATAAAATAGCGTTACGTATTATGAACGAGGACGAGGAATAGAAACTACGCCGCACAGTGGGACCTTTCGTCCAAATGGGAGACAAAATCAAAGAACTTTCCATAGAAATGAGGTAGAGCGATGAAATTGTTTTAAAATTAATGCTGAAACTTTGCAGAATATGGGAAAAATAGGGAGATTATGGTACGGACGTTTTATAACCTTGAGAAAATTCGTTAAACTTTCACAATTTCAAGAAAATTGCAGTTTTTTCAATACCACGTGCGGAAATTTTTTTTTAACATGCTACACCTCATTTCCTGTTGATTTTTTCACGCTGATTTCAAATCTGGTCTCAAAATTTGTCTACGACCTCAGGATATTGCAAAATCGATTTCTTGAAATTCTACATGTTTACCGAATTTTCTGAAGGTTAAAAAACGTTCGTACCATAATCTCCCTATTTTTCCCATATTTTTTAAAGTTTCAGCTTTAATTTAAAAAAAATTTCATCGCTCTACCACAGTTCTATCGAAAGTTCTTTGATTTTAACATAGATTTCGTCGGTTTGGCCCACTGTTCGTCGCGTCGGCGCACAGTGGAAAATTTGGACCAGACTCGATGCGAAAACAAAGAACTTTCGATAGAAATGAAGTAGAGCGATGAAATCTCTCGCCACCTTCAAACAATGGAATTTGCTCAAAAACTTGGAACATGGGTGAATTCAAAATATTCAATAAAATGGATTAATAAAAAACCCTACGAACTTATGTTACAACCCAATAATTCAGTTGCGACGTAATTGAATTACTACTAATTGAAATACAATATAATTTTCAATTACGTAATTGAATTACAATGTAATTGAATTAGCACAACTCTGCCCTGTACACAGTGGAGTGCCAGTAACTGAAGGTTAATTTCCTTTTCGTTACGCTGTTAGATAGCATCCAACCCTCGTTCCATCCTTTGTTCGTCGATATCAGATTTTTATCCAAACAAATCGGACTCCCACTCAACCCGTTATAAACGTCCATTGCGTTTCAGAGAATTATCCACGATATAGAAATGACAATTATCGAATCTACCGGTTAACATCCACGAACATACTTCCTCGGGGCAGAAAATGAGAAAAGGAGATACTCACTGGTGCATTCGGGTTCGTTCCCGGAAAATCGGACGGGATATCGGGATAGATGGTCGTGTCCAGAGAGCTGCGTCCCAACAGCAGCTTCGATCGGTAGTCGTTTAGGGGTTTATCGAGATTCTGTGGCACTGGATGCAACCAGACATATGCATTTTATTCAGAACGTACTACGTACTTTTTCTTTCTTTTTTTTTTCATTTCTCGACAATCCATTCGTGTGCGTACATTGACAGTGTGTGTGTGCGTGGTGTGAGAGACAGACATTGTACATGCATCGATCCGACATTCGAGGAGTTCGACTCCGCGCTCGTTCAGACTAGACGCGGAATCAAGTCAGCTATGAGAATTGTACTGCGCTACGATTATACGCATACTTGCCGGACCGCGCGAAGGATCGATGTTATTGCTAATGTTAGAAACGAACAAGAAACCCTCCGCTCTCGGCTCCGGGAGCAAGTACGGTTGCCTCTAGCTACGAGTAAACACGTTACAGTTACACTGAACAAGAAGATACAACAACAACACACGTTACGAGCAACGAGCACCGTTTTTCAGCCCCGTTCCTATGCGTTTGCGGCAGCCTGCAACCAGAGGTGAGCATTATTTAGCGGAACAAATATTTCGAATAGTATTTCATATTTTCGATTTGATTTTGCATAAAGAAAATAGTATTTTAATGAAGATATACAGTTTTGGAAATAAGATAAGACAACTGCCCAATATCGGCAGTTGTTCCGGAAAACATAAAAAATGTCCAGAAAATAGTTTTAAAAGACCGTAAAATGAAGTTGCGTGAGATAGCTGACACCTTGAAGATATCAGAAGGCAATGTTTACAATTTTACATGAAAATTTGGGCATGCGCAAGTTGCGTTCGAAGTGGGTGCCGCGTTTGCTCACACCGGACCAGAAACAACAACGCGTCGACGATTCAGAGCGTGATGAAAACAATGGTTAAATTGGACGAATTACGCTTTGAATTGCTTCCCCACCCACCGTACTCTCCAGATTTGGCCCCCAGCGACTACTGGCTTTTTGCAGACATGAAAAAGATGCTCCAGGGAAAGAAATTTCGCTGAAATGAAGAAGTGATTGTCGAAACTGAGGCTTATTTTGAGAGCAAAGACAAATCGTTTTACATAAAGGGCATCGAAAAGTCAGAGGAGCGTTGGAATGAATGCATCACTCTTGAAGGAGAGTATGTTGATGAATAAAGTGGAATTTCTACAAAAAAAATTTGCTTTTCTTAGTTAGACTGGAGATTTGATGAGCGATGTGTTACTTTCAATATTCTTCAAATAAAATACTATTTTAAAAAGAAAACATTGCTGCCTCGAATAAATCATTTTATTTGAAATGACTGAAGTCTGAGCCTTAGTCCCGACCATCGGCTTCTCGCACACCTCTGGTGGATCGGTAAACCTGGGATTCCCCGTGCGACCGGTCACGCGATCAGGAAACCGCTTATACGGAGTCCCGCGATGAGCGGTGCAGCGGACGATCGAGAGCGAGAATCGAGCGTCTCACTTGTACATGTAAAGCAAGATGATGGAGGTGCAGGGTACGAAGGCGTACGCCACCAGCCTGGTGAAGTCGACGCCGATGCGGTTCGTCAGGCCCTCGTAGAGGATCGTCGGGACGAAAGACAACCTGCGACCGTCGCGGTCCACATCAAGGCTGGCGGCTTTCTTCTCGGCGGTTCGACCGGTGAGTTTGTTCGGTAGCCGATCGAGGACAAAGTCTCGTAGAAGAGCGAACGCGCTCGGTTCGGAGACGCTGGCGCGGCAGGAGGATCTCGAGAGACGCCTGCTGCCGCGATGGAACACCTCGGTCGAGATGAAATCCTTCGAAGAGCGGACCAGCTCGGAGAACGCGTCGCGATCGTCTCGCGAATACTGCGAAGCGAGCGGGGAATCGGAAATGGCTCGGAGGATTTGGGCACGGAGATAGCCGACGATCAAGCCGAGCGATTCGAAGTGTTTCTTCAGGATGCGCTCGGCGTAGCGAGCTCGAGCGAGCAGCTTCCTCTTGGAGGAGATGGCGACGGAAGGAGAACGCGTCGCGGCGCGTGCGAACAGACAGTTCTCCACGTAACGACCCTTCATTCTGATCATCGCGGAGCTCCTCCTCCTGTCGCGACGCGGGACGTCTCTCGCGGAGGAGACGCCCTTTAGATAGTTGATCAAGCGGACCATGTTCCGCCAGAAGATTCGCTGGAAGTAGCGACCCTTCAGATAAAACCGCTTGCGGATCCTGGCGAATCCGGTGGGCTTCAAAGCGTCCACGGACCCGCCCCGCTCGAGGTAAGCTAGAACGTCCGAGCGAAGACGAAGCGCGATGAACGCGATGCTACGCGCGAGGATCTTCTCCGCGTAGCGGGTTCTGCGCCAGGAGACCTCCTTGCCCGCCACGAGCCTCTCGAACAGCTTGCTCGAGGAGAAGCTCTCCGGCTTCTCGATCAGCCCGTCGACCATCCGCCTCATCCAATTGTCCTCGCGCTTCAGATACGTCTCGAGGTAACGACCCTTGACCCTGCACCTCGCCGATTTCTCGATGCTACCGCGGCGCGACGAATATTCCAGCTGTTCGAAACCACGCGACACGTCCTCCGCAACGTCCCGCGGAGGGTAGTCTTTCACCGAGGACCTGACTCTGCTCGGTCTCCTCGGTTCGGAGAGGCTCTTTTTCCCGAAGAGACAGCGCCGGAAATAGTGGCCTCTCGTGTAGAACCCCTTCGGCTTTCGTTTGCTCGATGGCCGCCGTGTTATCGTCACGTTCTCCCTGCGTCTCGACGGCTGCGCCGGCGCAACCTCCGAGCACAAGACCACCAGAGCTTCCGGCTCGACGGACTCGACCAGTTCCGGCGAAGCCGAGGAGAACGACTTCGAAGAGAACTGCTCGGGAGGACACGGCGAGCACGACTCGTCCTCGAGAGAACTCGCGGGAACGATCGTCTGCTCGATCAGCGCCACCGTTTCGCAACCGGCCATGATTACCTCGGGGGTCGGGGGCTCCGGGGTCTTTCGCTCTTCCGGCTTGAGCAAGCCCTTCTCCAGAAGACGGTCGGTCACGCTCCTCTTCTTCTGCTTCGTGATCACCACCCGGTACGACTCGACCTCGACCTCCTCGACCGGCTCCTCCTCCTTCTTGCGCGGCTGCGGTATCGGTCGCTGCGGCTTCTGCAGGAAGACCGAGGTGCGTTTCAGCTGTTCCACCAACGGCGGCTCCGCTGTCGCGATGTTCTGCAACTCCTCGATCACCTTCGACTGCCTCAACACCGTCGCACGCGGCCGCAGCTTCTTGAAGTTCACCCTGGAACGCGACCGTACGGATCAGTTGCAGATTCGTCGTGCAAAGCGAATAGAAACAAGCGAAACCTGTTAAGGGGCCCCTAGACGATCAATAACATTGTCACAATAATATTGTAGCTCTTCCGTCAATACTCTTCAATAACCCCTACTAAACGGTCAATATGCCCTTTCAATCAGAGTTGTGCTAATTCAATTACATTGTAATTCAATTACGTAATTGAATTACATTGTATTTCAATTACGTAATTGAATTACATTGTATTTCAATTACCAAGTATTTTATTCAGATGTGAAATTGAAATACAATATAATTGAGACACAATATAATTGAAATACAGCTTTCCAAATTATAGTCCAGAACTTTGAAGAAGTGCGATATATTTTTACGTTTTTCTTTCATATACTTGTCTAGTGTTTGTGTGGCGTAGTTTCTATTCCTCGTCTTCGTTCATAATACGTAACGCTATTTTATGTAATTTAATTATGATTAATTTTACTCCATTGCAATTACGAATTGCATTGTAATTTAATTGAATGAAGATCTGAATTATAAATTACAATATAACTGAATTACAATTTAATTCAATTACTTTGTAATTATAATTCTGGAGTAATTCAATGGTAATTCTGCACAACTCTGCTTTCAATGCGCCTCATCGATATTATTGATACGCGTATTGACAATATTATTGATCGTCTAAGGGCCCCTTTAGAGTATCTGGAAGTGAAATGCTGTAGAATACAGCGGGTGTACAGCTAGTTTACTAGCTAATGTGTACATAATTTTATTTTTAAATTGTTATTGGCCGCAATTACGAAGGAAAAAGTGAAGGTGACGAAATAAAAGGTAACAATAGGGGATGATAGTGTTGTGATAAGCTTACGAACCGTTGCAGAATAAATTGTATGTACACCACTAAAAAATGGTTTCCCATTGTTCAAAATATTGTTTGCAATATTAAATGTGTTGGGATCTAACCAAATCTCAGTATGCGTTCGAAATCCGTGCGGTGTTTACAAAAGTTACTATTTACGTATTATTATACTATAATGTTTGTTTACCAAGCGAAAGAACCGTTACACCGAGATTCTCCGTCGAACCTTTATTCTTGACATTTTACCACGGCGTTTGTTTTCGATATGAAGCGTCGCAATACCGTCGGAAATTTACTACGTCTCCGTTATAATCTCATAAAAATGTTCAAAATCGATTGTAAAATTTCACACATACAAGACTAAAAAGCAGAAAATAATTAGTCCGTTTTTAAAAATTTATTTTTACCTACCAAGTAGTTAGCTTACAAAAATGACATGGCTCTATTTATTTAGATTTTGTGCAACTTTAATTACAATATATGCTTGGATAAAGAAATTTATCGAATCAATTTCCATGTAAGCAACTTCGTAATTTCAATCAATTGTAAGACGAAAAATATAAAACTGGTCATTTGACCGGCAGTGGAAACAGTCCCGAGTGCGAATTTTTTATCTAAACCTATAATCTAAGTACGTTATATACACATACGAAGTTACATCGAAATCGATCAAGGTTGCTATGGAATATAATTGATTAAAAATAGCAAAAATTGTAAGAATCTTCGATTTAAATGAATCGCAGTGCTCATAGCTTTTTTATGCGTCAACCGATGTCAATGAACCTTTGTACATGTGTATAATTACGTAGATTTAAAAAATACACGTTTTCAATTTTCATTACAGGCACAGACATAAAATTTAAAAATCGTCACCTTTACTTTTTCCTTCGCAATTGCGACCAATAACGATTAAAAAAAGAATTATTTACACATTAGCTAGTAAACTAATCCTTCTGAAAATGGTCTACATTTGTATCGATACGTCGAGAACAATTTAAATTGCAAAATTGCTTAGTGAGTAACATTTGATCGAACCTGTGGCGTCGAAATCATTAAATCGTTTACGACATCTGCACTATCTACGATCGACATAAAGGAATATTAATCCTTCTAACTACATATGTTTCTTCTATTGATCGAATTTGCTGATAATAAATTTTTAAATGTTTTCGGCGCAACGGTTCGATCGTTTATTACGAATTATAAAGCAACTTTGCTAATTGTCAAACAAAATCAACGTTTCGATCCTAGTTTGGATCTTTTTCAAGACTTATTTGAATCGCGTCTGTGAATTAAATATGTAATTTTATTACTTATTAAGTACTTAACTTACTATATTAATTAAATATAGTAATTTTGAAAATTTTGATCGAAAAATTTATTATCCTTCTAACGTCCGGAAAGAAGGCTGTTGAGTCCAATTTTGGAAAAGTTATTCGTTTTCAAAAGGTGTAAAAATACTTTGTACACCCAGAGACGTGTTAATCGATTCACCGAACACGGTTGATCAGCTCGATGGTTTCGTTCGGGTGAAAGCGGTTCTAGTGTGAACAAGGTGGAACAGGGAAACGATAGGAACAACGGATCTCTACCCCAAGACACCCTTCTCGTCGAGAAGCTCCTCTTCCTCGAGAATCAACTGAGCGATCTCGTCGTCCGTAAGATTCTGATTAGGCACGATCTCGCTGTTCTCGTCTTTTGGCTTGTCCGGGAGCGGTTCCACTTCTGGCTTGGCTTCCTCCGTGGTCGTCTCCTCGTACGTGGTCTCCTCGTACTGCTCGATCACCGTCTCCTCCTTCAAGATCTGCTCCGGGAATACCGGCGGCAGTTCCGCTAGCTAACAAACGAACCAGCTGCTCATCAACGGTCTCGTCGAAACTGGGTTTCGACTAGGCAAGGACCGAGACTGCTCGAGAGATTATTCTTAACCCGTTACTCTATGCCCTAATTCAGGGTTTTCCGAACTGTGCTCCGCGGAAAAGTACCAAGCATCTACATTTTGACTATACTATATTAATTTTAAGTATGAATAATCAATGACGTTCATGATTATGTGTCATCACTAGATCGCGGATTTTATGCATTTATGACAAAAATGGGTACGGACAGTTTAAAGCAGTGGACATATTAAAAAGATTCTAGGACATCAGTGTATCAGTTTCAGCTTAATAAGGACATTAAGCTAAATAAACATATTTTACTTGGCTCCTGTCTCTTGCAATCATTGCAGACATTTTTTATTTGCAGTCTGGTCATTACTAGACAGTGGATCTTTATGCGAAATAAACATTTTCTACCTGCTTTGCAACAAACTGGCGCGGAACAGAAATGTATTTTCTTCCTTTTTGATATGTTGGATCGTTCGAAAATAATATAACAGCACTTTCAAAGTTACCGTTTGAAATTACGCCTATTCATTTTCGTCATAAACGCGTCAAATCCGCTGTCTCCGTCAAAATTCAAGTACTCCGTCACAGAAAAAGTTTAGGAAACCCTGCCCTAATCGAGCGTCGCGCGCGCGCCGATGAAATCGTGTTGTCAATTCGGACAGGACCGCTTTGTTTATCGCGACCGGACAACAACGATTTTGCCGCAGCTGCGTGATTTTCGGATCGCGAGGGAGGATAGATCTTCAATCTTTTGCTTGTCGAGTTAGGGGATCGAGCAACGAGCAGCGCGAACAGCTGACGAGAAAGAGTACCTACGGGAATCTTGTACGGGACGATGTTGTCGTCGGACAGCCCCTCCAGAGCCTTATGTGGATCCCCTTCTCTGCGGCAAGAATCGCGTCGATTAATGGCTGAATCGATGGGAGAAGCGACTCGCCTTTACCTTGGCGTTCGATCGTTCTTACGTTTTCGCGGAGAAGAGCCGAACTTTGGAATTGGGAGCGGGCGACGATTTTAACTCGGTTTGTCGGCGAGCCTGGCCGACTACGAGCCGGTTCACGCGCGAAACGGTAATGAGTGGGATCGGGGAACAAACGCGCGAGGAGTAAATGCCAGCAATAAAATCGCCGACCAATGATAAACAGATTTCATTCTGGGTCACCTATTTATAAGTGTTGCAATCCCGTTGCCTCACGTTGCCCGTAACGCCGGGATACTCTGGCCCCGACGTATTATTATAATATACAGGGCCACCGCGACCACATTCTCAAAGATCGTCATCCGCGGAAACGAAATATTCCGGCGTGTCGGTTAAATTATTCGTCGAGAACACGCGATGGAATATTGTATTTGCGACGCTCCGCGGTCGTATTCGCGGACGTCGTAGATAAATTCGTGATATAGTCGCCCGGGTGAATCATCCGAGAAAATTCTCTCTCGCGAGCTAAAGTAGTTCAAGTTAAGCTTCACGGTCCAAGCGGACCGAGACGATGCGCAACGTGTCGTTGACATTGGGACGAGAGGACCGTCGTTGTTGCGTCACTATCGATTCGACGAACAGCTTCCGGTGGCTCCTCGACAATCACTCAGAATTCCCGAGGACATTGTTTCCGGTTTCGAAGCGAGTTACTCACCGCTGTATACCCAGAGCGAAATTATTGCCTGCTCGCATCAACTCTTCGTGCGCCTGACCGTGGGTCAAGCTGCCGATCGGCTGGTCGTTTAATCTGACCACGACGTCGCCGACCTTCAAACCCATGCATTCTGCGAGACTCCCCTCTGTCACCTGCCAAATACGTTTCATTTACGTTCGAAGCTGTTTCATCGTAAACCGTCGAAAAACTATTTGGAACAATCAAACAATGGGGAATACTTGAATGGGTCTTTCTTCGTCTTCTCTCCTTCACATTTGCCTTCGTTTGTTTCGCGTTTTTTTCACCGTTCTAGGCATTACGGTTTCAACTATTTTTTCAATTATCTTGTTGGAGTTACTTTTTGTAGTTCTATCAGATAAATTCGGTAATTGAATCGGATCCTCGAAATTTACGCTTTTTGATATTCAGAACAAAAGGATTAAATTTCTTTTAATTATACATAAAGCTCTTCTTCGAATATAAAATTTTCGATGACTGCAACTAATGAAACTGTCTCATAAATTCGGTAATTAAATCGGGATTTGATTTTAAGTTAAAATAGCTCTTCGAAATGAATAATTTACTGCTTTTTGGTATTCAGAACAAAATGATCAAGTTTCTCTTAATTATACATGAAGTTTCTCTTCGAATATGAAATTTTCGATGCCCTCAACTAATGAAACCGACTCATAAATTCAGTAATTGAATCGGGTTTGATTCTAAGTCAAAATAGATCCTCGAAATTAACGATTGACTGCTTTTTGGTATTCAGAACAAAAGGATTAAGTTTCTCTTAATTATACATAAAGCTTTTCTTCGAATATATAATTTTCGATGACCGCAACTAATATGAGACAGTCTCATAAATTCGGTAACTGAATTGGAATTTGATTCTAACAATAAGTCAAAATAGATCTTCGGAATTAACGATTGACTGATTTTTAGTATTCAGAACAAAATAATTAAGTTTCTCTTAATTATACATAAAGTTTTTCTTCGAATATAAAATTTTCGATGTCCGCAACTAATGAAACCGACTCATAAATTAAATAGTAAGGTAATTAAAGCGAGATTTGATTCTAACAAGTCGAAATAGATCTTCAAAATTAACGATTTACTTCTTTTTGGTATTCATAAAGTTATTCTTTGAATATAAAATTATCGATATCCGCAACTAATGAAACAGTCTGTAGAACGCCTGTTTGAAACGCGGGTAAATTCAAAATATGAAACTCGTTTAAAATCTCGCAAGAATACCGGCGAACCTCGAGCAATCGATAACGTAGAGCCTGTCACGAGAAGACGAACAAATCCCCACTTTACCGATGCGACACCGGCCCCGGATAGCATGCAACCAGCCGAGCTAGTGCGCATTCATGCGGCCGCCGGTCAGGGTAACGCGGTGTTGTTAGTTGTTGAAAGTATCTGCGACGTCGCGTCGCGTTGTAACACGATCTAGGTTCGAAACTGTGTGTTCACTGCGAAAATCTGTGGTTGCAAGGAAGAACACCACATGTCACAATTTCTAAAAATTTGAGTTTATGCATTAATTGAGTTATGTATCTGTAATCGCCAGGAAAAACGCCGCATGTCACATTTTCAAAAAATTTCAGTTTATGCATTAACCCTTTGCACTCGAAGCAATTTGAATTCTAAAATCGAGATATTTGTTTCAACTCAGATAATTTTTGTTCTGTGTAATTTTTTTTACATTGTGCACATCAAATTAAACCTGTTACATTATATAAAAGTTGAGCTTTTTACAATTTATAGAATACAGACAAACTTAATAATGTTAAAACTGTTTTGAATAATGAAATAGCAATTTTTAGTGGCATCTCAGACTCGCCATTCGAGTGCAAAGGGTTAATTGAGATTTATAGTATAGGATTCTTTATCGTTACGAGAGTTATAGTATAGGATTTTCGTTATAGGATTTTGAGCCTCTGAATCTGCTCAAAGGATGGCCACTTCGAAACTTCTTAAATATACGAATACTAAATGTCTATGTTACGGTTGTTATCATTTGGTTTTTCAAAATTCGTCGATTTGACAGAATTATAATAAGAAATGTTTAACTCCGTTATTTCTTGTCAACCTGTATATGACATGCGGCGTTCTTCCCGACCATTGCGGAATTATCGATGGAGAATACACTCGGAACAAGGTGAGATCGATGATGAACGGAGAAGTACGTACTCTGATGACAGTCAGTGGCTGCGGGAAGTCGCTCCCGCCCGCCAAACGAAATCCCCATGGTGTGTTGTCGAATTTCGTGAACTTGATGCTGATAGCCATGGTGTTCTACATCTGTAAAATCGCATGATCGCGAGAAAACCCATGGTAACGTATTCAGTCGCGACGATTCTATCTTCGGTGGATTATCCGCGATCCCGACGGTGGGGATTCGATTCGATTCGAATCGAACCGATTATGTAACGCGAGAGAATCGGAATTGGGTGCGGGCTTAAGTTACGAGGTTTATTTACGAGCTTGTGTTTCCTCGAATCACAAACGCACTAAATACCGCGCGCGTGGCGCTCCCGAGCCGCGCTATTCGAACCCGGGAGCCTCGATCTTGGCGCAGGATCGATGGATCGCGCGATTTCGCGGTCATCCGCCTCTCTCGCGCGGCAGCTTCCGACTCTTTTTTTATTCCGTTGCAGCTATAACACTCGGAGAGAGTTTATATTTCACGCTGTTCGGAAATAGAAGAGATTCGAATTCGACGGACGAAGGACGATTGCGAAATGAGATTTTTCGTTCTCGAGGGCTATGCTTTTTCGGGAGATCGGTTCTCGACTGCGGTGTATCGCGGCGAACGCTGTTTCTATCGAGGGGATCGATGGCAAAAGATCATAAAAGAGAAGCGAGAGCAAAAAGGCAACGGTACGCGGCGGCGGCCGCGAGGAATTCATAGTATGTACGCGGAAGTGGCCGCACGCGTCGCACGAAACGAATATAGTCGAGCGGTGCGCGAATTTTCTCAATGATTTCGGCTCTATCCATCTCTTTCTCTCTTTACTTCATTCTATCTCTCTTGCTTTCTTGCTCTTTCTCTTACTCTCTCTCTCTCTCTCTTGCCGTCGGTTACTCCTGATTACTTGCCAGTGAGTATCGCGCGAGGGATCGTCGCGGGGAACGATGCACCAGGACAATTGCACAGGGTAATCGCACACCGAGGGAAAAATTACTGTATCACCAGAATCATCGAGCGCGAAACACCGAGTCGGATCGGTTACGGCGGAAACGGACCCAATCGTACGAACCGGCCGACTCTCGAACACGCACGAAACGGTGTCACGATAAAGTTTGCCAGAAGGCGATCGCAACTGCCGTCTCGAACGCCACAAATACACGACCCCTTCTCCCCCCAGCAACCCTCCTCTAATGCTCCCTTTGCTATCCAATCGGAAAACAGCAGGAAGCAGGCTCGATCTATTTACTGATCGATTTATTTAGATTCGGGTCCTCGATTTCCTCCTCGTCCTACCAACGGATACGTTTCGCTTCGCCATACCGCGCCTCTTGCCCGCGCCGATCAACGTTCATCCCGCCGCACAGTGGTCCCAAATCGCCAAAACCTCGAGACACTCCTGGATTTCATGGACAATTCGTGACTGAAAGTCTTCAAGGTCGTTCATTTTGATTCCGAACTAATTTCATAAACCAGAATGTCCGATCCAACATGGCAGACAGGTATTTAAAAGAACATTATTTGATTTCCAAAAAATTGATAATACGATGTTCGAACAGGGTCGACCTTCTCCCTAGCTAACGCTGGAGAACAAGTTGTCCCGCGATCGTAAAACGTACGTGTTCGAACTGTAAAAGGACTAGCAGCAATAGAATCCAAATCCGTAATCAAAAATATCATGTTCCATTTGAAAAATGTAACTTCCGGTCTCAATCACCTATTTCCGGCCGAAACCGGAAGTTAAAAATATCACCATTTGATACAGCGCATCTGATTTATAAAAGAAACACTTTGAATTTTTGAAAATAACCTATTTTGTAGATTATAAATGGGTGGTAGGGGTGGTCTGAGACACCCTGTATATGTATAATATAACCGCATATAAAACTATATACTACTTATGTAATGTTATGCGTCGCGTTTAAAAAGAAATAATTGATCAAGAAGGGATTTAATATCCTGATAAGAAACACTGCACTGTACATTATACCATTATAATGACGTACTTTTATTTGTTTTTCAATATTTAACTATGTTCCACCAATCCGACCATCTTGAAACTTTTTTATATGTTAGATAAGCAACAGAACATTGTTCTTGAATTTTTTGGAAGTGGTCACTCGAAGGGTTGCTTGCAATTCCCACCCCTAAAAAGTTAAATGACTTTTTTTTAGCCTTAATAATTTGATCACGTATTTTCGTTTTTTTTATCTGAATATCTTAATTAACAATCGAGAAAAAAATGATACATATCATCCTTATACGAAGGGTTAGCGACTTAAAATTTTAGGGGGTTATCTTTCGACCTAAAACCATTGTTTTCCACATAATATCAATAAAAATTGTGGGTGGGGCCGCTGGACCAATCTTAGTCTGCTAGGCCCAAGTAAAAGGAACAAATAAACAGCATCCAGAACATACTCTTAAATAATTTCTCTGTAATTCCACGATTAAATTGCATATAGACATTGTGCATCGTTACGTTCCGTCACGTATTACAGAATACGTATACTCCAATAACTATTTCTAGCACAAGATCGTTCGGATTTACTCCATTAAGAACTATTTTATCCTAATGTCCCAAATAGTGAAACAATTCGGCGCGAACGCTTCAGGTTTTCGGTTTCTTCGCGCCGGACGGTCCGTCTTGATCGTCCGCTTGGAAAATCGTCTTCGGTTGTGTCTTCTTATACGCCGGGGCGATCCAGTACGGATTCTCTTCGGCCACTTTAGCGTATTTCAGGATCGCCTCTCGAGGATCTTGATCGTCTTCTATCCTTTTGCTCAGACCTAAATTACGGATTACATAGGAGCTGAGCGTTCCTCCGGACGAGGCGACTCTTCCTCCCTGACCGGACGTGATCGGCAGATCTGGTCTTCGCGACTTCACCGGATCCAAGCGATCCTTCTCCATCTGCTTGCGCACGGATTTCGGTCTGTCTTGTCTGAACAGCGGGAGAGCGTGCGGCGTAATGATCTGCTGCGTGGACATAACCTCGATATGCTTCTGTTTCATGTGCGTCTTCACCACGCACAATTTCGCTCCCCTCAAACTCTTCTTCGAGTCGTAGTACACTTTAACTATTCCGTTTCCACAGCCGACGAACACCTGATTCAACTTCGGGTGCCACAACGTTTTAATCACGTGCGAGTTTGTCACGTCTATCTCGTTGACCAACTCGAACGTCTTCGTGTCGTAGAACAACACTCTACCCGTGCTCTGGCCCCTGTTCAACGACTCTCCAGTGATCACGATCGAGTCGTCCGGATTGAACATACAGTCGGTCGTGTCGTAGCGAGAGTACAAGTTCTGAGCCGAGAAAACTGGAGATCTGAACGCTCTCAAGTCCCAAAGTTTCAGCGTATCGTCGCAGCTTCTCGTTGCCAGCATGTGCCCAAGATATGAGAAGCTCAAGCTCGATATTTCGCAACCTTGCGCGTGGGCGTTTCTTTGGATCAACGACGGATTCACAAAATTCTTCCTGTGATCCCACATCTGTATCGAGCCGTCCATGCAACCGCAAGCGACCACTGTACCCTCGCGACTGTAACCGCAAGTGGTCGGTATAGTTTTCACACCGTTCTGCGCCCTGCATTTGATCAGATATTTGTGAAAACGTGGCCTGTACAAGATCCATATCCTGCAGGTGCTGTCTTGCGAACAGGTCATGTATTCTTCTTTCGTGAAAGGATGCCAACAGCCACAGTTCAATCCTGCCGTGTGACCTTTCGTACGCGCCATGTCCGTTATGTACTGATCACCTTTCACTGTTTCACACTTCTCGAAACCATCGCGGTCCAGAACTTTCGCTTGTGCCGAGCCTGAAATTACTAATATCACGTCGCCAGTCATAGAATACTGCAAACATTTGATTGGATGGTTCTCGCAAGGCTGCAGCGTTCTGAAACTCCTCATCGACGAATCCATACCAGCAAAGTCCCAGAAACAGACATCGTAATCAATAGAACCCGATGCCAATCTTGCTCCAGAGGGATCCGCCGCAATAGCAGTCACTGCTTTCGTTCCGTGTGTCATTGCTACTTCGTGGCTGCATGGAATCTTATCTCTTAACTCAGTTTCCTCTGTTTCGGACTCCTCCTCCTCTTCGTCGCTCTCATCCTCGTTTTCCTTTGTTTTCGATGTTTTCTCTGATGATAGTGTACTTTGAAGATCAGTGGGAATCGGAGGTCCAATTAAATCATCCTCATCCTCATCCTCGCTATCTTCCTCATCTTTGTTGTCATTCTTAGGTTCTTCCTCCGTGGACTTATCTGCAACTTCTGTGCTTTTCTTATCTATCTTGTTGCCAGCTACTTTGCTGCTGTGAATAGTTTTCGTAATGTTGTCTAGCATTTCCTGCACATCAAATGATTTGGCTTTTTTACCAAAGCCAGTTATTCCCATAATTTCCTTCAAGTTATGCGTTTCCTCCTCGTCCTCCGGCTTGATTTCGTTCATCTTGATTACATTTGATTCTGGTAATTTCTTACCGAACGTGCCGAATCCGGAGATCACATTTTCTCTGTTCTGAGAAGCTTGCTTCTGATTTAAGTCCTTGCTGATTTTTCCAAACGTTATCACCTTCTTTGTAGTCATGTTTTCTGGTTATCTGCAATGTTTTATAAACAGGATGTTAAACATAATGATTTCGTTCGTTATATGTAGACTCCGGATCTTATGCATTTATAACAAAAATGAGCAAGTGCAATTTAAAACAGTGAAAATATTAAAAGACTAGTATTAATATATTATTTTCACCATATTAAAATGATTAATGAAGAACGCAAATTTATATTTATATAGCTCCTGCGTCTTGCAATTGATGCACAAACTTTTTGTTTTGCATAAACATCCGGAGTCTAGTTATCGATAATACGGTCACTTCTAGAAGAAAAGAATTACTGAATATTTTACTAAGAATAGCATAAACAGAAATGCAACATGTAAACATATATAGAGGTTATGTTACCTTGTTTATTTCAGTCCGCTAAGTATATAATACTTCGAGTATCAACCAATCAGTTCGTACAATTCAACACTCTGCTGTGTTGACATTTTACAGTGAACCAAGTGAACTAAAGTATATTTACATTCATCACAATATCCGTTGAAGTTTCTGTTATTCGTATCAAGTTGTATATTTTTAATGAATAACTATAATTCGATAGTAACTCTTTCTTATGAATAGGCACGAATGATTCTTACCGTTTTCGCCATTACATGTAATACAAGTCCCGGCAAGATTTATTTTTATTTGCTTCGCAATATCTGAAAACAGCGCCATTCGACGTTGTGGCAAAATGCTCAAAAACTTTGTAGATATCAACAGCAACATCTGGTGCCGATTTCCTAACACTAAACAGGTGAAACTCTAAAGTTGAACGACAGATGGCATCTCCACTTTCATTTAAATGCGAAACGACGTTGTTCAAAACGAACCGGAGGGTTTTTGAACATAAATGTTCCAAGAATCGATCTGTGAGAACAGAAATATGTTGAAAAGACTTTACTGTAAAAAATTAAATGGCAAGGTGGTGGCAAGGGAGTGCTTGTCCACATCGTTGGCAAAAGGAATTATTATAAACATTAATTAGCTAGAATTAATAAATGTCTCATAGTATTATTTTGAATAAATTAATGCGTGCGAATGTTCATGGTTTAAAAGTTATTCTGTATCTCGAGTTTTATTGCCCATTTTTACGAAAAAATTAGATGGCCAGGTGGGTCAAGGGAGTGCTTGTTAACATCATTAGCAAAAGGAATTGTTATAAACATTAAACAGCCAGAAATAATAAATTTATCTGTGAATTGTATTGAATAAATGAATGCGTGCGAATGTTCATAATTTAAAAGTTATTCTCAATCTCGAGTTTTATTGTCTATTTTTACGAAAAATTTAGATGGCAAGGTGGTCAAGGGAGTGCTCGTTAACATCAGTAGCAAAAGGAATTGTTATAAACATTAAACAGCCAGAAATAATAAATTTATCTGCGAATTGTATCGAATAAATGAATGCGTGCGAATGTTCATAGTTTAAAAGTTATTCTCAATCTCGAGTTTTATTGTCTATTTTTACGAAAAATTTAGATGGCAAGGTGGTCAAGGGAGTGCCCGTTAACATCAGTAGCAAAAGGAATTGTTATAAACATTAAACAGCCAGAAATAATAAATCTATGTATCGAATAAATTAATGCGTGCGAATGTTATGGTTTAAAAGTTATTCCGTATCACGAAAACTATTAGTCACTTTGACTAAAAAATTAGGTGGTCAGATAGCCAAGGGATTGCTTGTGGACATCGCTGTAAAATAGAATTGTTATAAACAATAACTAGCTAGGAATAATAGGAATAACTAGGAAATAATAAATTTTTCAATAATTGTCACGGCGATCGACATCGATCGATATTCGGCGGAGTGGGGGGGCGCCGCTCGAGCTCGGCGGCTCGGCGAGAGCTCTCCGTCAGTCAGTCAGTCGGGCCGGGGGGAGCGGCGTGAGCGGACGTGCTGCGGGACCAGGAGCGCCAAGAGGACCGGAGGGACCAGAGGAGGACCAGAGGTGGATCAGAGGTGGACCAGAGGTGGACAAGGGGTCATCAACAGCTACCCTGGCCTACCTTGACCACCACTGACCTACCTTCAACACCAGTAAGTTTTATTACTATTACTAACATTGTTCAATCTTTGTCTAGCCAGCTTCAACAAACATGTTCTTCAACTACTCGTTCAACGGATACCATCAATTTTTATCTTTAATATGCCAATTGGAGTTTCCACCGAAAATTTTAGTATTGAGTCTTCTTCAAATTTATACTTCTTTATTGAAATTGGTATTCCTCCAATCGGAGGTCCCTCAGGGGCTCACTCACGGATGGGGCCGTGAGTGAGTACGGGGTGTCGCGTCCCCGGGGCTACCCGAATCGCCTATAGGCCGCACTCGTGTGCGGGGTTTGTTTCGCTCTCGTGAGCTGGTTCTAGGTTTGCTCTCGTGAGCTGGTATTAGGTTTGCATTCGTGTGCAGGTTAGATTCGCACTCGTGTGCGGGGTTAGTTTGGCTCTCGTGAGCTGGTCTTAGGTTTGCACTCGTGTGCGGGCTATTGTATTGACATGTATGTCTAAACATTATTAGTCTGTTTTAGTTAGAATACACCAAGAAGAGGATACATCGAGAAGACTGCATTATATTATTAGGTTAGTCTTATTTGCCGAGCAATTATTGTGTTAGCGTCACCCCCGAACTTGAGCCTTCTGCTCAGGCTCATGTTTCGTTTTTGCGAATCAAAGCCTTCTGCTTTGATTCTTCCCTCTTGTGTGATTTAGTTTTTTGGTCCACAATAATTGCTCGGTTTGCGTGCGTTAGCTAGTAAGATGATATTTCTTCGTTGTAAATATGTCGAGTAATTATTGCCGTAACGTCACTTTGCTCGACTCGTATTTTTGACTCCTTCACAGCCTTCTGTTGTGTCGGACCTTGCTTGTATGTACCAGACCGGTTGGGGCCGGTACTCGGCGTCGATACATTGAGACGGGTGGTTCATGGAGACCTGTTCACTCGTATTGCCATTCTCTCTGTCGTAATCCTACCCGAGTCATCACAGCGCTTTGCGTTGCCTGGTGGCAGGTAGTTGGCAGAGAAATTCTCTGTTCGTCATTCTACCCGAGTCACCTCAGCGCATTGCGTTCCCTGGTGGCAGGTGGTAGTTGGCAGAGAACTGGTACCCCGTTTGAACACTTCTCGTGTTCTTCTCTCTTGGTGAGGACACGTCGGGTATCGGCTCTGGCCGGAGTTGGGCTGCAAGCATTGTACGCGCCGCGTCACCTTCGAACCAGAGCCTTCTGCTCTGGTTCGCTCTTGTTTCTCACTTTGAAAGAATCAGAGCCTTCTGCCTGATTCGCCTTTGATCCCCCGTGGATCGGAGACTTCTTCTCCGATTCACATCTTTTGCTCCGCGATAATTACTCGACATACTTGCGTAATTTAGTATTAAGTCTGTCGTTGTAAGAAAGGGAGCCAGAAGGAATATTGCATTCGTTCTGACTCTCTTTCGGGTCTCTTGTGCAGCAACCTCCTCGTGGTGAGATCTGGGCAATCGGTATTATTCTTTATTCTTAAGACCTTCTAGTGTCTTATGAATAAAGGATAATATCGAGCTAATAGCTGCACATTGTACATTTATAATTTTCGACACGATTGTATTGTAGAAGTTAATACTTGCGAGATACAAAACTTTATTTCATTAAATTGTATAGGAATTTACTTTCAGGTAGCTTCCTATCGGCCAAGGGTACATCGATGCTTTCTTCGTTTACCCTTGGCCCATCGTCAGTTCGTTATTTCGAAATTTTTATTCAGACAGTGATCACAACAATTTTTATTTTTGTATTTCGAATTGTTCGCTCCGGAACTTTCACAAGTCCGTCTTATAAAACTTTTCACATTTTGTCTGAAATTGGTATTCCTCCGATCGGAGGTCCCCCAGGGGCTCACTCACGGATGGGGCCGTGAGTGAGTACGGGGTGTCGCGTCCCCGGGGCTACCCGAATCGCCTATAGGTCGCACTCGTGTGCGGGGTTAGATTGGCTCTCGTGAGCTGGTGGTAGGTAGGCTCTCGTGAGCTAGTTAGATTCGCACTCGTGTGCGGGGTTTAGTTTGGCTCTCGTGAGCTGGTCTGAGGTTTGCTCTCGGGAGCGGATTTTAGGCTTGCACTCGTGTGCGGGATTATGTATTGATGTGTATGTCTAATCATTATTAGTCTGTTTCAGTTAGAATACACCAAGAAGAGGATATATCGAGAAGACTGCGTCATATTATTAAGTTAGTTTTATTTGCCGAGCAATTATTGTCTTAGCGTCACCCCCGAACCTGAACCTTCTGCTCAGGCTCATGTTTCTTTTTTTGCGAATCCAAGCCTTCTGCTTTGATTCTTCCCTCTTGTGTGATTTAGTTTTTTGGTCCACAATAATTGCTCGGTTTGCGTGCGTTAGCTAGTAAGATGATATTTCTTCGTTGTAAATATGTCGAGTAATTATTGCCGTAACGTCACTTTGCTCGACTCGTATTTTTGACTCCTTCACAGCCTTCTGTTGTGTCGGACCTTGCTTGTATGTACCAGACCGGTTGGGGCCGGTACTCGGCGTCGATACATTGAGACGGGTGGTTCATGGAGACCTGTTCACTCGTATTGCCATTCTCTCTGTCGTAATCCTACCCGAGTCATCACAGCGCTTTGCGTTGCCTGGTGGCAGGTAGTTGGCAGAGAAATTCTCTGTTCGTCATTCTACCCGAGTCACCTCAGCGCATTGCGTTCCCTGGTGGCAGGTGGTAGTTGGCAGAGAACTGGTACCCCGTTTGAACACTTCTCGTGTTCTTCTCTCTTGGTGAGGACACGTCGGGTATCGGCTCTGGCCGGAGTTGGGCTGCAAGCATTGTACGCGCCGCGTCACCTTCGAACCAGAGCCTTCTGCTCTGGTTCGCTCTTGTTTCTCACTTTGAAAGAATCAGAGCCTTCTGCCTGATTCGCCTTTGATCCCCCGTGGATCGGAGACTTCTTCTCCGATTCACATCTTTTGCTCCGCGATAATTACTCGACATACTTGCGTAATTTAGTATTAAGTCTGTCGTTGTAAGAAAGGGAGCCAGAAGGAATATTGCATTCGTTCTGACTCTCTTTCGGGTCTCTTGTGCAGCAACCTCCTCGTGGTGAGATCTGGGCAATCGGTATTATTCTTTATTCTTAAGACCTTCTAGTGTCTCATGAATAAAGGATAATATCGAGCCAATAGCTGTACATTTAATAATTATGTTGATTTTTCAATAAATTCTATTCCTATACCTATTGTCTTTCACAACATTTTGCAATTTTACCTTCCTTCAGATCAAAACATATGTATTATTCAAACTGGTTCGCCCCGGGCGTGAACAATGTCATATATCGTCTTGTTCTATTTAGGTAAAGAGACGAGATAGTATCTCGTCGGTGACAGTATTATAAGGCAATTACAGTATGGGTAATGTGAGCATTCTATACTATATCATTCTTCTTCTACTTGACGAGTATCTTGTCGTTGGTGGAACTTATGGCGATGTGATATCTTGCCCGAATATTTCGGAGTTTCTTACGTCCTCTAGAATATATTCTGGCTCCGTCCAGAGAAACAGAAGTCCACCGACGGCATTTTGTCGGTGAAGAAGACCACTGAGGAGATTCTCGTCGCGATGCATCGGTGAGAATGCGAACTATCACGAAACCATATCGATTATCATTGAATGTTACATTCTCCGCCATATTTCAGGCGATGTTTTGGCACTATTTTGTTACTGTTTTCGTCGGTGGAAAAGCTTTTAGCGACGTGATATTTCAGATCACTGTAAGTTCTACGTTATCCCCGTGCCCACTTGCGTGTCCGCTGAATAGCACAGGGGCTGTGATACAAGCATCCCTCTTTCTAGAAAACTGCACTTACCCCTGACTGATTCGACAGAACTCTGTATCTCTTTTCTACCCCATCGCTGAGGGACAATGTAGGAACCGTTCGCCACGGTAACCGATCCATGTTGTCCTTTGAAATATGCAGCCTCCTTAAAAAATTCTAATTTCACCAGAAAGCGATTCTGATCGTGAAACGATGCAAAATTCCAGTAATGTTTGCCAATGGGCGAACTGAAAGAACGGTGAATCCGCGATTGGGCAATCAGGCGCGTACGCTGGTCCTGTAGGTGCACCCTCTCGCAGGGAGGAAATCTCCGAAGGGTGGCTCTGGCCGCGTGACAGACGACTTCGCGGGGACGCGTTATTCAGATTTCTCTATTCGATTATGCAAATTAATGTGAGACACATAAAACTGTCTGCGGAGCCGGGCGGTAGTCTAAGGAAAACGAGTTTTATGCGTCTTCGGAAACAAAAGTCTGTCGGCGCCAATCTTTCTTCCCTGTTGGTTCCCTAACTCGCAAGGTTTGTTGTTCCCTTCTCTTCTGGTTCGGGAACGTCGTAACTTCTGGCATGGTGCCTCTCTGCTACGGGGGGTGAAAAAGGGGTTGCATCTCGCGCGTTGGTTCCCTTCGCTCTCTCCCTGTCCGTGCATATGCCTCCCTGTAACAGGAAATATTGCGGCCAAGATCGGTCGCGATTCCTCCGCGACTTCAGTCCTCGGGCAATCGAACTTTCGTATCGCGTTTGATCCGATGTCTCGTTTGAGAAACATCGAATGCCTCTGTTTATGCATTTTCTTTGCTTTCATTCCTCTCTCCCTTCCGCAATCAATCACCACCGTGAAAACCGTCCCCTAAATTAATGCTACATCAAGATTCGGGATCAGCCGTTTCGTAAAAAGTGACGCGAGCCTTCCTTCAGCGTTATTCCTCTCGATGAAAAAAAATTACAGAAAGTTGCTGCGATCTGAGATCCATGCACGGTGCGTTTCTTCATTTGCAACATTTAGGACTTCTTTGTCGGCTGCAGTTTCCGTATATTGTTCGTATTAATAGAAATTAGTTTATGTTATCGGCGCACAGGTTCGATCCAAAATTAAAACAAAGCAATTAGCGAACTAAACTGGTTTTAGTTCGTGCCAGCATGGAATACAGTTGCAATTTTAAACACTTATAAACAATTTACTCATAATATGATCCATACTTGGATCGAAACGTTGAGAAAAATCTTTTAAATTGAAAAATTGCTTTGTGTTAATTTTGGATCGAACCTGTGCGCCGATAACATAAACTGATTTCTATTAATTCGTTACGGTCGACAAAACGGAATATTTATTGTTCGTATTCTCGTATTTTCACCTGTAGTTTGGTATCGTTCCTGACTTCGCGTTGTATGGCAAGAGATCGATGTATCGAATCATTTAACTCTTTCAGAACCAGATGGACTTATAAGCAGACTGCAAATCTTTATGTGGAATAAGAATTTTCTGCTTTTGTTACGATTTATTATCTCCTTTGTTGTCAGCTTCCGACGAAAGAAAAATTTGTCGTAAATCAATATAAAAATCATCCCGGTTTCGAGCGGACGAGGTTAAAACGTTAAAAGTATCCAAGATATGCGAGGCGACGGTAAAAACGAAGGGCTACAAGAACGTCAACATTCGACGAAATATCCCGCGACAGGCAGGCAGGCCAGAGCTTGGCGGGCCTTGTTGGCAGCGTAATGGAGCACCGTGTATTTAGATTGCGCCCGGTAAATCGAGTTGTCGAGGGAGAGCGGGGAGGGCAACCGGTGCGGCAGACACCGTGAAAGGGAGAAAACGGAGGACGGAGGGGTTGTTTTAACGAAATCGCGTTGATGCCATGCAAATGGCTCGGTAACAGCTTCCGCGGCTTCCTGCGCCCGCCGCCGGACTGCACCGCGGCTTAACTCGATTCCATACATATTTTAACACGACCAAAACCGTAAGAAAATTGCTTGGATATACATAAACGACTTCGCAAACTAGGTTACACACCGGCGGAGCACATCACCGCCGGCGAAAATCTCCTCGCTATCTCCCCCCCCCCCCCGGGAGTCAGTTTTCTGACTCGGTCGTTCGTCTCGGAACGCGTCGAACCCGATGATTGTTTCGCGATTCATTCGTTTCGGAGGTACGGTCCACCTTCGCAGGAGACATTGCCGACAACTCGCATAATTTTCCGTGGGTTATGGCCCCGATAAAACCGACGCGACCGCGGAACAATGGCTGGACGCGTCGATTCGCGTCGAACTTACGATGCAAGGGTCACGGGACAGCACCCGACCACGACGACGACGCTGTAATCCGGACAGATATCGGGCCGCAGCCCGGTAAAACACCTCGCCCCGTGTCCATTACAAATCATCCGAGTGAAATTACAATCCCGGTCGTTCCGATGCATTCTCTGGCGCGCGCGGCCGAGATATTTATTCGCCGACAGGCTCCATCGAATCCCTATTGTCACCTGTCACTCGTGTCCGCGCGACCAATCACGATCGAACGCTCGCCGATAGCAAAAACCTCGCGCAGTGTTCCGAATGGTTTCGAGTTTTTTAACGGTTTCGAGATTCGCGGGCGACCAGCATCGGACCAGGATCTCTCCAGCCAAAGGATACCCCGGGGGCCGAAGGAGCGTCCTGGATAAAAGCGACGCGTCGGCCGACGTGCAGCGTGCACATTAAATTATCTATCGCGCAATTATTCATTTATGCTTATTCGCCTTGATACACCCGCGGATCTTGAATTATTACCGGCTTAAACGGACTTTTTAATTCTAACGTATTACCATACTTATCGTACCGTACGAGCGATTCCCTGCTCTACCGCACCGCCTCGCCCCGCCGCCGCGCCTCTGTCGCGCGACTTTTTGCCCGAGGAGACCGGCCACCATGACCACCATTAAAAATATTCGAATCGTTCGGGTCTCGCGAGCAACCGCAAACGTTTTTCGCGAGCCGCCCGAGATTTACAAATCGAATTCGTTTGTCTGCGAAACGGAGAAAGCCTCCGGCCAATGGCGGATGCTTCCAAGATCGCAGCATGGCCGCGATCGACGCTCTAACTATAAAAAGTTCGTCGATGCTTGGTTAATTCGAGCGGAAGCGTTTCTCGGGATCTTTGCGAGATTTGCGAATCGAATCCGCTTGTCTGAGAAACAGAGAAAGCCTCCAATGGGGGATGCTTCCAAGATCGCATCGATGCTTCGTTAATTCAAGAATGAAACCGTGCTAGAATATTATATACGAATCGCTCGTGGTTCGCGAGCAAAAGCGTTTTTTCGGGATCTTTGCGAGATTTGCGAGCAGGATGTGCTTTCCGAGAAACAGAGGAAGACTCGAGACAATGGGGGATGTTTCCAAGAATGCAGCGCGACCAACTCGGCAACGAGAAGCTGTGTTTCTCTTCCAGGTTCCACGGTCGGTTCGCGGCCAAGGCATATTTAGTACATAAATCAAAGTGCGAGTGGCCCTCGCCGGGGGCTACGAGTTTATATGCTAATATAAGGTGGAGCACACTGCGCGCCGGGACGCCATCTTGACCGTTCCGCAACGTCTTGAGGATTCACCCCCCTCCCCCCGAAGATCTATTCGCTGCGTTATCGCGATACGACCCTGACCCCGTTCTTAACGAAAAATATCCTTACACGGCAGCGAACATGCTAGACTCCCCTGGAAATCCTTTTCGATCGTCCCTTTCACTGTATCGTTCGCTATATCGTAAACTCTTGCGTGTAAGTATCCTTTCGTTGCTAAATTGTTATTATGTTTATTGTAAACGGACCGAAATCCTTTTACACAAATGTTTGCAATTGAATAACGAAAAGAATCAACGTAATTTAACTAAGAGGGACATGTACAAAACTGTTGGAATACAGGTATGGTATTATCAGATAATCGTGCGTAATTTTTTTTAATGTGTGTAACGACCCATTAAAAAATCAATACTATTATATAGTGTGTTCGAGTTTGCAATAATGCGATTTATAGGATATATTAATCCATATGTGGATTTGATCTAGATCTCAAAACTAGATCTGAAAACACGTCCAGGTACTTAGAAATATTGATTTGCATAAGGAGAGATTAATCAAATTAAAAATAAAGCTAACCAATGTTTCCAGGCTGACTGTGTTTAATATTGTAGAGTAATCACGATCAAAGATTAACATAGGATTGTTTATCTTATACGAACAAAACTTGAGAAACTTCTTGCTGCATTCTCTCAGATGAGTGATCCACTCTTTACAGATGACCAGACCGTGGATCTTTATGCATTTATATAAAAATTAAGTAGACGAACTTCAAAATTGTTGGAACATTTTAAACATTGACGATGTCAATGTACGATTTCTCCTCTATTAAAATCGTTAGGAAATAACATTCAGTTCGGTTTTTTTTTTTGTTATTCATAAAGATCCGCAGTCATGACCAGACTGCGGATTTTATGCATTTATGACAAAAATGGGTACGTACAATTTAAAACAATGGAGGTATTAAAAAGATTTAAGGCCACCAGTGTATTAGTTTCAGCTTAATAAGATAATTAAAAGAAGAATGAAATTGTTATTTGGCTCCTGTGTCTTGCAATCAAAGCAAACATTTTTTATTTTGCATAAAGATCCGCAGTCTAATCGTGACACACGCCATTTGCTGGTTCAATTTGCTGGTTCACAGTGTTCAGAAATTATGGAAACAGGAAACGTATCGAAGATTAAATATTAGTTAAAGAAAATTGAGGATTAAACCCTTAGCACTGTTCAAGAAAATGCGACATACGTATTTTAAAAATTGAATTGGATCACACTTCTCAACTTTTAACAAACAAAAACAAATTACAATTAAAGGATAAGTCTGCTTTCAGTGGAGCCATTCGTTTACACTGTGTACCTACACGCTGCAAATCGAATCTCTATAGAAGAAAACGCTTCGAACAAAGAATGGAAGCCAGCAGAAAAGATTTCTCGAAACGGAACGTTCGAGATAAACCCGACTTCGAGCAGAGTTTCCGGAAACTCGGTGAAAACGTCATGATTCGTCAAAAATCCTCTGATCCAGAATTCCGAAGAATCGACAGACATCGACGGGGACACGGTTGTTCGAGCAGAGAGTATGCACGCAGGCCGAAGAAGCGGTGTCTGAGAGCCGGATCGGGCTGGGAATTTATATGCAAATGGAAATCGGAGTGTACCGTATAGAATCCGCCATCTTGACCGCGATAGAGTGGGCCAGGGGTGGCTGGGACGTGAGGGACGCGGAAACTCTGGCAGAAATATTCTCCGTGCCCGAGATTACCAATATGCACCCGACACGGCGGGTCCATTCTTTCTCGGTGAACGGAAGCGGAATGAAGTTCCCGGAGCCGATCGCGGCGAAACTTCTCGCTTCCTTGTGGATACGTCCGCGACGTAAACTTGCGGCGTACCCGCCACTCCTTCCCCCGAAACTTTTCCGAGTTTCGAGGCCGGAATCAACGAGTCGCGTTCGGGTCGTACGTTTCGCGGCCGGATCGGCGTCCAAGCGAAGCCGATTATACGTGTTGCGTGCCGGAAACGGAATTAACGAGCACGATACGGAACTTTTTAAACGATTCGTTCCACGATCCGGCAAACTTTCAACCGGGGCCGACGAAAGCCGCCTTTGTCGCGTGCTCAGCGAGCGACGGAACGCTTTCGCACACGGAAAAGTGGATTCTGGACGGAATTGCATAGTTTTTAACACTTTGTCAGTACTATTAGTAGGATCAAAATGACCTGACATTTTAATGGACATTTTGTAATGGACATAGAGTACTAATCTTTGACAATTGGCATGAGGAAGAACTGAGGTTTAGTCATGGAGAATTACACGATCGAGCGACGCATAGAAATTATGGAAATTCTCTACAAAATGCACCACAGTGTTGCGAGATGGTGCGTTACGATGACCAAAAGACGTGCGGACTTTTCGAACCGTCTCACAGTGTGACGAACGGCCTTTCTAGCTGGACAAAATTAACTTTCAAATAAACAAAAACTAACTGTGCCAATATAATCTAAAATAACCATGTATTAAAACTTAAGGGGTTAGTATACCCTACTGAAGCAACTAGAAAGGAACTAGAATCTTAACTAGATTTTGTGTCGGAAAAAGTTAATGATCATTCATATTTTATACAACCGTAAACATATTAATTGATAAATATAGAAAAATAGGCGATTTGGAATTTTGTCCAGCTAAAAAGGTCTCTGCAAAATTTTCACCATTTTTCGTAGTGAATTTCCACAGTTTCTATGCGTTGCTCGACCGTGTAATTCTCCACGACTAAACCTCAATTCTTCCTCATGCCAGTTGTCAAAGATTAGTACTCAATGTTCGCCACAAAAAAGATTGTCATTTCGAGACACCCTTTAGATGGAAACTTTCAATGGGACAGACGAGTTCCAACGAAAACAGACGAGTTGATGGGTACAACAGCATTAATGTCTGTACTAAGTTGGATTTCCGTAAGGTAAATTCGTAATATGTCGAATCCCGAGGTTCGAGGCCCCCGAAGGGGTTGAATGGTTCCCGGCGGGCCGCTTTATCGAGGGATCGACGGAAATACTTGAAAGATCCGGAGTAGGGGCGGAGAGACGTGGTTTCTTCGGCGGCCTTTAGTGGCACCGTAACGGCAAACATTTAATTAAACTTGTAAAGTTGTGGCTCGCGTTGCGCAGCAAGGGGGCAGCGCCTTAGCCTCTCGGCTGGCTGTTGTTATGCGCGGAGCGTCATCCAACCCCGTTCAGCCGTATCGCGGCGTCGTAAAGGCGACTGCCGGTTCGTGTTTCGTAAATGCGGGCATCTTCGTGGTCGTGTTACGAGCGTCGTTTCCTTATCTCGACCACGCCGTGCTCTTTCGGGGTGAACGTGTCATCTGCTCCGGAGACTCTATTCGGAGCTCACCTATGCCTCTGGCACCGCCACGCTGACAACGATTCCCTCGGATAACTCGTCTTAACGTTGTGGAACCTCCATCGGGGACCGTCTTGCATTTATGGCCGGAGGTCGTTAACCTTCCCCTAAGAATTTCGACGGAGGTTCTTCGCTCGGCTATTGTTCAACTCGATCGCAATTTCTAGTCGATGGCTGTGCGATCAAGCCAGCCAAACATACTTGTATAAAGAAGCTCGAGAACTCTTATGTCACTCGAGATAATCACTGGAGATCCATGCACGAAGCTCATACTTCTTCATCATATCCGGACACTTGTGAAATGTGTAATAACAACGAATAAAAGTTTCTTAACCGTTTTAGTGCCGAACGAAGATGTATTATCGTTCGCAACACTTGTGGAAAGTGCGATGGCGCCTCACTATTCACAATGCGAGAGAACTCAATCTCAAAATTAATTTATAAAACGTTATAAACGGTTTCACTTCGTTGCAAAACAATTGAAAAGATTGCTTATGGATTTAACCTTTTGTTAACTACACGAATTAATTATTTCTAATCCTTCTGACCCTTGCTGTGCATCATGGAATTATCCTTTAGTTATTTTGTTACATATGATTGAAAATGCAATATCTACGCTTCACACCACGTGATCTTTATAAAGCTATGATCAAACGATGGTTTTTTCTTATTTGCAAAACTGTTTGTAAAAGAGAATTGATTTTTCTGTTTTTCATGATCTTTTATATTTATGTTATTCGTATGATTTTCAACAAATATTGAAATACAATTGGCATTACATTGATTACATTATTCTCCCTTTATTCCGTAATATGCTCCTTTTTGAATTTTGTAAATATCATTCTTATATTGTTTTTTATGAGCTTTTTCCCAAACCTTAGGTCGGCACCAAAAGGTTTAATTATCTAAAACAGTGACTAAAATTTCTTATGGAATATCCAACGTTAGATTAAATACGATTAATACGAGATTCGTGGACGTATCCACCGCGATTAAATATTACCGCTTGCACTAATCGCGGCAACCTTTCTATTAGTTTTTTATTCTATTAGTATCTTCTTGTTTGTTCGAAAAATTCTCTGAATTCGCTCAGCACCTGAGAAAAGAGAAACAAAGGGTAACTTGAAATCCTTTCAAGCACCGTGACCGTTCCGCTAGATTTCGTTCACTTGGTTTTAGATAGAGATCCACTAGATTAGAAATTATTAGGTTGGAAAGAAAGTTGTTACGGTTTTTGTTATTTTAACTTTATAATAAAAACCGTGAAAACTTTCTTTCCAACCTAATATATCGTATTAATGCATTTTCATTATATAATTTGTACATAAAATTAAATTCTATTGTGCTATAATATACAAGTGACAACATTTCTTTTCTTCTAAATGCTTTTCCTGCCAACTTGAACCCCGTTTTGTAGAGGAAAAAAGTAAGTGTCCGGATACTTTCGATCGGTAGTGCCTGTCCAGCACGCTGAAGCAATTCGAGCAACTTTTTGAGTGATTTACATATCTCTGATTCAGGGCCGCGGAACATCTGCGACGATAGCGTGTCCGAAAGCAACGGCCAGGGTTTGTTCCAAGAACGAAGACCGTTCGGTATTTGGAAAGAAGCTGAGGGGGCGGGGAGGAATCGTGTGGTAACGAGCTCTCTCGCCAAGGTCCCGGAGACCTTGTTCGCGGAAGAAGCCTCGGTCCTCGAATCGTATTAAATATAAACGACGTCGACGGTACGACCGAAGGCTAGCCATTTCCATTTTTCATCAGGCCGGCCCGTAATACGGGGGGGCGAAACGGGTAGCCGTAGGGGTAGGAGTCGGAGTGGAGGAAGCTCTGAAAAAGGCGGAACGGGTGTTGTATAAAACCGCTCGCGACATTACCTCCAATATTCGCAAAACGGATTCTCCGCACTCCGGCGGCGTTCTCCTCGTCCTCCCCCTGGTTTCGCAACCCCTTCCACGCGCGCGCTGGATGTTCTACAGGGGTAGGAAGGGGTGGGTGCGAGAGGGGTTTGCGGCGCGGAGCAACGGCTGGTAATGAGGTGGTTTCAATTCTGGCCTCGGGGAACAGCCCGACCCGGTGTGTAGGTACATCAGCTATTGCCATGTAAATGTCCGAGCGAGAGGGAACGAGCCCGGCGAGATTGATAGGAGGAACGGGGGCGTAGCTACCGATCCCTGTGCGTTCGCCAGGCGCTTTTCGTTTTTTATTCTCTCTCCGGGAAATTTTCGAGCGAATCCCGACGATCTGCAGGATCGCGCAAGCGCCACCCGGATTTTTCCAGCGACAAGACCCAAATGGTGCAAGGACATCTTAAGCTTCGTACGAGGTCTGTTAGAAAAATACGCGGACTGACGTCATAAAACAAAATGTACTTTATTTAGAAGTTACATGTCTGGGTCCTCTTCCAACGGTGTTTCTACTTGTTGAAACAGTCCTGGTAAGCTTCTTTTGTAATATCCTTCAGCTCCTTCGTCGCATTTGCCTCAATCTGGGGAATCGTGTTAAATCTTCTTCCTTTCAAGGGTCTTTTGAGTTTGGGGAACAAGAAAAAGTCGCAAGGAGCAAGGTCAGGTGAGTAGGGAGGGGAAGAACAGTGATCGCGTTTTTTGTCCAAAAACTGATGAGTTCTGAGGGCTGAATGGCACAAATTTCGCAGCAACGCGGTGCATCTTCAATTTTCCGGTGAAAATTTCGTGACAAGATCCAACTGACACTCTTCCCTGACAATAAGACGTCGATTTTCCAGAACGAGGATGTTGATTTCGAATCAATCTTATGGCACATATGGCACAATCTTGTCAGCTTTAATTTTGTATAGAATGGTTTTATCACTAGGAACCATAGTTTCCGAGATATAAGCAGAAAAAAAGAAAAAGGGGACCTTCTACGTGTCCCCCTGCACCCCGCCCACCTCCTAAGAATAGGGACTTTTAGTATGTTTACCTCCTAACTAGTCCAAACAAAGTCCTAAATTTAAAAATTGTATTCCTTCCATTTCCCTCTACACCCCCCTTATGAGCATTCATTGACTGGACTATATTTTTTGAACAGATCTCGTACAGACCTGAACATTTTGCCGAACAGAATTCACATTTACGGTCCGTAAACGTCGCAGGAAGGTCCTATTTACGAAACTGGGACGTCCTGCGCCGACATCCCCACACCGAACGTTCTCTGAACGTTTACAGAACTTTCAAAACGTAAGAAATAGACGTTCGTGGAACGTACGAAAAAAAGAAGCACGGAGAAACAGGAAAGCTCGGCGTCGAAGTTGCGACGGAAATCGTTCGAAAAATCTCGATGCTCGAGTCCCGCCCCCCGGGAGCGACCGGTAACGATATAAAACAGGAGCGTCCCGGTCCCGCGAATGTTTTATGTCATCGTTGCACGATGAGCGGGCAATATCTCAGATTCCTCGAACGCTCCCGAGAACTTTTCACCCCGTTAACGTTCGGAGTTCCGCGAAGAAAGAAACTTGCTGCTCTCGAGGTGGAGGCGTGGGAGGGAACGGCGAAACGAGGCTCGTGAAATAAAGCAGTCTAGGTGTCGCTCGACGTTGTTTTACGGGTACACGGATATAGAGTGTGTCGGGCGCGGGGGGGCCAGAGGGATCGTCGGGGAGGCACACACCCCTCAAAAATAAATCGCAAAGGCGCCGCAGCTCGTAATTTAAACTAGCGCAGTTTCGGTAACTAGTTCCTCTCTGCCCCCCTGCTCCACTTGGACTTTCGACGACAAAGAAACGATCGAAGGGTGAAATGCGCGCTGCGAGAGCGAGACGAGGATAGAGAGAGGGAGAGAGAGAGAGAGAGGGGACAGCTGAACGGGTGTCGTAACCGAGACGGCTGTAAAGCGATTCGCAGTAAACCGCGGAATGAGTTTATTGCGCTTATTGGCCGAACCGCGGAGCAGAAGTGTGCGCGTTAAAATCGCTGCCAGACAGTTTGCGCCAGTTCGCCGATGTTCGAGGAGGTTTCGCGGCCGTCGTCGCCACCAATATGGAGGAAATGAGCGCTCCGCGACGGTGCTGAACATTGCGTTCCGTTCCGTTCCGCTAAACTCTCGGCTGTCCGACACCTTTTGTCGACGCAACGCCACCGGATCGAACGACTCGACGATATGAATCTCGGTTAAAATGTTTTTCCACCGTCTGCTTGGCCCTTCGCGAGGCGGCCATTCGTCTTCTCGTTGTTTTGTTTCGAAGGGGGTACTCTCAATTCCTTCGGCCTCCGGACACGCAACCTCTCCGGAAGTTCCCGCCGGCAAATGGAATCGCGGGGGACGGTATTTTTTCCTTCGTTCCCGATCCCACGGCCTTTTAATTCGAGAGGCCTCTACTAACGAGCACTAAATTTCCCGATAGGCAACACCGGTGAGCGAGAGACTGCTCCTCCGACAGGGCCGATCCACTTAGTTTTTTTCCCCCCCGAACGGCGCGGCAGCGCGCTAACACGGCCTCCCCTCTCCGTATTAAATACTAATTCCATTAAAACCGTGGAAGGGTTGCGAGAGCCCATATCTCTGACCCATATTTCATGCGGAAAGCTTTTCAATCTGAGAAAATACTTATGGATCCGGCGGACCCTCCGCGCGCGGCGGAGCAGGCACGAAAATATGGAAGCGGGTTCGCGCGGGAATCGATCGCGGGGGAATTATAGTTGAAAGCTTTTGTTTGTCCATCGGCGAGTCGTTTGGTCGTAAAGAAAAAAGGAGCCGCGAAAATACCAGATCTACTCGGGGGCCGAGAAACTGTCTCTCCTCGGGTTCTCGCAATTTCTCGAGCGTGGGCGGCGCTCTATCTCGCGCAATTATTGTTCTCGATTTAAGATGCGTATAGGCGATTGCCTATCATCCACAGTAATTGTTCTATCCGGAGTACCACAAGGCTCCCACCTGGAGCCTCTACTATTTATAATACTCATTAATGATTTAACCACCATTTTTCAACACTGTAATTTTGCTCCTATATTTGCAGATGATTTAAAAATCTTTAGCATCATCTCGTCCCGGGAGACTTAGGTCAAGATTTTAGGTTGAGACTTCTTTTTTTGTTATGTCTTCTTTTTGTTTTTATCAGTTATACTGTAAAAACTGTATACATTTGTATAAAAGGAACTCGGTCCGTATATAACAATAATAATAATAATAAGATGCATTTTTTCTACCAATATAATACATCGAGCACGTTTGGCAACGTTCTGCGAAATTGTGAAATCTGGAAACGCCGCGACCGGGTTGGGACGAGGTTCCGCGAGGCGACCAGATCTCGGATGATCTCGATCGAGGCTGGAAGTCCCGGTTAATTTACGAGCGGTCTACCTAGGCGGTTCTCCGATAAGTTCGGCTGCGAACGAGTCTCCGATCAAACGATATCCACCGCTGCAATTTCATTAAGTCGGTCGGGGCTGCGCGGTTAGCGCCGGAGAGGATCGGCTAAAAAGGCGGAAGCGCACGTTCGATCGGACCGGATCGACGAGTCGCGAGAGATCGCGCGAACTTCTTGCCCGTCAGATAAACGGTTGCCGCGCGATGCAATCACGTAGAAGGCCTCGATAACGGAGTTTCAATTACGGGCTATTCGCCTGTCCCCGGCTAATAGAGCCCGCGAGGACCCGCGCGACGCGATCCAAGATTAAAAGCCGATCGCGTGGATCGGGGCGTGTCGGTCCGATAATAAGAGTGCCGCTCGGCCTCGGCAAACTTCCCCGTCGGACACTTTCCAACTTCTTCCACTGCTCCTCATCCTCGTTTTCACGCGCTTCCGTTCCTCTCTGGATATGTAGTCTCTTCCGAGGAGGAAAGGGACGAGGAGCACCGGGCAACCAGTGGCGAGAAAGTTTCCCTTCAATTACTTGGACGCTCCGCACCGCTCCGCACCGCTCGGCGGCGTCGAGTTATCGCGCGATAACTCAATCGACCGGTCAGATACATGGCTGCAATCGCTAAAAGGCCCGCGAGACGACGATTGCGAGCCACCGATTCTACCCGCGAGCTTCTTCACGGGTAATCGGTACCCTGGAAACGTTCCCATGGATCCTTCGATGTACACCGGAAATCTTGCCAGACTTTTAACGCTCTCGCTGTCAGCGCCGAAAAAATCGAATTAATTTGGTACATGTCGTTCTTTAAAATTGTAATGCATGGTATTCGAAATATTTATAGCTCTACTATGAGCATATCTTCTTTTCTGATTTTACAAGAAGATATACAGGGTCTGTCCGAAAGTGCTGAAGTACTGAAAGTAACGCAAACACAATTTTTTAAAAAAATCTATTGAACACATGAGTATAAACCTTAAAAATTCTTAAGACCCTTGGGCGACGACGAAGTTTTTCCACCGTGATATCCATGGAAGGCGTTATCTGGAACCTCTCATAGTGCCCTCGTCGAGCACCTCCAACCAAAACTTTCCCGTAGACTACGGGGAAAACAGTAAACGATACTTCTTATGTTAGTTGGAAGTGCTCAAAAGACTGGAATGAAGGGTGAACCGCGTTAGAAAAGAGATCACCGCCAACTGGGTGCTTGGACTGGGTGTGTCCGTGAATATCTGGCCAAAAATAACATCGCAACACTCCCTCACCCCCGCACAGTCCTAACTTGTCTCCCGCCGACTTCTTCTTGTTTCCAAAAAATAAAAATGTGCTGAAAGGGGGTCCCATGGAAATCATCGACACAGATTTCTCCGACACGGTTTTCACCGACAACATTTCATTAATTTTTGATTAATTAATTAATTAATTCAAGTACACTCGGTTTCATATTTCGTTTTTCCACTGATTTTCATTCAATCCACACTAATTAATTAATCAATTAATACAAAATTAATGAAATGTTGTCGGTGAAAACCGTGTCGGAGAAATCTGTGTCGGTGATTTCCATGGGACCGGCTGAAAGGATGCCATTTTAAAAGCGTGGAACGCGCCGAAGCATGGAAATTGCGCTGGAAAAAATGTGTCCACGCCCAAGGGTCCTACTTTGAAGAATTTTAAAGGTTTATACCCACACGTTTAATAGATTCTTGTTTTTAAAATGTGGTTGCATTACTTTCTGGATAGAAAGTGTATGTATTGTTTCTATCCGCCCAAATCGGATGGCCGAACGAAAATCTGATGAATCGGGCGAAAGTTCCGTCGCTCTGCGTGGACCCGGTTGGCAGCCGAGCTCCGATAGAGATGAAATTCCCATTTCGCGATGAAAACCGCGGGTCAATCCGCGACGAATCCATATGCCGAGAAACGAGAAGCGCGCGCCATCCAATCTGAAAGTGGCCGGTTAACGCGAACAGCTTATAGCTTATGCGCCATACGTTACGGACGCTTCGCTCGTGATTCTGTCCAGAACCAACGGAAACCGCCGATGAGAATGAACGCCGCGGTGATCTGACCTCTATCTCCCATCGGTCCTCATCGTTCCCGTTTCCATTTCGTTGTCTTCGCGGACGAAAATATCACGGCGATATTCGGACAACCACGCGAGTGCAAAGGAGACAAAGTTCCATCTTTGGGGAGACCGGATTCGATAGAAATTGGGACACTGGAACAAATGTGTCTCCAGAAAATTCATTATACATATTCTGATGTTAGGCAGTCGAGAATGGAACTGACGTGCAACGAATCTTGGTGGCAGCAGGGTTCTCCAATGTTGCTCCTTTGACCCCATGATGCGAGAAATTGTTTCGCTTTGACCCAGAATTATCAATCTATTAGGTTGTTGCAACTGAAATGACCGTTTTTCACCTTTGAACCTTCCAGATGAGGTTGAATTTATGCAATTTGAAAAGTACGTATCTCGTACATGAATTTGCGTGTATAATATTATTAATATTGTATAGTATACACGATTCAAAATCGATTTTCGTTCACCATGGAGAAAAAGGAAATTCGTATAATTTACTTGTACGAGTTCAAACTTGGACAAACTGCGTCCGAAGCAGCGAAGAACATAAATGCCGCTTTCGGTGAAGGTATAGCAAGTGATCGGACCATAAGGCGTTGGTTTGAAAAAAGGTCGTCCGGAGACACAAACCAGCAGCTATTAAAGATTTCGATTTAAAACAGATAGTTGAAAGGGTTCCACGTGAAATCATAATTGCTGATAAACACTGTCAAGAAATTGACATAATGGACGAAAAACTGCGTGTTCAACAGTCTGCATTAATCAATAAACGTGGTGTAATATTGCTTCACGATAATGCTCGGCCACATATCGCGAAAGAAACAGTAAAAAAATTAGCAGAGTTGAAATGTGAAGTTCCTCCTCAACCTCATTATTCGCCTGACCTGTCACCTACTGGTTACCATTTTTTCCAGCAGCTAGATGGCTTTTCGAATGGAAAAATATTCAAAGAAGAAGGTGGTGTAAAAACTGCATTTGATGAATTGATTGCCTCACGTTTATCAGATTTCCACCAGAAACGCATTGAGGCACTTGTATCGCGATGGAAGAAGTGTATTCATGTCGATGGAAATTATTTCAATTACTGGAATATGAATAAAACTTGTAAAATAAAAGTTTATGTTAAAGATTCAGAACGGCCATTTCATTTGCAACAGCCTAATAAATTCTAATTCTCTATTTCTATACATACTGAACCCTCCGAGTTCATTTATTCAGATTTTGTGTGACTTTTATTATAATATACGGTTTGGCTAACTGCACATGGTAAAGAATGACTTCATCAAATCAAATTTTGCTGAAAAACTGTGCGGTTTCCAACCGGAGATCTTCAATTGATGAAGCGAAGAGAGAAGTATGACAGTTCCGAAGACATTCGAGAAGTCCTAAGAAGAATTTGGAAATCTTCTGTGACCAGAAGAGTCCATAGAAGTTCGATTTCGAAAAAGTTCGGGCAGATTGGCGACGGGTATCGGATCGCAGGATGGAAATTGGCCGGCCGGCCATATGCGTCGGCTCTGATGTGCGCGCAGAGAGAAAAGCTGGTGGGGGAGGTGGTTTTGGGGGCGAGCGGGGGAGTTGGCGGGGCGGTGGCGATGGGCCGCATTACAAATTTAATCTTACAAATGGATCCGAAAACTTGGAAACAATGGAATATATGAAATGCGGCCGCGTATATCACGACGCGGTAGACACGGGGCTGGTTCCAGCGGCAATATTGTCAGGGCCGATCCATATTCTCCGGGAGCGCGGTCGGGGATGTTCGGGGGGCTTCGAGGGGGTTGTTGCGGGGGTGTCAGGAGGGCAGAGAGGCGACGCTAGACCCGGGGAACGGGCGAGGACCGGCAAAACATCCTCTTGGCACGGCAAGAAGTCGCGAGACGCACGCACGGTTCCTGTCGCGTTCGAACCGCGACGCGTGGCAAGTAGATGTGGCTCTTCAACCATTTCCGGTTCATTCGAAACTGGAGCCTCTCGAAAGCTCGATTTTGATCGAGTCGAAACAACCAGGTTGAATATTCCTTTATGTCCATCGTAGACAGTGCAAATAAACAATTTAATGATTTCGGCGCTACAGGCTCGATCAAATGTTTGATTTGACCGAACATTTGATCGAACCTGTATCGCCGAAATCATTAAATTGTTTATTTCAACCAGGTTGAGTTTCTTTCCAAGATCACTCTTTCTTTTTTTTTCGTTGGTTGTGTGTTTAAGGTCACATGCACCGATATCTTTCAGGAAGTTTAGTACTGTTTTGCAGGAGTCTCCTCCACTTGTAGTAAGGTGTTGGCAAATAAGTTCGTTCAGTTTTTTAGAGTGGAATAAATCACAAAAACCGTACGAACTTATTTGCCAACCCAATATGTTCAGCGGTCCTCGCACGTTGTGTTGTGCTCTTTCTGCGTTTCGCACTTTGAACAGGTGACCAAGACATGTTCGATAGAGTTTTGGATGTCACAGGTATCACAGGTGCCTGTTTCGGTTTTGGTAATGAGGTGGGAGTGTTTGTCCAGTTTGTGCAACCTATTCTTACTCATCTGTTCTATTCAGGAGTAAGGCAGGATTGGTGTCCTTTATACTTTTTCGAACGTCATGTAACTTCGTGGTCTTCGAGTTTATCCATTCTTCTCTCGTCACTCTTTCTTTCTACCAACATCTAATTTCACTTCTTGCCTGCTGGAGTGATCGATACTGTTATATATTTAGAAGACACTTTTGGGTTCGTAAGATATAGATCTAGATGTAGACCGAGAAACCAGAGAGCTCTTGCAACGTTGATGAAAACTTCGCCGGAGATCCCGCGAGCTGCCAAGGCCGAAGAGATCGGGGAGAGACAATGGAATCGCCCCGAATCGTTCGGGTATCTTGGGAAAGAGAGAGAGAGAGAGGCGAGGATCGAGAAGGGAGAATAGCGGATTCGAGGCAGTCTACCCGGGCAGATTAGCATAAATATGGCGTCTTAGAGCGGGGCAATTTGTCATCGTTAGCAAAGCACACGCTTCCTGGGACTCGTCGAGTCACACTCGTGCGAGCTGGTTCCATTGGGCTACCGATGAAGAAGAAGGGTCCCGCAGGAAGGAAACCGCCGATGTAGGTTGCTGGATACACCGCGACTAACCGTACGAGTTTCCTATTCGCTGTACGGCCGCCCACGCCATGGAAACTAACTCCTCGCCCCCCCGGAGACAGGTAGACTTCCCGAACCCAGATTTCGCCTGGAAATTAACGCGGCCCACGATTTACTCGTCTCGGGTGCCACCAGTTAACGGCGCGTTACCGGAGGAGAATATCATCCCCTGCACGGAGTCGCGCGATGTATCCTACGGTTCCAATCATATTAATTGAATCGCGGCCCGACATCCGGCGCAGCGTTTCTTCGGAGTCGGCTCGCGTTATTGCGACCTCGCCCCCCCAGTATCGCCACCAATCTGCTAAAACGCATCGCCATACTTCATAAATGCCCCTGCGCGACTCGCAAGACGTATTAGCCTCCAGATTCCCGGCCTGAGAGCGGCTAGGGTCCACATCACTTTTCTATTAGACCGATTGAACCCATGCGACGATTCAATCGATACACTCTGCACGCGTTTCCGCTCGGCGCCTGCTGACGAATACTCTTTGCGTTACTTTTCTGCGAGAATACCTCGGCACATCGGCAATTCGAGATTATCGGCAGTCGATAATAAACAATTTAATGCTTTCGACGCCACAGGTTCGATCATGCATCTGAAACATTGCTGTCATCTGTAAGACACATCATGAATGATCACAACTCTATTGTTCACTTTTAACAGATTGTTAAATCTTTTAATACCTTGTTTTTTGTATTTCTTAAACAATTCTAAATGTTTCTTGTTTTCAAACTTGTAGAATCTTTCAAATACATGTTGAGGAATCAAGAACTGAATTTCTTCATTCAGTTCAGAGATTTTCTTCAGTAAACTTCTATGTAAATTATGTGTGTCTTTAATAGCAATGTTTAGTAGTTTTTTTCATGTATCTATTTTGTAAATTTAACAATTTATTATGAGTGAACAAGTGGTAAGTAAATTGCAATTTTTTATTACATTGTTTCTAATCAATTTTGGTATTATATTGTGAGTTCGGCATTTCAAAAAAGATAATTTTCTGTTACTTGTCTTAGCTATAGAGCTTCTTGTGTTAGACCATTCCTGAGAACCCTCATGGTTTCAATTCCGAATAATCTCAAGGAATTCTCAATTCTCTGTAAGATCAGGTGTTTCATTTTGGAAGTTAATCTATAATCGTTCCGATAAAAATTTCATAACAACTGATTCCTCGGAGACATTTTAGAAATAAAGTTCCTTCGCCGTCTACTGACAATTTCTAAACGATTAATATCATGACCATTCATATCGTTTACTTTTTTCCTACAACCACAGTTTGCATCAGTTACGTATAACACATTGAACATGATATATGTGAACTATGAATGAAACTTGTGCGACGCTTAATCACTCTTCCTTTCGAATGTGTACATTCTTGTTTCAACGGCCCACGTATTCGAAGCTGCAAAGCAAACGGAAGGGGAAACGGCGATGACCGATTGGCCGCGAATCGCTCGAGTCCAGTCGAATCGAGACGAATCGGGCGACGAGCGAGGAAAATGATCGAACCGGACACGCAGCAACATCTACGGAATCAGTGCGGATCGTTAACGACAGTCCAGAGAAACCGAGTGAACGTCCGTCGAGTGTTGAGCGCCCATTGTGCTGCTCTCTCTCTCTCTCTTTCTCTCGACCCCCTGAGACAACGGGGTTCGCACCCTATTGCCTCCGACACGGACGTCTCAATTAAATGTATACGAGGCAAGTGGGGTTGATAAAGCGTTCGCCCATAAATATGAATTATCCGTGGTAAACGCTCCCTCGAGGACCCCCGGCCTCCGACTCGCTGCATTCGAGAATCTGCACTGAGATTCTTCGATTGCTCGACAGCTTGACCACCGATATATTATACATTCGGCGCTCTTTTGTTCCAAGTATCTTTGTTTAACTCCTTGTAGTTTAACCCCTTGCCTTACAATATCGAGTCAGACTCGTAATGAAGATTTTGAACAGAGTCTAATAAATATAGAGGATGTTTATTTGAAAACTTTCCAGCCGAATTGCTGGTCTTTTTACGTGCAACAAGATCCCATAATAAAAAATGTAGGTTTCCATTTGAAAAAAACAAAGTTGACCTTCAAATGACCTTAAAAACGCCACCGAAATAAAAAACTGATGCTGGCCCCCCCCTTTCCCCCTCGAAATCCTTGGACACGTGTTTTACACTTTTTTAATATCTTTCATGCTTTCCGAGATATTCGGCTGGAAAGTTTTCAAATGAACACCCTGTTTGTATGCTATTAATGGTCTTTAAATCGAAATAAAATTCTATTTTGGTTAGTTTAATGTACAGCTATTTCTTTTGTTTTAGGAAATTAAAAAATCACAAAAAAGGTTTTAATCACTGAAATCGTAGGTCCAGGGGTTAATATAATTTAATGTTCTTTTTATCGTAGTAAATTATGAACCTCGAAAGAGTTTCGATTATTCTCGGATTTTTTCTTGTCCAATCATAAGTTGCAACGCAAGACCGTTCCGTCAATTGGCACGAACGCAATCACCGCTGACTTTTTCAAGAAATCTGCGGAACTTCGTCGATGTCAATGGTTTATCATAATTCGTTTGGCTTCGACAGGTGGAGGCAGCAAAACGTTCGCATCGGACAGGATGCGGAACATGTCGAGCATAGCCGGCCACCTTCGCGCTGCCCCGGAACAGAACAGAACGGAACAGAGCATAGCGGAACAACGCGGGGTCAGTGTAGAGCAGACGAGAACAGAAGAGAACAGCACGGCGCGGCGGGGCAGCGTGCTCGGGCAATTATACCGCGCGGGCTCTGCGAAACTTTCATAAATTTCGTCACAGAGCGAGCAAATGGCTTCCGGTCCAGCGGTCGGACATTGTCGATAACAGGCACGTCGCCAGGGGCGAATTCAATATCGCATTCGCACCGTTCTCGTCGAAACTCCACCGGGTTTCTGCGAATCCCCCCCAGCCCCGTCCCCCCTCTAGCCGTCCTCGTCTCTCTTTGTCCCGTTTCGTCCCGTTCACGCTCGTTCCATCCCCATTCGCGGGTGTCCCCGGTAACCCTCCCCCGCCCTTCGTACACGCCAAACCCCTCTCCACGCACCCCCGTCGCATTGTACCCTCGTATTGTTCCGAAAGTTTTCGGCGGAGCCGCGCGCGCGATTACCATATGAATTAAAGTAATGTGATATACGGTCACGGGGTCTGTCCCCGGGCCGACGCGGTTTTCGAGAAGACGAACAGACTAAGACGAGGAGGAAACGCCTGGGACCGGAAACGATCTCCGGTCGGACCGATCGCAACCATCTCTCTCCCTTCCTCCTCGCCCCACACACGCACACAAACACACGCGCGACGATCTACCGTCGCGCAAGGAACGGCAAGTTTTTTACACCGAAAGTTCCGCTCGCTCGAGAAGCGCCAGCGCGCGCCACGCACTTGCCGACACTTGCGAAAGCGATTGATTCCATCGAGTTTCTCGAATAAAATTTTACTACCATTCCCCGTCCCCTCTCCACTCGTTAACACCCTCCGGAAGAACACTGAAGAACTACCTCTCCTCGTCCGAGGAACCTTCATCGAGCTGTTAATAGTTGGAATAAACTCAGCATTTATTGTACCGACGTTTTCGGGAGATGATAGATGCCGGAAAAATTGGTTTTACTTTGCATGAAGATCCACTGTCGAGGAATACGCAGTTTTCACGAAAAAGGAATCCAGTGATGCGACCTAGCGATAAGACCATTCCATACAAAATTAAAGCTGACAAAATGTGCCATAAGATTGATTCTATTCATTTGTTCGTTATCTCGTATAGTTTCCGAGATATCCGCGCTCAAAGTTCACTAATTGTGAAGTTAACTCTTCAGCACAATTAGTGAACCTTGAGCGCGGATATCTCGGAAACTACGCATCCTAGCGATAAGACCATTCCATACAATATTAAAGCTGACAAAATGTGCCACAAGATTGATTCGATTCAGTTTTTCGCTATCTGGTATAGTTTCCGAGATATCCGCGCTCAAAGTTCACTAATAAAACTTGTATAAGCATTATGTAAAAGTATCACTTCATAATATAAAAAAATAAACGTTTTTTTGCTCTATGAGAAAATTACCCATTGATATCTTCATGTTTGTTACTTGGCCCGCCGAGCCTAAAATTTTTACAATCTGGCCCTACCTAAAAAAAAGTTTGCCGACCCCTGGTCTAGTAGATTACCGAAAACGATAGTCTAATCGCCGGTGGATGACGCGTCAAGTATGACGGGGTTGAAATCGAAGGGGGTTGTGGCATCTCCTTCATTTTTTCGATAACGAAGCCTCTGGGCGGAGGAAACTCTCTCTCGCAAAACGATGCGATGAATTTTGCGGTTTTCGCGATAACAAAGACCGTATTCTCTTGATCGAGAGTGGAGGTTGCACGGCGCAGCAGCGTGAAATGGCGCCTCCCATTCGCTTATCCGGAAAAGAAACCGCACGCTCCGTCGGTCAAGATCCGTCCCGGATAAGGAACCTCTCTCTCCCCGTCGTCCCTTGGAAAATGGTTGGCTGGTTTAAAACAGAGCAACCCCGTCCTAAACCCCCCTCTGTGTTGGATCGTGGGCACTCTCCTCGGCCGATTTCAGAGCGGTTTCGGGAACGCCATACAATGGCTATCGGCTTGACGGCGCGCGTAGCACGCGTCTCTGGTTTCTGGCCGGCGCGATATCTCGATCGCAATAAATTCACATTAACCTATCTGCCGGTGTGTGGCCGTGGCCGCAGCTTTAATACATCCCATCGGCTCGCCCGCCCCTATATCGGCCGCGGATCCGCTTCGTTGTCGGCGCCGATTTTAATTTTCCAATTTTACGAGCATCCCCTACGCGACCCACACCCCTCCGATTCCTTCCTTCTCTCGTTTCTCGATATGCTTCTTCCTGAGCATAGGTTGTAGTTTCATGGTTCACCCCTTGGCGTACCTTTTCTCTTTTACAGTTACAGCGATTAGAACGTGCCTTTGTGCAGAAAAATGTCGTGGAAGGGAAAAGAAAATTATTTTTTGTATGGCTACATTTATTTTAATGTTTAGATATTGATTACCAGACATGCGGATTTTATGCATTTATGACGAAAATGAGCAGGTGTAATTTAAAATGGCAAAAATATTGGGAAAATTTAAACATACTACTATATTATTAGGTTGGAAAGAATGTTCTTGCGGTTTTTATTATAAAATCAAAATAACAAAAACAATATAAACAATAAAAATAATATTTTCAACCTACTAAACATAGTAGGGAAGAAAATAAATTTCTAGTTCACTCCAGTTTGTTGCAAATCAGGTGAGAAATTCTTATTTCGCGTAAAGATCCGCAGTCTGTTCATTACAAACGGATCAAATTTTATTCCATCTAAAATGAAATGTGTAACATTCATATTTGTTAGACTTTGTTGAAAACCTTCATCATTAGTAAGAGTCTGGAAAGTACTGCTTTCGGACTTTCCGTTCCGCAATCCCTCTCTCTGGATAAAATTCTGTTATTCTCTTACTGATGTTTGACCATTAGAGAGTTTATAAGCGCATCATAGATATTGTACATTTTTTATTTATTCTAGGGGGTTTCCACTTGGTTCCACTTGAACACTTTTAGTTGGTTTTTTTTTCTTTGATTTTATGAAGGCTACTTCTATATACAAAAATTATCTTTTCTTTCTCTCTTTCTTTCATGCCCGAATTTCTGTGGCAAATAGTTCTTTGTTATTTACTTATGTTATTATTATTATTATTATATGTATACATGCCGAGGTGCACATTTATACAAATGTTTACAGTTATGTGAGACTAATTTAAAAGTGAAAGGGCACTTACCCCTTCTATTCGATAAGTCTATAGAGTGGACATTAGAATTGCCCTTGTGGACTTTAATAAGTAGATAGGACTAATAGAGTTGTGACTAACCAGTGCCATGTAGTTATGACTAACTAATCAAAAAGTTTTAACTGACTTTTTTCAAGTTTTGACTAACAATCAATCAGACTATTAGTCATTTTTAAATATTAGTTGATTTTTGTCCAATTCTGCTTGATACGTGACTGTCGCGCGCCTCTATGACGTACGCAACGTACACTGTTGTTGGTCGCGTTGCCGCATGTCAGGCAGATTTTTAAATAACTAAATAATGAAGACATTTTCGTCTTGTATTATCATGGAGAACCACCCCTTAAATGTTCTCCCACCTGTAGTTGACCACCCTGTACTTGACCACCCTGTACATTACAGTGAAATATTATTTATGTGTTCGTTTCAAATGCCCCAACCCAATAGTTTTTCTATTTCGTTAAGCGATAGTAACTGGTCGCATCGGAACAAAGCCGTTTACGGGATGCTAGTTTCGTAGGGGAGACGTAGGGATGCGTCGAGACACGTGGCGAAAGGGTTGGCTCAGCGAGGTCGCCGAGATCGAGGGGACGAGGAAGGTGTCGCGATTAACAGCGTAAAAGCAGGTAAACGCGAGGCGGGTTAAACGACGCGGCTCGCGATGACCGGTGTAAGGCTGGCGCATTAATTTCTGGTAATTATCAGAGGCGTAATTCAGCAGGGTAGGGTCGCGGGTCGCGTCCGGGGTCGACCAGCGCGTGTTAACGCCGTTGTTATGCCCCATTATATTGTCCTGTGTGCACACCGCGCCGCGCGCCAGCCCGAAAGGGGACGACCGGCCGAGTCTCACCGATCTGTTTTCAAAAATCCCACCTCTATCTACTCTGTGCCTCGAGAACATTATACCTATCGATCTATCCTCTATACACATATCTCTGTGTCATCGTCGAACGAATGTTTTAAAGTTCGTCGAAACGTAATCGGGGGAAAGATTCAATTCGTCGAAGGTTCTCCCGCAGGCAGCGAGAATGTTCCGCGAAGCTTATCGTCCCAGGAATATCGCGGGAGGTGATTCATCGCGGTTCAAAGTTGAAAACTCGGGCAATTGTGCCACGGAACAATGGTGAACGCCGTCACCGCGTAACGAATCGCCGCGAAAATTGATAAAATATTATTAAATCCATCCCCACCCGGCAGAGGCGAGGCGAGGCGAGGCGCGCGGGCTCGGCCAGGAGATAGCATTACTAATTTATTTAAATGGACTTATCTTTCCGAACGCCCTGATAGGAATGTAAATTGAACCCCACCGAATCAAGGGAGTAATGGCACGAGTAAGATAAAGATATTTTATTGCTTTGCGGTCGGACATATTTAAGCAGGGTGAAAACTTTTCTGTTCGTCGCACCGTCGGACACCACGCGTCTCGCTTTGACCCGAACACCCTCCGCCGCGCAATTCTCGCCGATCTCTCACGAAATGTCAAACGGCGGATCGCCCCCTGTCTAAACTTACCCTCGGTATCATCTTAGTATCTTCCGGAACCACAGAGCTGGGGAAAATAGTATTTTAAATAGTAAATAGTAAATAATCCTATTTATTTTTTAATGTATGTGTACAACTTTGAATATAAAATATTTTATCTGATGCAGAAATTTTTGAAAATAAAATATTTTATTTGATGCAGTAATTTTTGAAAATAAAATAATTTCTTTGGGGCAGTAATTTTTTTGAGAATTATATTAAATAGTATTTAAAATATTTGTTTCGCCAAATAATGCACACCTCTGTCCGAAACTAATCCTATTTCTAGTAGACTTTTCCTAGGGAGACTATTTCCTAGGGTGGTTATCGATATTTATCGATAAAATACTGTATTTCTCTATCTGTGCCTGAAAGTGGCGTCTAAAAGTCCAACAAGACTTTAATATTTCACGTTTGTCGCAGAAATGTCTCACTTCGACAATATAAACAATAAAAATATGAAAGTATGTTCAGTCTATTCAATCTTCGAAGCGTCTAGCTGCTTTCAAGGCGGTATTTTCGAAAGTGCGAGGGTGGTTGGACGTGGTTACGGACTGGGGGCATCAAGGTGGACCAAGCAACCTTGACGCTGACGCGAAAAGCCGTCGGTGGAGTATTGCTGGACGAGTTGTGACGAGAAACGGAAGCGGCCGGTGGACGCGATCGCGCGGCTGGACGTTGGGAACGTCCCTCCGTTCCCAGAGGGATGAAACAGAGCCCTTTGGGAGGGGATCTGCCACGGAACGTAGAGAGGACGAGGGGGGGGGGGGGGGGGGTGGGAGGGGGGTGGAAGGCGGTGGGTCCTCTTCTGCACCTTGATTTACTGTCGGCGATATTTTCTCGTCGGCGTTGGTTGGCGCCTACCGCACCACCGCACCCGACAATGGCGGTCGCTTGACATTTTGTTTCGAATTATTGCCCGCCTGGCCGGTCCTTTCTATTTCGAGCCGCGGCCAGCTCGCTTCTGCACCGCACGACAGCGCTTTTGTTTTTTTTATATAGTTCGTCCTTCTCCCTCCATCCTTCCCTCTCTTTTTGTTTGTTTTTTTTCCATCCAGACAGGTCTTTGTTGCGCCGAGCGGTATCCGTTTCGGATTCGGCGGCTGTCCGCTCGCCGCGGATTTACAGCGCCGCGACAGGACAGAAGGACTCCGCGATGGCGGCGATATGCTGGCCACGATGATGACTACGACGACGCGCTTTCTCGCTCGGACAGGCTTCTCTCGACGATTCGCGATTCGCAGGACAATCGCGGATTTTTTGGATCGCGGTGCAGTGAGAGCTTGAGCTCTCTTTTCTGTCACCGTCGTCTCACAGCGAGATCAACAGGACTCCTTTCCGTCTTTGGCAATGAGTAGACGGCGGATCTTTATGCATTTAGGAAGAAATTGGTTGGGTGAAATATAAAACAGTAGAAGATTTTAAAAATTCAAGAATGTTGTGTGGTTGCTTTTAATATGAGAAAGTCGTTAGGGGTGAAATCAATTTTTGTGTTATTCCTGCTGCCGATAATTAATGCAGATGATTTTTATTTTGCATATAGATCCGCAGTCTAGCTATGTGACTTCTGTGTAGCGATGAGCAGTAGTAAGTGGAAACGTGGAAAATTAACACGGAGAAGTAGATTTTTCTTTGTCTTTGACCACGAGTCACCTGGATATCTGCTAATAGTGAATATCACTTGCTTCATTATCTCTCTTCTTCTTTAAGAAAGTAATTTCGGTATTTTAAAATGAAATAGAGAGTCCAATTTCTTTATCTAAGGAATTAATTTTATGATAAATAAGATATCTTCCCTTTTGTTCGGTGATCTTTTGTCAAAAAGAATAAATAAGAAAATATTTTATCGATTCAAGTTCATCAAGTTCATCGTTCGAATAAAGAAATTCGGTGTTATTTCGCCTTAAAATACCGAAATTGCATTCAGGCCAACCCAATACGTCACTCAACGGTAACGAGGAAGAATTCCATATACTTTGTTTCATCCCTGGCTCAGGGATCAGGGAAATCACGCACTCGCAACGAGGGAATATCGTAATTACAGAGCTCCAGCGTGTGAAAAAGCAACGCCCAGGAGAATCGGAGCATATGCCCGGGAAAAATGCGATCGCGAACGGTGAAAATCGGTTAGCGACGCCTGGTTAAGATCGAAACCCCGAGACGGGGATCATCGTGAGACCGATGTAAGCTGCGTGTTCGCAGTCAAGTTACATAATCGCGACGAAGCACCGTAGCTAATCGAGAATCGGGGTGATCGGGACTCTCTCTCTCTCTCTGATCGAGGATCATCTTTCCAGTTGATGGAAAGAGTACGTCTGCCGGGTAAATAAAATAACTATATTTGTTGTACAGATCGCGAAACAGCACAAACGTAAAAAATGTACTCTTATTTTAATTTAGGCTGCCGTGCGATTCTCTAATAAAAATTCTACACTGTGTTCGACGACGAACTCATTGGGAATCAATAATGCGCAGCCAAACATGTCAACCTGCTAGTTGTACCGTTTTAAAAATTATGATTTATGCAGTTTGTCCGAATTTTCCGACTTTCCTTTGTAAGTGGCTCGAAAACAAAAAAAGAATTACGCAAATCCATCTTGAGTTCATACAAAAATCCCATAGAAAAAAGCACTTTTTCATTTTTTCGACGAACAGCATTACATTTTTATTTACATAGATAGATAAATTATTCAGATCGGAGTGTCTACCAGAAAATCCTCGAGCAAATTATTTGAGACGAAGAGTTAACTGGAAGAAACTGAACATCTTCCTACAGGAGAGTTTCAACAGAGTTTCAATTTCCAAAATGATTTAAAGCGAAGGGTCAACTTGAAGAAAATTAACTTGGAGTAGAAGATCAACTTGACGAAGCCGAGTGTCAGTTCGAAGAGGGCAAAGAGCTTGTCGCGCGATATTTTTTAAAGATTATTCAAGCTTAATATCGACTTGAAGGAAATTCCTTTGGTATAGAAGATCAACTTGAGGAAACAGGATATCGTCTTGCAGAAACTGAGTCTCGACTTCCAAAACGAGGTGAATGTCCAGCCGGAAGAGTTCGAAGACCCTTCCGAAAATATTCCAAGAGTTCGATGATCGTTAAAGCAAACGGGAATCGAGACGTTGAGTATCGAGACGAGTACTCGAGGGGTTGAGTCACGTCCCGTCCGATCCGTTGAACCGAGGCAGTCGATACACAGCCGAAGGGAACGGATCCGGTGATCGACGTCCTTCGATGTTCCACGGCGAAGACGTGACTCGTCTGGCGAGGATCGGCAAACCGAGAAGTTAATGTCTCGGAACGGACGCCATATTAGCATATCCGCGTCCAATCGTCGCCCACGTGGCTGGGGCGCCGTGGCGAATCGGCCCGGAGCTATGACATTGTCATTATTTCACTGACAGAACAAGCATGCGCGCGATTCGACACGGAGAAGTATCGCTAACAAGGGTGGGAATAGTGCGTGTCTCGTCCAGAGCTAAGGGGAAACAGGCTGACGACCGATGCTCCTTTTAAATCGAACCACCAAACATAATGGTCCGCGTCTCTCTTTCAAATCCACTTTCGTCCCTCGCGTTCAGATTCGATCGCTCAGGATCGCATTGTCTCGCGCGCTGATCATCCCGTTCCGATCTTTCGACGACATTAACGGACCACAATGAACGCGCTGTGGATGTAGTTTTCTTGGGAGTCGAGAGTTTTCACTATCGATTTTCCACAACGTTCATCGAAGAACAAATCAGTAGAAAATTCTCAAACGTTGTCCACCGAGTTTTACAGGACTATAATCTAAAAAAGACTATAAAAAATAAAATATCATAAAATGAAGAAATGGTTGCAATAATTTGAAGGTTAAAATCTGGGGCTCGGACATCAATTAAAAACGATATCACTCACTTTTCCAGGATTTACAAAATATCACACTTTATAAAATGAAGAAATGGGTGCAATAATTTGAAGGTTAAAATCTGGGGCTCGGACATCAATTAAAAACGATATCACTCACTTTTCCAGGATCGACAAAATTTCACACTTTATAAAATGAAGAAATGGGTGCAATAATTTGAAGGTTAAAATCTGGGGCTCGAACATCAATTAAAAACGATTTCACTCACTTTTCCAAGATCGACAAGAAATGATTTCCTCGCGGAATAATTACAGACAAATATTATGTCCTTCTGACGACGTAAGGCACGACGGTAATCGCTCAGAATGTTTAATTACGAGGAGGAGGAGGGGACAGGTTCGATACCGAGACGGCGAGACAAGGGTGACGATAACAAGACAAACCATAGTGGAAACGGAAGCGTTGAACTCGTTAGGAGGGATAGGGTAGCAGGTCACAGGGCCGACAGGGGTGGTAGGGGACGAGGGGTAGTTCCGATGGGGTTCTTCCTAGTTTTATAAGGGATACAACTACTCGGGGATCCCGGCGTGGCTGCTCCGTGTTATTTATCTTTATGGACCTCGGGCAGAGGGTAAGTACACTTACCGTGAGGGGTTGCGGGGGGTTAAGGGGCAGAGTTAAGCCGGAACGAGGGCGGTAAGAGATTGTTTGTCGTATTGGCTGCGGTTTCGACCGGCTTAGCGTTACCCGTTTAGGGGATTCCTCTCTGTATTTTTCTCTCTGGTAGACACACCGGGCACCTCTATCGGAAAATTCTTCGGGGAGTCTCTTCCGGTTGTTCGATTCAACAAGTCGATTCTGCGTGAGTTTTTCGTATCCTATCGTTACCTTTCGCTGCGAAAGATCGATTTCTTCTTGCTTTCGGCACCGAGAAAAAGAATAGTACAAAGAAGAAACGTTTCGCCGGGACACGGGAGTCGGCTCGAGTGGCCGGGAATTAATCTATTGCCGTGTAATCGGCTTCCGATGATACGGGGACAATCGGGAACAAGAGGGGAGAACGAGTAGCGCGCAAAAACTCGTGCCTCGAACGAACGAGCGCCGCAGCGAATTAAATCATTCTTTTCCGCTCGGGCGCGAAGAAACGACGGAATAAACCAAAGAGGAGGGAGGGAGAGCTGGACAGTGGGTGTATCGGTGCGGTGTTGGTTCGACGGTTTTTCAAAGCCGTTCTCACGGACACTTTTTCCTTTTATTCGTTAACAACGAGTCCAGATACATACAGTGCTTATTTACAGAGTGATATTTACATCGAGCGATAAATAATTCTTACAAAACGAAACAGAACGGCGTGTCCTTAATTCTAGAACGCGAATGTACATCGTTCGCTTGGATCGTGAAACAACGCGATCGCACGGACTTCGGTTACTGTTCATTGTCCGTTGTCGTGATCGGAAGGAGCAATCTAAGAGCAACGATTTTACAACGTTAAACGTCTCTCCTGGACCAAGTCCGAAGCTTGCGGATCGACGGCAAGTATTATATACACGCTACTGGTAATTATTGCTGTACAGAATACTGTAGTTTTTAGTTCTATCCCCTATCGATCTTATCCGGCCGTGGCTCCTATCGCTTCGAGAAATCATCTTACGATCTAACGCATCCCAGAAATTGTGACATTTCTTAGTGTGGATTTATAGTGGAGCTGCGCGAGGTGAGCTGTGCGGCGAAAAAAAAGAAAAACAAAGAAAATATGTATGTACTTTTTGATTAGTATTTGTCGAAATGTTGTCACGCATGTTGATTTGTTTTTACCGCGCCGCTATCATTGATGCTCGCAGCTCCACTATAAATCCACACTATAGGTGTAGTTATAGCGGAGTGGCGAGCATCGATGATAGCGGCGCGGTGAAAAGAAACCAACATTCGTGACAAAGTTTCGACACATACTAAAGAAAAAGTACATATATATTTTCTTTGTTTTTCTTTTTTTTCACCGCACAGCTCACCTCGCTGCTCCACTATAACTTTACACTTATTACACTTCACGCGTACGAACGCTAATACTTTGTTCAACCCATATTTTCGGAAGTATTCGTTTGACACAGTTTATGGGATGATCTTATAAATCTGCAGTGTTAACGCAGTTTTTCCTCGTTAGCGTCTCCTTTATTCTACCACCCTATAGCGCGTTCAATAATGCTCAACCTGATTGAGTTGGAGACAGTGTCTGCTATTTAGACTGCGGATCTTTATGCAAAATAAACATTTTCTGCGTGAATTTTAGAAAACACAGGCCAAGGAAAAATTCTTTCCTTCTTTAACCCTTTGCACTCGAAGCAATTTTAATTCGAAACTCAAAATCATTTCTTTCGGCCCAGAACATTTTTATTCTATGTAATCTTCTTTACATTGTGCACATGAAATTTAACCAGTTTTCTCATGTAACAGTTGAGCTTTTCACAATTTGTAGAAAAGAGACGAATTTAATAATATTGAAACTGTTTTGTTTTATAGTCGCCATTCGAGTGCAAAGGGTTAATAATTGTAGTGGCTTGAAAATAATACACATTGGTGTTTCTAAATTCCCTTCGCCTCTAATCTTTTTAAAATTAGACACCCATTTTTGTTATAAATGCATAAAATCCGCAGTCTACTGCTATTGTTGTGCATCCCAATTCGAGTGCCACATTAACGAGGAAAAACTGTAGGTGGAATTAGGACCGAGGATGGAAAAGAGTGAGACGATATTGAATAAACAAAACGATACAGGAGAGTGAGTCATTTGCCTCTTACTTGATTTGATTTCCATAATTTGTTTCTCTATTTACGGGGATGAAGAGAAATTTGCATTCGGAAGAATCATTCGAGATTCGTGGCTCAATCTACGAGTAGGTTAGATTAATTTGAGCCAGCATATCTTGAATGATGCTTAGATCTAGCGGAATATATTAGGTCCAGTTGCTTTATTGTTCCTCGAATAGACAAAGAAACAGTGTAAATTACGGAAGAAGCAAAGAAGATGGAGACAAAGTGAACAATTTAGAGCAGAGGGAGGAATAGACTGAGTGAGAGTAGGAAAGGAGAAAAGTAATACATACAGTAAGGAGCATAACTGATTCCACACACTTTAAATAAGAACAACCTTTTTATGAATGGACCAGACGACTTCAATTTCTCTGTGAGGCTAGAAGAATTAGTTTAGTAAATGATGTGTAAAAAATTTTAAAGACTTAATTTTAAAAACTTTACAGACGCGATTCAAATAAATGTTGAAAAAGATCCAAACTAGGATCGAATCGTTGATTTTGTTTGACTATTAGCAAAATTGCTTTATAATTCGTAATAAACGATCGAACCGTTGCGCCGAAAGCATTTAAAAATTTATGTATAAGAAATATGTTGAAAAATGCATTTCGACGGAATTGTGAAGAACAATAGTGAAAATTGATTTTTACAACTTTTCTAGCTGAGCCAGTCACGAAAATTCAACAGATGTGTCTGGTTAACTGGTATAAATGATATACGCTCTGAAAATTTCATTGAAATTAGTTAATTGGTTTACGAATTATAAACCATCAAAAATGGTAAAACTTGCCACTTTATGGTACACTAGAAATTACCACTTTTGATCGTTTATAATTCGCAATCCAATTAACCAACTTCAATGAAATTTTCAGAGCGTATATAATTTATACCAGTTGACAAAACACATTTTTGAAATTGTCGTTATTGGGCCAGCTACAATGTTGTAAAAATCAATTTTTAGTATTGTTTTTCACAATTCCGACCAAATGCATTTTAAAACTAATTCTTCTAGCCTTACAGAGGAAATCGAAGTCGTTGATCCATTCATATAAAAATTATTGTGATTTAAAGTGTGTGGAATCAGTTATGCTCCTTACTGTAGGTGCATGCAGGTGTAGGGTGCGTGGGAGTATAAGTAGACGATCGAGGGCTGGGAAATATGCGGAGATTAGCGCCGCCGATGGCGTTGGTGGCGATAAGTCAAGCAATTCGGGGCAATATTAAGCCACTCCGGCCGGTCGGGCAGGTTAACCCTATGCTAAGCCGTACGTCGACAGGAATCGCAGGGTTGAAACGGCGGGGGTGGAGCCCCGGGTGGGGGTGGCCGGAGGTCGCGTGTATTTAAAACGCGAATGCGCGCCAGCCGATTCACTGTTTGAAGTTAAATGGAGTGTAAATGGCAGATAACAAACCGGCACTGTTTCCGATTACGGCATTCATTGTTTCCTACCATTATGCGCGCTCCGACGGTTCGTGTGCTCGCCCGGGGTACGGTTTACGATCTATTTATTGCCGTGCCACCGTCGACACACGAACAAACGCGGCTTACACCGCGCCACGTTCCCGCCCCCGCTGCGTACAGACCGTTTCTACACCCCCAACCCCCACCTGGTCGTAGCCACCCCTCCGAATCACCTGCCACCATGGTGAAACAAGGTCCGAGAGCCACCCCTCGACAACCACGGGGATCGTTTAACCTCTTGCACCACGATCTTCTTTGCACGATTAGAACTTCTTTCGTACCCCCCTTGCCTTACGAGTTTCTTCGCTATTCTGTGTTTTTATCGTGTTCTATACGAGAAAGAAAATTTCTTTTCAGCGTATACATTTAATCTACTGGTTAAATGTCGATAACCAAAAATATCAGGTCGCTGCGAACTGACCCAAATAATTTTATTTAGTCTCCGACTCGATATTATAGAGCGTGGTCCATTTATCTTGAGACAGTCAATTATTACGGAAACCAGCAGGAATATGAGAAAATGTTTTATATAAAATATTCTTCATATGAAGGGGCACATTTAATAGCGCTGTGCACATTTTTTCATATTGGCTCTTTAAGGGTCAGATGAAGGACAACTTCATTTTTCCAAATGGAAATCCATATTTTTTATTTCATATTCGTAGTCCACATCGAAAAATAATAATATTTCGTATAATACATTTTTTCCTGAACTTACCATTTTTTAACGATACCGTGATAAATATTGCATAGCTTGTATAATGGCGTACAACATGTATTGTGAACCTTTATCTACGATGCTCAATGAACTACACACGTATTTCTGTCACCGCTTACTAGATTTTTATGACTTCAGATCAATATTTCAGGTCATTACAAATATTGGGATATATTCACCACAATTTGTTGAATAAAGCCGTGCACGCTAGGAAAAAATGCTTTATGCGAAATATTATTATTTTTCGATGTAGAATAAGAATATCAAATGAAAAATATGGGTTTCCCTCAAAGGGCCATTATGGAGAAATGTGCATAGCGCCATTAAATGCGCCCCTTTATACGAAGAATACTTTATTTTCTCATATTCCTGCTGATTTCCGTAATAATTAACTGTCTCAAGATACCACCCTGTATATGGCAAAGGGTTGATTTTCTAGAAAAAAAAAGAGAAATTTACGTTGTTCGTACTCCTGCGTTTATTTTTACCAACGATTAAGCATCGATAACAAAGAAATAGAATTTGATTTCGGTTCAACAGAAATGGATAACGCACATATTTAATAGATCTTGAAATAGGGCAAGGGGTTAACGTTCCCGGCACGCGGAACGAATTTACAATCCTCTATTATGTATAGGTATAGGGTAAAGTAGCCTAATTTGGCTTAAGCACCTAGGTTGAACCACCGTGTACCATGAGAAAGAAACATAATCCTAGCCTCACCGACGCTTTAAATATTTTATTGAATTTTGAAAGTGTGCATCTGTGTACTATCGAAAACATTTACTGTAAATTCTGATTTTAGTCTGATTAGGTTATGAATAGACTGCGGATCCTTATGCGAAATAAAATTTTTATACGTCAATTGCATGCTGTAGGGGCTAAATAAACATTTATTTTCCTCATTAATGATTTTTACATGTTAAAAATTGTATATCGGCATTGTTAAACTCTTTTGATCTTTTTCCTGTGTTGAATCGGGTCTCATGGAAATCACCGACACAAATTTTCCCGACGCGGTTTTCACCGACAACGAATTTGATCGACAACGATTCGACCGACAACGAATTTGATCCACAACAACTTAAGACGACCACAGTATGTATTATCATACAGTATTATCATACAATATTGTCATACTGTGTCTCAAGTCTTTGTGAATCAAATTCGTTGTCGGTCAAAATCAATTGTCGGTCAAAACCGTGTCGAGGAAATTTGTGTCGGTGATTTCCATGATATCTTGGTATATCCATGATTCTTGTCATAAATGCAAAAAATCCGCAGTCTAGTTACGAATCAGGTACAACCTGGGTGCAGGTCGAAACTCGGCAACTCCCCGATCTTAAAGCTACGATAAGTTATTTACAAATTGTCTCCTACCTAATATTGACTAGCGAGGGAATATCCTGATCGCAGACCGTAAGAGAGATTCTCCTATGATAGTGCTTACATTAGCGCCTCACCGTACACGTATACCACGTAAATGACGTATTAATTACTCCCGATATCGATTAAGTTCGTTCGTTAAAACGGCGTGCAAAAACTGGTTGACACCCAGCAACGAGGACTCTAGTGATAGTGGACTACGTTATCGTGTTATCGACTACAATCTCCCAACCTTCTTCCGGCTCACAGCCCGCTTCTCAAAGTTTCTCTTGGGATGCGTTAAGTTTCACGCATCAGACGCATAGATCGCATACCGCTAATGCATCGGCTACGCATCAAACGCATCACTTCTGAGTTCTCGTAGCTGATGCACGGTTAACGCGAGAGAAGTGGTGGGAATCTGGGGAATTCTCTGTGCGCTCTGATGCGCTGCTGATGCGCGCATTAAATGAAACGGAACGGTTTTCTATGCAGTCTATGCGCATTATGCGTGAAACCGAACACACCCTTGCTCAACGTTCTCCTCGGATGAACGATCTCCGCGATAAAAATCTCCGGGAACAAAACGAACCAACTAAAACATACGAATTTAAAGTCCTTGGACCTCTTAGACCTGTCTATCCTCGAAAACAGCTCCTCCGACTCGAAAGATACTCGATAAAACTCAACAACCGATACTCACAGCTACCATGTTCAGACACCGTCGCGCCCCATCTTCAAGATAAAGAGAAAAAAAACCGAAGAAAGACCTCTTCAATCCTCGAAGACCTTCAGTTCTCGAACGTGTAGCCGCTGGCGAGTATCGTGGGGTCCTCCGTCGCTTTCTTTCGTCACTTGCTATGCACGGTGGTGGCCCTTCTCTTGACCTCAACTTGATCGACGATGGCGTCGCTCTCCTTATCCTGGTGGGCGGTCATGTGCCTGGTGAGATGGTGTCTCTCCCGGAAGCTCTCGTCGCAGACGGGACACCTGAGCTTCTCCTCGCGGCGTCTCCTGGCCGCCTCCGCCGAGTTCTCGTTCTTGTGATGCGAGCGCATGTGGTAGACCAGGTCCGACGTCATGCGGAACGAGAGGTTGCACTTGGCGCAGACGTTCTGAGCCGGTAGGGTGAGAGCGGCGAACGACGGTGGTAGCAAGCCAGCCACCCCCGCGGCCGTCGCGAGGAATCTCGGCCTGGTGAGCGCGTCTGCCATCGGCGGGAAAACGGAGATGGGGTTGTACGAGAGATTCGGATACACCGGTGGCATGTCCGGCCGGAAGCTGGCCATCTTGGGGCTGGGTACTTTGGGCGGCTGAGCGATCTGCGGGATCTTGAGGTTCTCCAGCAGGCCGGGTTGAGCTGCTTCGGGGCTGACGAGGAACGGGTACGTCATCTTCGCGGGGAACGGCGCGTATTTGTATCCGGTGGCACTAGTCAGAGGCACGACCGGAGGACTGACGCTGCTTTGGTAGCTGGCGCGGTCGTCTGGGGAGATGGAGGACCTGGGCGAGGTTTGCCCGTCGTCGTTGAAGCCGTTCCTCTGGCTGGCGAGGTTCACCTTGGTGAACGCGCTGCGGGACTCGCCGTGCCGCTCGCTGGGTATCACCGTGTCGTAGATCTTGTTACAGGTCAGACCCGGCTCCACGGACTCTGGACAGCTAGCTAGAAGTGCTTGATGCGCCGCGAACGACGGCGGACTCGGCGTCTTTTGGAGCCGGGAACTGGTGAGGTATCTGCGAGCGTCGTTCTCCGGAGAAAGACCCGGAAGAGTCGGTGTCAGGGTCCTGGGAGAGATGTACGGAGGACTCAGCGAGTTCTCCGTGCAGTGCATCGCTCTTCTCCTGTCCGAACCGCCGCTGTCGTTCTCGTAACTCTTGATCGTCAGGTTCTGCGGCAGTCTGTCGTGGTCCACCATGCTCTCCGCCGGGATGTCCTCTCGCAGACGCTCTTTTCGCGCCGAGACCATCCGCAGCTTCTCGCTCTGACGACGCGCCAGGTTCTCGTCCGGGGCGACCAGAAACGCTACGTCGAAGGTACGTTTGCTGGCCCGTTGCAGAGGGTACGAGGCGTCCGAGGTGACGTCGCCGATCGACGATGGGCTGGACGACGTCAGCGCCGTGGTTGCCGTCGTGGACGTCGCGGGGGGCGGCACGGTCGATGCCACCCGTGCGATCTTCCATTGTCATCGTGCTCGTTCCGGATGATCGACCTGCGACAATCACCGCCGACGGTCAATTTAGCCGGGCACCGGGCTGATGGATGGGAGTCGCGCCCCCCGTACACCCGGACCAGGTGTCACAGCTACGCTGTACACCGAGATAATTGGGTCAATCGGATTCGTCGGACGAGTTCGCCACTGGCGACCCGCGTTTACAGACGGTTACGGCTGGTTCAGGGACCATTCGTCGTTGGGAACTCAAAGGTAAAATTGTGGAAAGTGGTCCCGTGTCCCCATCGTCTTTAACACTAGGTTTGAGGAGTGAAATTAAAAGTTTCTATCTGTGATAAACTGATCGCAACAAACTGGAGTGAAAAAGAATCTCATTTTTTTTCTTAACACATTACCGACCGGTGATCATTGCATAATTTTGAAAAATCTATGGTTCATGGCTAAACACTTTTTAATGAAATCTTGAATAGCAACAGCAATTTTCGTTGTGAACTAACAAGTCATTCTCTATAACGTCATCTAACAGTTCCATTTAAGATTGCAATGTACAAGAAAATTTCTATGCTTTCTTTTGGTACAGCACAACTATTTCAAAGCCTATTAATAGGCTTCCGGTAGGTAAAGTGTCAATATGTTTAATAGGGTGAAAATGATGTAACAGTCATTTTTATTTCTTTTACTTTTTCAAATTGCACTGATTTTCTTTTGTTGATATGTTTGATAGGGTGAACATAATGTAACAGTAATTTTTAAATCTTTTACTATTTCAAATTGCACTCATTTTCTTTTAGTAGTGTCAAAAACTCAGCTCCCGTTGTTAACTCCCGAGCTCCCAAAAGTGACAGGTACCGGATGGAGAAATTCTAAAGGCCCCTCGAAATTCTTCCGAACCTCTGAGGAACCTTGTTCGCGTAGTTCTGGGATAAATTACGAAAGTATGTATTGTTCGAACGCTTGGAAGTTGACGTAGAAGAGGTATAAAAATGTGCGAAGTAGTCCCAACAAACACGGGTTGTTTGTTCCATGTGTCTGAACACAAACTGCCTTAACCCCTTGGACCACATAGTCGAACTCGTGACGAACATTTTAATCCAACTTCTCTCGATATTCGTACAAATATAGGAACGCAATGTAAATAACCTTTTTCCTCCATGTAAATTGCAAACGATAGAGAAGTAACCACTGTACACGAAAAGGAAATGGTGCAAGGGGCTAATATTTGGGACCAAATAGACACTGTGCCATCTTTCGAGCTCCCAACAATAGTTCGTTCTATCACTAAGAACTGCGGATCTTTATGCAATACAAATAAAAACGTGGTAAAATGGTCTGCATCAATTACAGCAGGCCTGGCCAACACGCGGCCCGCGGGGCGCAACGTTAAATTATGCTGCCCGCCGGGCGATTTTACATTTCTATTGAAACGTTTGTTTCTCGTTCTACGTATACAAAAATATTAAGTAAATGAAAATCTGCATGTGTCATTGTTATAATGCGACGTACAACAATAAAGTTTTATTCATTTTGTATTTGTATCGCATTTTTTCAAAGCATTTTTTCAAAGCGTTTACTTAAAATCCAGCCCGCTGTAACGTTACGCGTCATTTAAGTGGCCCGTGAAACCATTCGGGTTGGCCAGGCCTGAATTACAGTAAGGCGAGTAACACAAAAAATCGATTTCTTCTCTCAATAATTTCAACAGATTGTACATAACGTAACAATAACATTATATCCACCCCACGTTTCTTCTATATTCCATAAAGAGTCCACAATCTATCTTTAACAGCTCGCGTGGATGGTCGTCACGAAAATGTAGTGAGTAGTACTCACCGGACCAGTCGGCCAGCAGGAGGATGATCTTCTTCTCAGTCAGTGTCACGCTGAATTCAAGCAACCGGTTCGCACTCTTCCATTTCGTCGGGGAACAAACGTCTGTCTCGAAGCACGAGAGTCCATCCACTGAATCCGGCGACACAACAAACACCGAGGGTATCGTGATAGCGAAAGCGAGAAGGAGAGACTAAGAGAGAGAGTGAGGGAGGGAGGGAGAGAGATACAGAGTGAGCGTGAGAGAGAGAATGAGCGAGAAAGCAAAGAGGAGAGAGAAAAGGGAGGCCGAGGGCGCAGTAGCAGCGTGCGTCGACGGCGGACCACGTTCAAATGAAGGAACTGGCCGCGCATCCCCTATATTTAGGGGTAGAATACCGCGGAGGGAAGCTCTGTGTGACAGGTGGAGGCGCAACGAGGGTGGTGCCGGCCAATGGCAGCCGTTCCATAGTTAGACGGGGGTGGAGCGTACGAACGGGGTGAACATATTCGGTCGTCGGGACGCGTCTGCTAGTCCCATCCAGACCACGCCTACATATTTCAGGTTCGACACATGTGCCCGGGACCGTCGTTCGTAGTCGTCGTCGTCGTCGTCGTGATCATCGTTGTCGTCGTCGTCGTCGTCGTAGTCGTCGGGACGAGGAGCATCGTAGTCGTGGTCGTAGCCGCCCGTCGACTCTTTCCTCTCCTCTCCATTCTCTCGCCGGCGCGGCGTTGCGCATCGCGTTCCGCAGGATCCCGTTTTACCCCGTTATCACTTGGGACTCGGGAGAACGGGGCTTGGGGGGGTGCGAGGACACGCCACGCCACGCCACGTCCAGCCTGTAATTCAGCCTGACAAACGATCTTGAATATTTTTAACGCCCGCGCCCCAGCCTCGACGGTCTCTCTCTCTCTCTCTCTCTCTTCTTTTTTTATGACCGACCTCCTGGATATTGGACGTTCGGCAGACTCGTCGAATCCGCTGATGGACCTCCACCGCTCACGATTATCCCGCGAACGATCATCGTTCTCGCCCCGTCTCCTCGAACGTTCATTCCAACGAGCTCTGTTCGGGAAATCGTTCTCTTTCCCGCGGTATACCTCTCGATTTCTCTGTCTATCTCTCTGAACGGTGATCGCGAGAATACCGCCCCTACAACAATACGAGATGCACTCTCGCAAACAGGATCGACCCGGCTCGAGTCCGATGGTAATTCTTTTCTTGCTATCTACTCGGTCCAGCCAATATATTATTTTATTACCAGACTGCGGATCTTTATGCAAAATATAAATGTTGTAACTGAATTGCAACCGAGTAAAGTGGAACAAAAATTTATTTTCTTTCTTAACGGCGCCTATTCGTTTTTGTCGTGAATGCGTAACCTAGGTGGACAGGATATCTTGCGCGGAAACAACAAATGGAAGCCAAGTAGAAACTGGATCCAGCTCTTCTTATTTAATGAAATATTATAATAAGAATCGAATATAAAATTAAGCTACTTATTCATATGTTTATTCAATAACACGAGAAGTTACCTCGAAAATGGCAGAAAGTAATAGAACGGAATGGAAAATATCTTATTGAATAAATCTATGAATATATATCTGAATTTTAGCATTCAATTTTAATTTACTTCCGTTCCAACTCAATACTTTGAAAAATCTAGATAGACTGTAGTCCCGAACCATCTTCTTTAGAAAAATTGTAACGAATGGAAATAGTCGTGCAGCTATTCTATGAAGTGAGAACAAGCACAAGTCGTTTGTTTGTTCCGGTTAGGCGACTGATAATAATCGAGGCAGCCTCGTCTGTGGTTACCGGCAAGATAGGTGGTCCACCTTGCAGACACCTCGTTGCCGGAGAGAAATGAGGCGCGTTAAATCGACCGCGTTGGACAGAAGGTGCCAGCAGATCCGCCAGGGATCATCATTCCTCGGATTATCTTCCTGACGAATTTCCTACGATTTCTCCGTGGCTCGATCTCTTCGAGTCACATACGGCACCGCTGATCGTTACCCACCTAACCACAGAACGCCTGAACAACTTCCACATCCACATATGTATTCACAGAGGCCTCGAAAATGCTCAGGTCCAAGTAATTTATTCAACGAGATAAAAAGATTCTAAAAAGATGTGCTAGACTCAACACATTTCGACACGACAATCAAAATGTTGGCGATAGAGCAACCTTGCTCCTCTTTTCGATAGTTGTGAATATGTTAATGCTAGTCTGGCACCATGAAATGAAGTCTTCGAAGAACTAGAAACGGTCGTCGTGAAACGGGCAAGTCCAAGGGAAAAATGCAGGGCTGGCCGTAATGCCGGGGCACCGGACGGTAAAAATAAGGCGGGGTGAATCAGATTGGAGTTGGATGGCGGGGCAATAATTCCCGATATCGCGGAAGAAACGAGAGGAAAAAGGCTGGCCGGGCCGCGGAGCCAATAGGCGATCAATCATAAGCTGGCGATCTATTTCGCCGGGCATGTGAGAGCCGTCGAGTTCTTGCTCCGACTCCGGACAGCCTCCGCAGGCTCCGCAAACCTCCGCGGGGAACGTCCCGAGGTTAAAGGACATTAACTTCTTGATTGAGTCGGCAAAAAGTTGTAATGACTTTCCGATTGGGCTTCGGCTTCCGAGCGTTACCGAGAGTACAACTTTTTCCACCGGTCTCCGGATTATTTCTCAACCGATGGATTAACCCTCTCCTTTCGCATCCTACCGACCACGCTCGACGTAACAACCTGTAAATGTAGTTGCTGTAGTCGGCGATTAATTCTGTAGCATATTTTATGTACATATTGCGTCGTGAAGCGGACGATCAATATTATCGTCAATGTATTGGCACAATAATTAGTATTGTACAATAATATTGATCGTCTATAAATCAAATTGAAAGATTGCGCCATATATTGCGTCAATCAAAGAGAGTTCTTGATTTTTATTGCACAATCTCGTGAACATTGCTTCGTCTGCGGGTAATATTGCGCAATATTGGCTCAGTTCTATCTTCACAGTCGCAGAGTGAACATTGAATTTTCCAGTATGGCTGCGAAGGAAAAGGAGGAAGAACGAAAATTCATTTTTGTGAATCTTAAATCTTCAGAAGTGTTTCCAGTAGCTAGATAACGTAGTGTTATTGATGAACATATCGCAGTATTTCTTTTTTGAATTTCAGGTATAACCATTTTCAAAAGTTCATTAAATAACTGGACTGCAGACTGGATTTTATGCATTTGTGAAAAAGAAATAATTAAATTAACATTAAAACAGTAAAAATATTCCAGGAATCTAAAAATACTGTTTTACTATCTTGGACTTAGTAACAATATTGTTTACATTATTAATTATGTTGCTATCTAATAAATTACTACACCTTCAAGTATTGTACGAGCAATTATATTAATTTCATATCCATAAAATGAAAAAAAATCATAAACAATGAAATTAATCTAGGTCGGAAGAAGAAGTGTATAATTTTCAAGTTAAAATAGCTCCGACTGCAAATGTTTAAAATGATTAAGAGAAGAAATAAATGTGTATGTACCTCCTATATGTTGTAATGAATGCAGACAATTTTTATTGTGCATATAAGTCTAGTCGTAACTTAACCATTAAAGTTGGAGCATTACCTCATGACATAGCTTATAAACTTCAACAAGTTTTTTGAAAATTTTCTTGTTAAATAACAATCAAGTTAGCTAAAGCTAAATCTAATCTACAAGAAAAAAATTTTACTGTACGCTTAAAAAAAAGTGTGGAGAGCAACATTGCTCTAGGAAACTTTTAACCAAAAACTCCAGGATCAAACCACAGGTCTACAACCTGTCCCAAAAAAAACGAAAAAGAAACCATTAAAGCTGGAGCATTCCTCATGCTTTCAAGCAACCATACTCGCACGTATGTACGTGTGCAATGGGGAAAGGCTTAAACCTAGTAACTTGCTAAAATCTCTTCACTCTTCTCGTTTTCGACGACGCAACAAATCGCAATCGGGCTCCAGGGAACAGTTATTCGCAAAACGAATCTGCGGCCGACGAACCGTATGATATCTAGCGAGCGCAGCCGAATCTAATCCTAATTCGCGGTCGTAAAGTCGCAGGGTCTGCTTTGGATGTTATTGGTGACACGCGTCGCGCGCCAGGACTCCGCAGAACGCTTCAGTATCGTGCGCCGACCATCCCCAGCTTATTAACCATATTTATTGCCGATCGTGGCATCCTGTCCCAGCGAACCCGCCTCGCCGACACACGTCGAGCCCTAATTCTACTTTATGCCGAGTATCTACCTCGACTCGTAGAGTCTTCCCGTCCCCCCTTCTTAATCGTCTTTCTAAATAGCCAGCAGAATGAACTCTTGGAAATATTTCAATGGCCACTGTCGCGTCGGGGACAACCCTTAAATACTGCCAAGAAGAAACCGGTGGGCTTCTCGCTTCTCTTCTCTTCGTAGAACCTTCGTTTTATTCTCAAACCAGGAGCATTCGTATCTTATACATACATTTCAATCTAATAGGACTTTCATAAGGGAGCATTTTGTTTGGAAAATTTGTCCGTCGTTAATTGAACATCGTTTGTGTTACATCTAATACGCGATTATAAATATTGACAATTCCATCCACTGCTTGAACAGTTTTAATTCCAAAATCAGAAACATTTCTGTTAACATTTTCATTCCATGTAATCTGTTTAGTGATCTGAACTCTTTGAATTGTAAGTTTGTTCTCCCAGGTGACATTCATGAGTAGACTGCGGATTTTTATGCATTGGAGAAGAAATTAGCTGGGTGAAATATCAAACAATAAAATATTACAGAAATCTAACAATGGTGTTACGTTGTGTTCAATGTAAAGACGCCATTAAGGGATGAAATGAATTTTTATTTAACTGCTGGTTCTCATAAATGATACGGAACATTTTCATTTTACATAAAGCTGCGCAGTCTATTCACGAGAAATCGAGACGGAGCGTGTGAGAATTTTCCAAGTTGCACAACTTCGGGCATCTGTGCCTGTTATTTTACAAGTTGGAAAGGGCAGTTTCACAGCGAGAGGCGCGCCCAATTCGTCCAAGTTAAACGCGCGGAGGGTTGCGAGCGGACCGGCACGTGGCCGACACGCGCGAGCTGTTAGCACTGACACTGGATCCTGCGTAGGGCTGTTAACACTGACAACCGAGCGTTCTGCGGCAAAAGGACACCTTGCGGAGAGCTTCGGACTCGAGCGAATTGGCCGACCCCTGCAGCTACAGTGAATTATGCGAATATTTCCGCAAGATTGCCCGAATCAGTGCTGGTACACGATGTATCCAATTCCCGCAATATACATACGTATACAAACTCAGGATGTTCAATCGATTTCTATATTTCAATTGAGAGAACAATTCTATTTCAATTACAGGAAAAATTACAATTGAGAGTAAAGAATGAATCTGCGTTTGTGGATTAAATTGACACGAACAATTTTGTAATGAAACAATTTTGTTGTGAAATACTGCTTATAATATTGGGTTGGCAAGAAAGAAATCTTTTTTATTCAAGCGACGAACTTTAATCGATAAGATATTTTCTTGTTTATTCTATTTGGCAAAAGATCATCGAACAAAATGGAAAATATCTTATTCATTAAAGTTCATTGGTTGAATAAAAACATTGGGCTGTATTTCACCTTAAACTACCGAAATTACTTTCTTGCCAAACCCAACAGAAGGGTTCAGAAATCCTCCCGTTAAAATATGCAGTCGTTACAATTCCAACACTTCCAATTTCGGAAGGAAGATACTCTCCCCGAAAGCGACGCATCTTGATTCTTGGGATTTCGAAGAGAAGCTTCTCGCGACGCTTGGATCGAGCTGAAATTTTAATTGGCTGGGATAGAGATTTAACCGAGATTTAACGGAGATCAAGCGAGATCGTTGGATCGAGCCGGAGCGATTCATGGTCCCCTCGCGGTTCGACGAAACGCAATCCCGCAGATTATAGGTTACGATTCGGAGCAAGGTTCGGCTGTTCCATCATTGCCACCGGGGAGCGTATCTCTATCGAGTGTCGGCCACCTCTCGCTATTCCTCTAGCCATTCGACGCTGTTCCGCGCCCGATCCGCGTCGCGTTGGTGGAATATTTCCTTCGAACGGCGGGCTTGTATGCGACCAATGTGGACGTCGGATTTTAATGGAAAATCGAGTACGCGGGGAACCCCGGCGGAAGAGAATCGCGATGATTCCGTGAAATATGGAGGCAGGAGCGAGCAGGTTTTCGACGAAGCTGCTAAAGCTGCACGGGAACGCTGGGGCTGCGTTAATGGCTGATTGATAAACGACCGTTTCTCATCAACGCTGCATCGGCTGCGTATTTATCACCGCCACAGACTCAGCAGAAACGAACGGTCTCGCTTTCGTCCATGCTCGTAACACCGGAACCTCTTATCTGGGAGATGCAACAATTACCTCGGAGAACCGCATGCCTCTAACCCACAGCCCCAAAAATATAATCTATATAAATAAAAATTAAATGCTGTGTTCGTTGGTAAGCGCATCACTTGAGAACGGCTGGAGCGATTTGGCTAATTCTATTTTTAAAATGTTCCTATTAGTCCGAACTAAGTAATAGGATAAGAAAAATTGGAAAAGTATCACGGAACAATGGAAAATTCGGGAAAAACTAATAGTGCTTTTAGAATCATATTTCAATACAACAAAAAACCGAACGCCGTAGCTTTTAATCAATATTTCAATAGAAATTTACATTATCGACGTCGGTTTGCATTATCGACATTATAAATAACACTATATTATACACCAACCCTCTCGCGAGCTCGCAAAGCGAGCGAGCTACAACAACCCTGCCCGCGAAGCTCGCGATGCAAGTGAGCAACAACTCCCCTCTAGTATTTAATAGATCTCAAGCAGAGTTGGGCGAAATATGTAATTGGATACAAATTTCGGATCACGAATAATAGATACAAAATTTGTAATTAGATACTCGAGGATTTAGATACAAAAGTATTTTGTACTCGAAATGTAATTAGATACTTTTCTATCTGCAGCAGAAGCATTCGAAGTCTCAAGTATATTAATGATAATAAGCATTTCCACACAAGAATCTGGCCGCTCCTCGAAGGAGCAGGACGGTGTCTACCCGACTCGCTGATAAATTGAACGTGTGATGAGTTCAGAGGATTCTTGAAATAACCAGGCGTGATGTATACATCCTTCATGGAAGGAGGCGGATGGCGGAGGCGGTAGGTGTGCGCGGGATAGCACCGTCGACGAGTGCCAGAGATTTAGATTTTACGGGCGCTTGAGCAATTCCTTGACTTATAACCCAGACCATGCATACCAAGTGAGCCATCAAATGTTTCTGAGTGTCTTAATTCCCCGAGTCACCCCTCGAAAAACGGCGCGAGCGGCGGTACGCCCGGCTAGATCGCTATCTCGCAAACTTATTAATTACTCCTTCGCGCCGCTTCGCTGTCTGGAGAAATATTTATTCCTCCGGGTTTCTTTCCTATTTACGCCGAAATGAACTACTTTTATTGTAATCAAAAGTGTGAAGAAGCTTGGTTGAACGTCGATCAATCCCCAACGGATTCAACGCGAGCCGATTCTGTTTTGTTACAATCTGGAAGGTTCGATCTGCTATAGCAATTAGATTTTTATTCAAAAAGAATCGTCTTACTGGACGAAAATTCTATCCAAATTCTAAAACTCGAGCAGCTTCTTCTCGTACGAAAGTTGCGCGATTGAAATGTCGTATTTCCTGAAGAAATCGAAAGCCAGAAGAAAGCCTGGCTTGCGATACATTACGATTGGCTTCGAAACGAGCCTGCTCTCTCGGAGGTCGAGGATCCGGAGCAGGCTCGAGCAGCGCGGCGGCGGAATTCGGAATCGACTTTGCTCGTGTGCACGCCAGCCGGAGAAGTTTGTTGATATCATCCGGAGACGATATCGGGTCGCGGTTGCTGCGGGAATTTAATTCTATTCGAAGTGCCACCTAAGATGCCACCTTCCGCTCTTATCTCTGTGCACACGGTGGGCTGCTTGTGGCGCCGGTTGCTTATGTGTTACGTGAATACCTTACCTAAACGTCCGGGGAGGGTGGCACTCTCTGGTCTCTTGTCTCCGTTGCCCCGTTTCCCGGCGAACCAATATCTCTCTCGCCCGCTACGCTAGCTCTCTCTCTCGCGAGAGGAGCTGGGCACGGTTGGCAGCGAGCTGCTCGAAGAGCACCGGGAGGGAAATTAATGTGACTTCCAACCGGGGCGCTATCGGACGCCGCTATCTCGCGCCTCGCGAGCGGAAAACGTGAGCCGCCTAGGCGAGAAGTTTCGGAATTTAAGTGTCGAAGCGCGCGACAGCCACGGGGTACCTTGCCGAGACCCTCGAATCTCAGAGGATCAGTTCGATCCGATCCGATCCGCTTTTCCGGCGGAAAATCTCGCAGCCCTCGGAAAACGATCCAATTCGCTTGTCGATTTGTAAAACACGCGGTGCCCGAGTCACGATTCGACAAGCGGCGAACCGTCAATCGAACGGCACAAATTAATGGCACGCGTAAATATTCATGCGTCGTTAATCATCCGCGTGACTGGCATCGACGCGCTCCCAAGAGCGATCGCTTGACGCCGATTTAATCGCCAAGCGAAACTCATCCTGTAATAAAGCTCTGCCATGGGATTTATATATGCCGACGTTTCATAAACTTGTTCCCAAAATTAAGCATGAAGATCCACAGTCTGCTCGCGAACAACTCTTCTACGTTACAAGAGTGTCGAGTATCGAGAGTCCTTCCCGTTCAAACACAAACGAAATAAATCCGATACAGTGGATAAGAACGTATCAGTTGATGACAGAAGGTCTGATACATTGAAGCAGAACAATTCGAACTGCGGATTCAAAAGGGCAATTTGCATGCGTCGCGTGATTGCAGTCCACGGCAGCGTCCTGAGCTTTAATATTTTGGGTCTGTCGGAGCCGGGCAGATGTCGAGCATTTTCCAGCAACGTTTTCGACAAAAACCGTGAGCGCAGAAGGAAGGGGTCTCTCTGGCGGAAGCGTCGGAGAGACTAGGAGCAGCGCCAGCCAGAGAATCTTGTCGGAGGCGTCAGGGGCCACGGTTTTCACGTAGTCGCGACGGCCTCGTCGACGGCTTTACGATTATATTTGCCGAAATCTTGGGCGGGGGGTGACCGTTCCGCGAGCACGGGTTCCCCCGGGGTTGCACGGAACGGGAGAAACTAGTAGAACGAGCAGAACGAACAGAGAGCCTGGAGGAGAGACTCTGCGAGAGAATCGGTGGAACGGCGTCGGAGGCTTGAGGAGGCAGCCGGAGGAACGTGGATGGGAGGGAGTTATTAGAATGGTCCGGAAAAGATGGCGCGGAGTCGCTCCGTATTTTTATACTGTATGGCCGCTGCTTTGCATAATCCCGCACTTAGCTCGCTCGTCCCGAGATGCCGGCTCGCTATGCAGATCTCACTCGCTCCCTCTCCCTCTTTCTCTCTATCTCTCTTGCTCTCTTTCCATTGCTACGAAAACCCGAACCTACCGAGCGTTTCGTCGTTCCGACGAATGATGGACGACGCCCAGACCCTGCGCGACCCGAGGACCCTCCGCAGAGAATCAGAGGAGACTTCCCTCCTCCAGGAGCCGCTTCCTGACGCGCCAAGTGGAACCGTATCGGTAACGCTTCGTCGAGACCTTTCTCGAATCATCCTGTCTCCCTTAGGGCTCCGTTCCGAGACCGATTCTCATCGTCGCTGCTTGCTACACCTCTTCGAAGAGGATTCTCGTGTCGTCTCTTCGCCTAACTCGTCTAAGACCTCATAGTATTTGTGGTGTATACTACATACCCAGTACTAAAAAATCCTAAGGGCTTTTCGCTTAGTGGATCTTCGATTTCGAAGAGGAAAAAGTATTGCTTGGTGTTCAAAGCTATGATAGAGGGTCGTATTGCAAGATTACAATTGGACATCCAGATGCTCGAGAACAGTAGATCCGGACGTCTGGCATTCAAGCCAAGGCGTCAAGTAGATGCTGTTCGTCTTTGATCAGCCACGGAGCTGCGCCGATGCTGCGGAAGCTATCGATTGTTTAGAAGGTTCCACGGGAAGTTGAAAGGTTTAATTGCGTCGAATCCGACAGGAATGACGGAGAACGTTCGAGGGGCGACGCGTCTCGAAGCATTTGTCAGCGGGCGCGGACGAGGTCGAAACTGGATTCCCGGGCGGAGACGTCTCATTTGCACGGAGAAATCGCATCTTCCACGGCCGGAAGCGAGAGAATGCCGGGAAACGGTGAATAAAGCGCGGCGGGAGTCGTCATCAATCTTGCTGCGAAAAGACCCAGGACGACCGTGGCATCGTTCTAGACGTCACAGATGTGACTTTGATTCTCTTTCGGCGTTCCCTGGAGGAAACGGGGCTAGATTAAGTCTGTCCCGCGTGTAATTTGTCCGAGTCTTGATTCCCGGCACGCGGAAAAACCGACGACACCTGGGTTCTCAGGGATCGTCGAGACATTCTCGATTCGGATCGACGAATTCCTTCTCCCGATCCGTCAAAGGAAGAATCGATCGGCCTGGGGTTCGGAACTCTCGCAACGAATACGATTAAACCTCGAGGAACATATTTCGTGATGCTAGTTGTCGAGCATATGTGCCAGGTATCCAATTTCGCTATCTTTCGATCCGCCAATCGGCCGTTCATCGCCCCTAACTGCGCTGTCAGAAGCAATCATGCTAGACAACCCCCGGACGGACCCCTGGTCGGCGTTATCTCTACCTGATCGGTCCATTTCGCCTCCGAAGAGTTTATGCAAACATCGATACGCGCTGGCGAACACCCTAGAACAGCCTCGCGAGCCTTCCAAAGATGTTTATCCTTCGAGCGACCGTTAATTGCAGGTTGCCCCACAAGTCGTTGTTCACCACTAGGGAGACTACTCATTGTTTCACATATTAACCCTTTGCAGTCGCAGCTACTTTAGAATAATTCGATTGTATATGATTTCTTTCATTTTATGGATATGAAATTGATGTAACACCTCATACAATACTTAAATGTGTAGTAATTGATTATCCATTTTTATCATAAATGCATCAAATCCGCAGTCTACTTATTACATACTTCCGATATTCGGTTAATGGTGATGCGGATGGAGGAGATCACGATGTATGTAGTGAACTTTCGCTTGACGCTTTCGTAGATGATCGTTTTCTACTGTTTCTTCTACGTTCGGACTGCATTTCCCCGTGGATCCGGGGTCGGGGGCGAAGCGGAGGTCGCTTCGAAGGAAAAACCGGAGGAGAGCAGCGAGTCGGGCACCGAGTATCTGGCCGCGTTCCGAAAGTTTACGCGCAGCGTATTCCGTAAGGGCAGCGAGTGCGACGGACTCGGTCACGGTGGATGCACCTCCGACTCTAACCGCGGTTGCGACTTCGTCGTAAGAACCGGAGGAGCAGCCGGGGTATAAAACCTGTGGCCCGTTGCAGCTCCGGGTTTGTTACGAGAGCCACGATTATACCGGGGGTAGCAGGGGGTGGAACCGGCAGCATACCTTAGTTGTCCGCTCGTAAAGCAACCCCGTATGCCTGCGAGTGCGTGCCCGGGTCTCTTTCTCTCTTTCACCGGTTCCGCTACATTCTCTCTTACCCTCCTTCACCGTCAGTATCCCAGCTCTGGGACCACCGGCCGTCTCTCTCTCTCTCTCTCACTCTCTCTCTCTCTCTCTCTCTCTCTCTCTCTCTCTCTCTCTCTCTCGCAAAGGCCGCGTCTCCACGAAAGGAGTGTTTGTTAAACCGCAGGAATATGCATGAGAGGGCCAGCCGGCACGAAGTTATGCTACGATGATCTTAACGGTACTCGCGACCTTAAATATGTATACGAGCCGACCTGGACATGGGTAATCGAAACCGAGGATCATCCCGTCGAGGGGCCAAACTGTTGTGCTGTACTCCGTGCTCGACGAAAGACGACCGTCCCGCTCCTGTAAATCACACGACAATTGTTGGCATGCATCTGAAACGATAGTCAACCCCTAAACGCATCAATTACATGTCACTTGTTTATTCTCAGAAATTTATCTACTAATCAATGCTCAAAGGGTTGTCTGCACGCGCGACTGTGACGTACAACTACGAATACGAGGGGATCGTCTGAAAAGTTCTCAGCCCAGCATGGAAACAAGCATTTTTTCTGTCGAATGTAGTTTTATTTTACAACGTAGTCTCCTTTTAAGTCGATACTCTTTTCCCAACGATGTTCTAACCTTTCCAACCCTTCCAAATAGAAGTAGGCGAACGCGATGACCTCCTCGTTCGATGAAAATCTCTCCAAGTGAAACTTCAAATGCGTGGGTGGTCAAGCAATTCGAAGTGCAATTAAAGTGTGAGCAGGTGCGGTGTCTTGACGGAACAGCACTTTCTTCACAAAAACACTGACATCGCCTGACATAAACGACTGTTAACACTTTGCACTCGAAGCAATTTGAATTCCAATATCAAGATATTTGTTTCAATCCAGATCATTTTTGTTCTGTGTAATCTTTTTTACATTGTGCACATCAAATTGAACCTGTTTTCTTATATAACAGTTGAGCTTTTTACAATTTATAATGTTAAACCTGTCTTGAATAATGGAATGGCAATTTTTAGTGGCGCCTCAGAGTCGCAGTTCGAGTGCAAAAGGTTAAACAACAACTGAGCGTCCGAAATGCCTGATATTTTTACAGACATCATTAAAAGTATATTACATTGTATTGGGTTGTGAAGAAAGTAATTTCGGCATTTTAAGGTGAAATAGAGCCCAATTTTTTATGCAAGCATCTAATTTTAATAAATAAGATATGTTCCCTCCTGTTCGATGATCTTTTGCTAAAAATAATAAATAAGAAAATATTTTATTGATTAAAGGTCATCGCTTGAATCAAGAAATTCGGTTTTATTTCACCTTAAGGATGTTCTGGAGGTATATAAAAATTTTGAAAATTTGACAAGATATAATTCTTATTAAATTAATGCAATTACCAAAGTTTGGGTTCGATTCACTGCACCGTTTAAGAATAATAGCAACTTAAAGTTTGCACATTTTAACACGTCTTCTCATGGAGAATTCAGTTTTTTTAATATGTAGTAAAAATTATGTAATTAACCATGTTCAAAATTTATTAGAATTCACTAAACAGTTACAGAGCAAAAAAATTATAAACTGTTACAAAACGTCAAATTTATCGTGTTGTCTCTCACTAGCATGGAAATGCGACAAGTGTAGACCACTGAATATAGCTACAGAGGGTACAGTATTCGCAAAAGTTTAATGCAAAATATACTCATGAATGGCTTAGCGGCGCGGTGAAAACAAACCAACATGCGTGACAACATTTCGACACATACTAATGAAAAAATACATATGTATTTTCTTTGTTTTTCTTCTTTTTCACCGCACAGCTCACCTCGCTGCTCCACTATAAATCCACCCTTACATTGCCAATATATTGATGGATTGCGAATTTCTTGCACTTTTGTCTCCCATTGTACCTCCAGAACATCCTTAAAATACCGAAATTACTTTTTTGCCAACCCAATAGTACCAGAATGGTTCTGACGAGCAACGTCATCTTCATGTTCAGGTTGGAAACTTTTCAGACGACCCCCCCTAAGGGCGAGGCGTAGCAGGATCGCTTCTCTCGGACCTGGTCGAACATCCAGTGACATATTCTCGTCGCGGCCGCGTTTATAGTCGCGCGCATATACGTACGACATATGGTGGTTGGCACGGTGCTTGGCCCCCCATACGAGGACTCTGCTGAGACTTCTCTAGGGCAGGGTTCAGCCCTTGGCTCACCTCCCCCCGGCCCACCCCCACCCTAAGAGTCCTCATGAGTTTTCAATGAGATTAGCGGCCCATCTGTGCGCGGACCGACCCCATCGTCGAGCTGATCGTCGAGCACGGACAAAGCTAGTCAACCTGCTCAGCGCCCGTACGCTAGCTCTCGCCATGGGGGTCTCCTCTGCTTCATGGTGTATGCGCGCATCGCCTGCACTTGCCGCGCGCAAAACCGATCCCCTTCGCCCCCTATCCTACAGCCTTCCGTTCGACCCGGTGGTGGTTATAGAAAATACCGAGTTTTTTTCGCCGCCCCCATCATATGGTCGCATTTAAAGTCGACGAAGACCGCAATGCTTATGGGAATCGGTGAAACCTGATAGACCACTCGACTTGTCCGCGCTCCGCTCGCCGTCGAATAATTTTCTAATATTTCTGCGCGTCACTGGACGTTTACTTGTCTTCATTAAAACTTCTCATTAAACTAATCGTGGGTGCGCAAAGTTGTAAAATATTTTTACATGTAAGTTCTCATTAAAATGAAAAATTGTCGTCGCGTTGTCTTCATTAAAACTTCTAATTGTAGGTGCACAAAGTTGTAAAATATTTTTACATGTATGTTGTCACTAAAATGAAAAATTGTCGTCGCGTTGTCAAGTCCAAGGAGAAGAGATGAAGAACAGTTTTTTAATATTATAGCTTGAATATAAGTTATAAAATATGTATATAATAAAAATAAAAATGTTCGAGAAGTTTGTAACAGGACAGAGAACACTTTTCTAAAAAAGTGCTGTTAGTTTAACAATCGAGAAACCAACAGACTGCGATTTGTTGCTTAAATAAAATGATAAGCTGGCAAGTGCACAGTGTCTAAAGGCAAAGAAGACAAAGTTATTGTTAATTTTCGAAGCAACAAGATCCGAGGAAAAAGCGAATATAGAACTGCTAGGAAAACATTGCGGAAAGCCGCAAAAGCAGGCCGATTAAAGAGCGAAACGGTATCGATCCCCATACACCGGGGGCCACGGTGCTCCAGAGCTCCGGGGGCTTCGTATTTGGGTCCATGGTGGCCCATATGGAGCCTGCCGAGCGCATATGTTGCGACAACGCCGCTAACGACCTGCCTTCGGCCTCCGTAATGCTAAACTGCGGTTCGATTCTCACCCCATGAAACTAAATAACCATTCGATTGTCATTGGTAAATAGGTAATCAGGCCCGTATCATCTCGAATCCGCAAATCCTTCGAATCTGGTCTGGTTGTTCATCGAACCAAAGAAATCCGATTGCCCTCTGTGTCCAAAATTTAACCGAACACCTTCCCCGACAACCTCGCGACATTCGATAAAGTGAAAAATCATCTCTGAAGAATAAAATAGAATTCCGGAAAGGTGAAGGCGAACGGTCACAGGTTAGGGTGAAAGCGTAAAATAAATCAGGGAGGCAAAGTGTCCGCGATTTTCGACGAAAGACCGGCGAAGAAGCAATCTTAGGGGGTCCCTTAAATGATTTGGCCAGGCGAAATCCCGCGACGGCATCGCCCTTCCTCGCTTTTTCGTGAACCTGCGGGTCTAAACGAGTTACGTATTATAGCTCGAGGGGGCGGAGGGGGGTCGTCCATGGGGTGAACTGAACTAGCACTCGATATACCAGGTTGTATGTTCTCTGGCCGTGCCATCTGGCGCGCTATTATACGAGTATTTTAATTTAATTAACTCGGCCGGCTCGTCGATCGATATTATCGGCGCTTTCCCGGGATTAAGCTTGTACGCGGACCACCGGCGAATTCGAATCTGCCGTTTAATTAGGATTTCGGGCCGGCAACGCGAGCAACAGATTTTATGGAAACGAACCACAAGCGCCATACCGAGCTGAGCCGAGCCGAGCCGCCACCGGGGCTCGATCGAATCACCTGTTTTTTTCATTCATCCGCTTTGCCAAACGTACCTTCAACCTTTCCGACTATTTCGGGAGCGTCTTATCGAACCATTGCATTTTTAAGATAATAAGTAATGTCTCAAATTCCTTTAACCCTGCCAGGATGAATGTCCATTCACTTATGCTAATCGGCACAAAATTTTCATTTTTCCCAGTATTGATGATTACTAGACTGCGGATCTTTATGCAAAATAAAAATTGTCTGCCAGATGGAGAGATGTAATTTGGTACACTTGTTAAATGCTGTCATGTCTCAATATTGACAAAACATTAATCTTTCAACATTAGTAGGTTCCGAGATATAGGACCTAAAAATAAAATTAATAAAATTAATAAAATTAATAAAATATCGCTAAAATTGTCACTGACTGACTGACTGACAGATCATCAAAACCTTTTGGGTACTTCCCATTGACTTACAAGCTTGAAATTTGGTACGTAAGTCCACCATAACAAACACTCAAAGGAATAATTATCAAAGTTTGAAATTTTACAACTTAAAGGGGTTGTATTGAACAAGAAACATTACGAAATAGGTACGTAGGATAGAACATGGCAGCATAACATATACATATAAGTATACGTTTTATTAGCTTCGAAGGCGCAACAAATACTGATGCAAAAAACAATCGCTCTAACGTAAATAAAAGAAATTGCACCGAGCATCGTCTATAGCGATCGTCTATGTAGATTTTGTCTTGCAGATTAGAAAAGGATTTTTTCCTTTGATACCTACTTGATAATTGATGAAATTTCAACAAAAATTGATGAAATTCCCCAACAAACACATCCTGTAAATAGGAGCCAAGTTCTTATATGGCCGTAAAAAGTTGTGAGATCAAACGAAATACGGCCAAGTTCGTTAGCTTAGAAATATCTCTTGCAATACTGAAAAAAGCGTTTGTAAAAATTAGTTTAAAAGAACGCTATTTAATTTTTAAAGAGTTACATGGAGAACAAGATTAGTCAAACTTGGCCGTTACTTTTTAAACCAATGGCCATAAAAGGTGTTCGGCAGCAGCCAAGTTTGAATAATTTAGCCCTCCATGTAACTCTTTTTTTTCACTATTGCAAGAGATATTTCTAAGCTAACGAACTTGGCCGTATTTTGTTTGATCTCACAACTTTTTACAGCCATAGAAACTTGGCTCCTGTTTACAGGATGCTTTTGTTGGGTTGTATATTACTTCTTCCCTCAATGATTTTAATAGTTATTAATTCAGTTATTAAAATTTTCCAACAACTTTGAATTTCATTTACTCAATTTTACTATAAATGCATAAAGATCCGCAGTTTTGGAGTTAGTCTCTTCGTCTTAGTCATTAGTCTACGCATTTTAAATGCATCAAATCCACAGTCTATAAATTAGTCTCTTCGTCTCAGTTCAACACAGTTGCAGTAAAGTGAAATAGGATAAATGCTCCAACTCGTGCGAGCTTTCCGTTCGACCTAATACTCCCAGGAAACACGAAAGACGCAAAAATATTTCGCAAGATCCAGATTGCATAAGAAGCGTTTTCCGGCTCCGAAGTGTCTTGGTCGAGAGGAGGTTGTTCAGTGGGGTTTTTCGTGTGCTCTCCCCGAGCAGACACACTCGGTGTATTCCTGTATTTACAACATATTTGCGGGAGCGCGAACACAGCTCTTTGTCATAGCCGAGTGATTTTCGGGTCGGCAATGGTCCCGCTGAAGAGAGCCAGTGCGCCATTGTGCGCTCTCTGGGGGTCATTGTGATCGACTGTGCCCCCGTCCATACTGTGCAGCGCACTTCCCCTGCTCGTGCATCTGTCCTCAATCAGCGGCCCACGAAAATGGGATATATACGTCCGTCTCGCCGGCGAACTATTGACCTCGGTATCTAAGAGCGTGTTCGCATTGTCTGGTTTCCGTCGTCCCATCGACGAACCAATGTTGCACGATTATCATTCGGCGTAACGCGAACTTCTCCCTTGCGCTGTTTATTACGCCTCCAATCGAGTAATAATAAAATCGCGTAGTAAAATGGATAAAGAGCTGGATGATGTTCGGAGAATTTGTAGCTTTTCTATGAAAATATCTTTTCCCGATTTCACGAGAGGATAAATCCCATTTAATAGAATAATGTAACCGCGAAATAATAAATTGTAATAAATTCTGTATACGAAATATCTTCGACGCAGACGGAAAGAAATTTTATTAACAATTCGTCGTAGGGTTGCTCGGACAAGAAAAAGCCGGAGCAAAATGAAAGACAGCTAGAGGAGGATTCCGGTCGTATCATTAACTCGTCCAGGATTGTTCTTCCTCGTTGAACGGATTCAAAAGTGAGGAGAATCGTGAGCGACAGGACACGCCCGGGACAAAAACAACCCCGCCTCGGTTGGTCGATGACGAGGGGGTCGGGGAGGGGTGGCCGGGTGCAACGAAGAATAGGGCGCACTTAACTCGGGGCTGCTTAAACAGTTGTTTGATCGGTATTATGCATTAGCATGTGGCTGGTGCCAGTGCTTATTAGCGGCGCGGTGTCGGAAGAAGCGCGCGTTACACCCCTTGTTGCTGTACCTGCAGGTGCTTGCCGGGACCTGCTTGTATCTTCCGTATTAACGTGTTCAACGCCGAACCTATTACGCTCAACATTCCGTTTACGCCGCGCGACATCGTCGACTGTTAAAACACGAACGAAAGATAGCTTCGTTCTTCCAGGCAGATGAATAAACACTTAAAACCAACGTTGACTGTTAAGACACGGACGAAAGGTAACTTCATTCTTCCAGGCAGATCTAGCAAACACTTAAAACACTTGCTCATGGAATCGAGCAACCGGACGGAGTTACTTCCAGTTGAAAGCAGAGCTGGGGGGAATAGTATTTTAAATATTAAATAGTGAATAGTCATATTTGTTTTAAAGCATACAACTTCGGAAATAAAATATTGTATTTGATGTTGTAATTTGTGAAAATAAAATATTTCATTTGATGCAGTCATTTTTGAAAATAAAATAATTTATCTGAGACAGTAATCTTTTTGAGAATAGTATTTTATTTGAAGAATATTGAAAATATTTGTATTTTGTCTTTATTTTCAATTTCAATTTTAGATAAATTTTTTAAGATAAAAATAATGGTGCCAATTTAATACATTTATGAGTATAAATCGTTTCTTAACGACAAAATAGGCTGTATGTTTATGAGGTTCGTCAGAGTATTATAACTAGACTGCGGATCTTTATGTAAAATAAAAAATGTTTGCACTGATTGCAAGACATTCTTCTTTTGATGATCTTGCCAAGGTGAAACCAATACACTGGTGGCCTTAAATCTTTTGAATACCTCCACTGTTTTAAATTGTACGTACCCATTTTTGTCATAAATGCATAAAATCCGCAGTCTAATTATAACAATGCAAAAAGTAAAATATCTTATTTCGTGTCTCAGATTGTTAAAACAGAAATATTTTATTTCGTGGATCAAATTGTTGACATAGAAATATTTTATTTCGTGTTTTAGATTGTTAACATAGAAATATTTTATTTGCGAAATTCTATATCTTATTTAAAACACTATTTTCTTCAAGCAAACTAAAATCTAAAATATTAAATAGTTGAAAGCTCCGGTTGAAAGCGATAGTTGATTAGACCCTGTACACGTAAACAATAATGATCGCCGTAGGGCTCGGCGTGGCGTTGCACGCGTTAGCCGTGGTTCTTCCCGGGGAACATGAGAGGAAAAAGCGGATACTGGCTTCCGGCCATAGGCAATCTTCCCGGATTCTCGCGCGGGAAAAAGGAGGAAACATATCCCTCGAGAAGAGCGGCATCGCGACGAGGATCTAGTCGAGCACGTTCGCCTTTGTCGGGTTAGCGAGCTCCAGAGAAATAGAGGGCTAGAGAGAGAGAGAGAGAACTAGAGAGAGGGTATGTTCGAGAGGGAGAGAGAGAGAGAGAAAGGTCGAAACCTAGGTATAATATTCCGGATATTAAATCGCTTTTAAATCGGCTTAGCGTTAACTAGTGGCACTTTAAGCTGCCCGGTGAAATGATTATCAGAGCTTCCCACTCCGTCGACCCGGCTAGCTGTTATCGCCCGTTGATTAATTGTTATGCAATATGACGTCACACACGCCCGCCTACCCGGATTAGAATCCCGCGGTGGAGCATCACGGCGACTGCCACGGTCTCTCCCACCCCCTATCGTTCTCAGGCCGGCTCTCTCTCTCTCTCTCTCTCGGATGTACGCGCCCTCCGACATAGTCTTCGTCGTTCGTTCACGGGAACCGCGTTGCATATAGAACCGGAGGGAGAGGCGCGAAGTTTCCGGCTAATCCTACGAATTTGAGCCAACCGAACATAGGACGCTGATGAATATTGATACAGACGCGGCGGACACCTACCCCCTGTCTACCTCGCCAATGCCTAGCCTGAACCTCGCCTCGCACACGCCTCGCTCTACCAACATACCTTGCCTGGCTTCTTCCTCCTCGGCCCGCCTCGAACTGAGAAACGCGAGGTGTCGAAGTGCATCCCGCATGCACGCCAACGAAAGACACTCCTTCCACCACTCCCTACGACCCACAGTGGGCGAGAAACCGATCTTTTTGAACAAAAATCTGCCGACAACTCAGTTTTTCGTGAAGGGGGTGGTTCCTGAGACCATTTCAAGCGACATTTTCCTTTGCAAAAATGTTATCCGCGGCTTTGTTTAGGAGTTATTAACCAAAAACACGGACCAATCAAAGCGCGACCTAGACGCGAGTTGCCACACTCGGCCCGGCGCGCCAACTGTTTATTCGCCGACTGATGAAGTTAATCGTCAATCGGTTGATTAAAAAGAGGAATCAATCGTCGACCTTTCTGCCCAACTCTGGACTGTGGATCTTTGTGTGAGATAAAGATTGTTTGCATTTGCATTGCATTGGGTAGCAATTTATTTCTCTCTTCGGTGGTCTCGCTAAGAAGTCGTAAGGGTTGCATCGATATTCTTGCGGTTACGGTGACCGAACGCCGGTCGTAGGGACAGAGGGATCGTGAAAGGGTAATCTGTTTGAGAAGCGAATAAAGAAGGTAGATCACAGAATGGCGGAATGTCGTGCGGGTGATTCGAAGCGTCGTGCAGGCCGGTAACCTTGCTCTATTATTCCCCTAAATAAAAGAAACCATAAATCGCGGGTGTACGGGGCCGTGGAGGAGCCACGGTGCGGGCTCCATTATATCTTTCGCGATGAACGGTGCCCTTCTTCGTCGGCCATTATGCCGCGGAGAGATAGTAAGGAAGGAGCCACCCCTTTATCTCGACAGACTCCGCGGAGAGAGAGAGACTAATGCTCGGAAATCAAGGGTTAATTCCTCGGCGTCGTAAAGCATTTTATCTGGCCCCGGTTTCAGGACTCCTCCGCTACACCGTGCCATGCCGCCGCCACGCGGGAAATATTAAAATATAGCGATACAACGACAGATACTAACGTGGCCGCTCACTTTTCCGAAATGGCGGACCGCGAACGTAATCTCGCGGTCATCGCAGCGATCGTGCTTTCGCTGTTTCAAATCACGCCAATAGGTTTTTTTATAAATGCACAACATAGTAATTAGCCACCAAGTTGCCAAAAAGATGGCGGAAGAACAACGATAAAACGATGGATCGACAACGATGATGAATATTTCGAATATTATCGATTGAAGTAGAAATTTAGTCGTCAATCGTTGATTAAAGTTTTGCCCAACTGTGGTTTCTAATTCTTGCAATCGATGCAGACAATTTTTATTTTGCATAAAGATCCGCAGCCTAACAATCATCAATACCGGGAAAATGAAGATTTTGTGCCGATGTGTATAAGTGAATCATTAGTTTGCAACATCAGGAATTAACTACACAATCCCAAAGTCAGTACCATACCGACATTCGTCCTGGCAGGGTTAAAGGAATTTGAGACATCACTTGCAGCATATTACTTTTGCTTTTAGAATCTTAAAAATGCAATCGTTAAAAAAACGGCTAAGTTGTTTCGTGCAAAAGGAGGTAGTGCGAGAACTTGGCTGATGCACTACCGTGCACCTAGATTGTTCCATCGTTGGTAGAGTGTATGAGAACACACGGAACGCGAGGAGACCATAATGATTTCACAGGCGCACAATGCGAACACGCCAGGCTGGAAAGGGGCGCGGACCTTCGACACCTGATCCCCACTAAAGATCGTATCTGGAAAATTGGATTCGGTGTCAGGGTGACCGCTGAAACGTATAAGCAGCTCGTAAAATACTTTTTTAGCGCCCGAGCGACTTCGCCGCGGAGGATTAAGCTTTGCGGACAGATAAGAATTCCGAATCTGGATCGACGAGCATTTATTCACCCCCCCGGAGGATCGTAACGATTAACCGACGGTCCCTGACTCGACTCGCGCGAATATTCAATCAGAACCGATCTTTCTCGTCCACGGAACTCGAAGCAGGATGTCTCCGCTGGATTCGACGATCGATCGAGAACGACGATTCTCATTTTTTAACCCTCGTCCGTCTCTCGTCTCTCAGTTTCAGCGCGACTCTATTCTAGCTTCTTGAAAAGCTGTGTGCGAAAGTGTATGAAGAGAATTTTCCTTCATGTCGATCGTAGATAGTGCAAATAAACAATTTAATGATTTTGACGCCACAGGTTCGATCGAAATTTAACAATCTGTTAGAAGTGAACAATGGAGATGTGATTATTGATGATGATCTTGCGAAATGATGGAACCTGTGACACCGAAATCGTTAAATTGTTTATTTGTATGAAGAGAAGATCGTGAAATATCCTGCTACCTCAAACTATTTTCTAAAGTTGAAGATAATATACGGATATCCTCTTAATGTTCGCGATTTCTTCACTGTTTTAAATTTCATCTCCTCAGTTTTTCCATAATAAATTTTGACCTTCTGCTCACATTCTTCAATTTTTTCATTCAGAGTTTAATTAAACTGCGAAGTATCGATATGTTGTTTCTTTTTTATTTTCGATAAAATTTGTTTAGCGCCGCGTGGATTTGTCAGGACGGAGTAAACGAAGAGCTGGAAAAACGAGGGACGAACGAGGGTTAAAGACGGAAGATTCTCCGTTGAACACCGCGGGACCCTTTAGAACGGGCAACCAGCGAAATATCTCCTCGGAAAGTCATTCTTTCCATGGCAATGGAGTCAATTCGGGTCAGCGAATTGCCTTATTGAGGAGCAGGCCGGAGGGACCTTCAGCGTCTCAGATGGAACGCAAAATCGAGTTACGTCGACGCCATCGCCGCTGCAATAAGTGACGTAGGAAAGGTGCCGAGACGGTATACGTCGAGCGATGGCTATTACCGCCCCCGATTCGCCCGGAGAATTTTTGTCATTGTCGAATATGGAATTTTCTCATCTCGCGTCCCGATCTACTAATTTACCCTTGTTACTATCGCCTCTGTCTTTGCCGTGCTATCAAACTTGAATAGAAACCGCAAATGCTGAAACAAAAGCTAAAGAACTGTTGAACCGGTGGGAAAATAATCTAGCTGTGTTGCTCTGCAACAAATTGTATATTTCGAGAAAATTGGTTCATTTCTAATTTTTAATAACAGGATGCTCTCTCTCTTACCGAGGAATATTAGAAATAGAATCGGTGCTGAATTAACACGAAAGTCTCGCGAAGCGAATCGCAAAGGGACGCAACGAGGAAAAATGGTTGGAAAGTGGATTCGCGCTCCCGCTGCAGAATTCAAAGGTATACAAGGGACGGGAAATGAAATTGAGAAGCCGGACGAGCACGTTGGCGGTGTGGGAAACGGTGTCGGAGTGTCGGGACAGCAGGGTGGTCGGCCGATGACGTAAAAAAGCGCCCCGGGGACGACGCGGTCGCTGGGAATAAGGAGCGGAGACGTTTATTCGCTCGGACAGGAGCCGAGTGACCGAGTCAAGTTGAACGTACAGCTTGGTCACACTCGGTTTCATCTAATAAAAAGGCAAGACTTCTCTATCCTTCTGCGATTCCCCCGAAACCACCCCCGGAGTCCGGAGTGTGCTCCACTTTCGGCTCCACGGCTCCAGCCGGCCTCAGGCGCGGCCGTCGAGCTTCGTCTCCACGAACCTACGGATGTACCGATGAATGTCAACAATCTTCGTTTTCCTTCCATCCGAATCACTATCACTATCTTTTTTATTATTATTAAGCGTCTGAAATCTTGAAAGAAGTCGCCTCAGGTACTTATATTATAGACCGCCCAGATGTCACGACTACCCAAAAGTGAAGAATTTTGTAAAAATAGCGTATTTGAGCAAATTGAAGAAACTGTAGTTAAAATAAGAAATTACAGCACTTTCCAAAAGAGAAAAAAATTTCCTTCAACGGTTTTGAAGAAACATAGATCGCTACAGGGTGTTTCAAAATTTTTTCGAAAATGTTTAGAAGAAAACAACCTTAGTTTTGTAAGGGGCGTGTGGGTACTCTATTTATGAGGAAATCTTCGGTAGAGTCTACTTTTGATGTCCTCTGAGCGGATTTCCTCAAAATAGGGCCCGGAAAAGGTTTTCGATAATCTGAAGTGCCTACAGACGCCCCCGAGCCGTCTTCGGCAAGATTAGGCGTAATCAGGGCACTTTTACATGGTGGGCGAATTCTGGCGTTTTTTATACAAGGGATTAGGTTTAGTTTGGGTTCCTCAAGAACCTGTAGAAGCCAAATATGCGACACAGTTATTATTAAATAAGTGCTTAGTAGAGTTTTTGTTAATTGGTACGTGCTGAGAGAATAAAAATAGGGAAATTCTGCTTAAAAAGATGTCATGACTACACTCCGGATTTTAAGCATTTATGATAAAAATCAGTACGTGCAATTGAAAGACTTTAAAGGATTAATATCATTATTTTTACTATATCAAACTCTTATTAGTAAAGAATATAAATTTATATTTAATCGAGGCTCAAACTTTCTATTTTGCATTGATTGCAAGACGCAGGAGTGAAATCAAAATTTCTTTCTTCTTTTAATTATCTGATTAAGCTGAAACCAATACGCTGATGTCTTTAAATCTTTTTAATATGTCCACTGCTTAAAATTGTGCTTACCCATTTTTGTTATAAATGCATAAAATCCGCAGTCTAGTCATGATTATCATCTGCTAAATTGTTGCAATATTTCATAGAGGCGGCACATCGCATTCAACAAAAAATTTGAAGAATTAGAGCTGAGAAACGAACAAAATGCTGGTAGCGGACGTAAAATATTAATAAAATTCAATGTCTTATAAAGGTTGCGAGGTCCACAAGCACTCGTATTTCTCGGAGAGATCTACCCGTGCATGAGGGGTGTCGAGGGTCCACGGGAGCACTCGGGAACCCTCTTGGAGACGTCCGATCGTCGCGTACCGTCGTCGTCGTCGCCGTGATTTTTTCTCGTGGCGCTCGTCAGGGTGCTGTCCGATATAATCCGTAGTTGATCAGATTAAACGGCGCGCAGAGGGCGAACCGAACCAAACCGAACTGGAGGCAGCAGTCGCGAGGGTGTGGCGGTGTTCGCTAGGAAACCACCACCACCGCACCGCCACCGCCAACAACGCCAACCATTACCGTCGGAATCGCAGCGCGGCGAGCACCGTGTCGCCGGATGAAAGAGGCTCAAACTCACCGTGCCGTAAAATAACATTGTCCCGGGCGTCGGTACAGCCCCGAGGACACTCGCTGGAAGCTGGAAAAAGGGTGGACGAGGCGAAAACTCGAGAGGTTTCTTTATTTTCTCCGCCGAACTCGACGTACTTACGTTAAGTACCATGCCGCGCTCCGCGATGGCGAGCGAACCACCGAAAGAACGCCATTGGCGCGGCCTTGCGGGGCTCTGCTTCAACCCATCCCTCGATAATTCCCTGGGAATTTTATCCCTCGTCCCTTCCCTCGCAATTTCTTACTTCGCGCTTAACCCCTTGCCCTGTAACGTCGACTCCGGTGACGTCAGACTGGTCGCGAATGCTTCAAATAAAATCCACCGGAAATTCGTTTCTGTCGATATCGAGTTCGACGATACGGTAGAACTTGCGTTATCCGAACTAACGGCGTTATTAATTATATTAATAACGCGAACGTGTTAAAGGGAGATGCATTACGCGAGTCATTTTACATTTCGCCCACTCGATTTGGTTATAAATCTGTAAAATCCCTTCATCGGACCGACGAGAGCCGCGGCCACGGAGTGGAGCATGTTTTCGCGAATGGAAAGGAAGTCTCCTTGCGCTCGGAGAATATTTTAGGCTACGCTACTGCGGCCGAAAGGGGTGGCAGGGGTAGTGGAGCGAAACGCGATGGGCGGTGGTCTGGGGAAACAGGGTGTCGGGGGTGGAGATTACGGCGGGACAAGCAATATTAAGCGGCCAGGAACAAAAAGACGATACAGCACGCCGGATTACCCGCGATGCACCGCGTTGTCCCGTGAAATTGATACGCGAGTTGCTTTTTAACGGGAACACCGGCGAGCCCCGAGCTCCGAGCGTGCGCCACCCCGGAAATATTCGTCGCGATTTAGATAACGCGACATCGGTACAAAAGGGGCGATTTCCCGTGGAAAGGGGGAACGTGCGAGGGGGAGGGCAGCTAACGAGGAAAGACTGAAAGTAATTAGATCGTCGATCACTCGGGAGACGACGATGCTCTCTTTCGGTGGGAAGGCTTTTTACACGGCCCTGTGAACGGGTATTCTTAATGCCACAGGCTGAGCAAATCAAAATTTATTTGCACGATCTTGCACTTTAATCTCGCTAAAATACACCTCTGAGACTTCGAAGCTGTATCCATGAAACTGACAAAGATACAGAAGCTTCTTAGAAGCGAATAGTACAATTGGAAATCGAACGTTTCGCTCGTGCCTTTCCGGGAACTGATTAAACGCGGCGGGAAAGAAATCGGGAATGAAACGTTTCGGAACGTTTCCCGTGTGTATCCGCGGTTGGCTCGCAGTCCGCGCACGTAGCCCGCGGTTTATCTAAATATTGCTACGGAACAAAAAGGAACGGGTTCGCGAGAGCAGCGGTATCGGTCGCGTGGGAAACATTATTCTCCCGAGCGAGTACGATCCCTATCCTCATCGTGGACCGATGCAAGTCTCGAAATTTTGAATCCCGAGCCCCGGAAGTCCACTCGCGAGGAACGAATTCGTTCTGCCGCGAGCGAGCGATTTTCCTGCTCGAGAATCGCCGAGAACAGAGTGTAATAGCGTGTCGAGGACACTCGAGGACGAGTCGCCCTAAGGGAATATTATTTCTGACCATAATGATGCCCACCCTATCCGATCTTCTCCCTCGGCGAAACGTAACCGGATTCGCAATATGCGAGCCACGATCGGATTCTGCGATCTCTCGAATGATTCCACGATTACGAAATAATCGGCGAGACACACAAAGGGAGCGCATCCGTGAACCCTTCGAGGATCAATCGGTGCGCAAACGAACGTCTCCGCGATTAGCTGGATCAGCCCGGGCAGGTTTTACGAACATAATGATAATAAAACAATAGGAACAAGTGGCATTGATTGTTCTTCCATCCCCCTGCTAGCATTATTCGCTGCAACTTTGTTCAGTCAGATCGCTCATGCAGGCTTATCTTCGTCGTATACTCGCTCAAGGAGAATTCAACCGAATTCACCGACCGGCTGATCGATGCCTGGGCGCAGCATTATTCACCCTTTATTGAATTTGCCGATTTTTCCGCCAGGATGTGCGATGCGCGGCCTACCGTGACGCCTCGCAACGTGCAACGCGCGCGCTTCCACCGATGCGACAACCGGCAATCGCATAAATCCAGCCACATCTCCCCCGATTGCAACCAACACGACACGCTAAAGGCGCGAGAGGATCGCCGATAATGGATTTTCGACGGTGTAGCGACGATTCTTTGAGCCTCGGAATATTTCATCGGTCGCGTTCAACGTCGATTTAGCCCGCCCCCCCCCCCCCTCGAATTCTTTTTGTTGGCGGTCTTTAATATTAGACAACTACCGACCATTCGTAATGGCCGCTCTGAGGTGCCACTGAACAATGATAATACCATTATCAAAGCAAAGCGTTAGTCAATTCATTCGTGTTCGTTTCAATAATATTCATGTTCCGGGGTCGCCATTTCCACACACGACAACTCAGTAATATCGGATTAAAGGGTCCGTTTCGAGACCTTTCATCATTAATTTAGATAATCCGTATTTGGTGATAGAACAATCAAGATTGCATGGACGACGTAAAGTATGAATGGCGCAAGGTGGTTTGTATGGCCGGCGTGTCACGTCGTTCCGATGATCATCCATATCGTCTGAAATTCTGGTTCATCATCTTCCGGTTCGTCTCGGCCACGATATGGCCGAGCGAAAGGGACTGGCTCCGAGTTATTCGTCCAGATCTAAAGATTTGGAACGCACCGCGCCCCGGCAGCACCGCATTTGCATACACCACCGATTTCAATGCTTTCCTCGCCTGGCCTCCTGCCCTCTGCCCCCTGCCCTTCATCTGCACCCCTCTGTCCCCAGGACTTAGTTCTTTCCGCCGTCTCCGATGCAAATTACAATATTCCCGTGTGCTATTCGTTCGGATATGAAAATATATGCGTCTCCTGATCAAAACAACGCGCGTTCCTTCCCATCGCGCCGAGCTCTCTTCCTGCACCTGTGTAACTTTCCGGAAACCAACCAAGATTTTGTCTGTTCGATGTCCCTGAGTATGTCCCTGATGTCTGAGTAAATTGTTCTTCAATCGTTAACTTGAGTCTAGTCGCATAGTAACTTTTGAATCTTGGAAAATAGAGTTAAACTAGAGTAACTGGGGATCTCAACGCCATCTTGGCGTTGCACTGTTGTTGTTGCAACATTGCAATGTTGTTGCAGGAGAAGACATACGGACAGAGGCAGCGGAGGAAGAACAAAGTTCACGTTAAATCTATCGAGTTCTATAAGTGATTGATATACATTAATACTTTGAAAAAATACAAAGTCATTTGATGTCATTTCGTTATCTCACGGAAAAAATCAAAGCCAATTTTTTACTACTTGGAGTAATCCTTCGCGGTTTTCAGGCAACTGAAAGATCCCATGCTCGTAGAATTTCTGTTTTCTATTAGCAACAAATTGAGCTATACGACTATTTACGACTTTATTTGAGATGAAATTGGCACCGCATACAGAATGTTGGAAAAATCGAAAAAAAATGGTAATCATCTCCGCTTTGCTTAGATCGGCAGGATGCAAGAAGATCGAAATATTGCTCGACACCGCACACGTTACATTTTGAATTCTCCTTCCGAATTTCGGAGATCGCTGGGTCGCTTGTGAACGCGTTAAACGATAAACGAACAAGTGTGCGGGAAACGAATAAGACTCGTGGAACGAGAAGGAAGAGCACTCACAATCAGTGGTGGAGGACGAGGAGAGAGCAGAGAGAGAGAGAGAGGAAGAGGATGGGGTCTGAAACGGGAAATTTGCAATCGAGAGAAACACCCGTGAATATATGGCCGCCTTCCGCAGCCACGACGGATTTTACTAATAACCGATACTCGAAGCGAACCGTGGAATATTATAATTGATTTATTGGGGGAAGGATGCGCGGCGTCGGATTTATCAGCGCCTCCGTTGAATTCTGCTCTTCTGGCCGATCGAATGGAACGATGAGGAACGATAGACCGCATCGCGCATCCGGTTTCGCTTCGGACCCGTGGCGGCCGCGGCCGTGTGTGTCGTTGCTCGCGTTTCGCATTCATTTCACGCGTTGTTTCGACGCCGGAGCGTTCAGCGTCGCGGCCGAAAGCGCGAAATCAGAGATTCATTCGCTGCCGCGCCGTTTAGGCCTCCAAGTGGGAAAGTTCGCCGAGCATTTATTCCCGATAATCGATACCCGAACCCAACCGTGAAATATTATAATTGATTTATAGAGGCAAACAACGTCGGATTTATCAGCCGCCTCCGTTCTGCTCTGTTCCGCTCCGTTCTGCGGCCGCGGAACCGATCGAACGTAACGACACGACCGACGATAGACCGCGTCCGGTGATGAAATCGCCGAGTGCATCGGCGCATCCGCGTGTTCGCGTTCGCGTTCGCATTCGTTCGACGCCCGGCGCTTCGCTACGCAATTAACATTGTCGAGCCAGCCGCGACAATGAGGACCGCAGAAATGTGTGCCGCGGTTCACCTAACACGAAGAAATGCCTTTCCTCGCTCTACACAACTCTTCGAAACAATCGTTTAACAACCTTTGTTGCCAATGCAATTTTGCGATACCGCATTTTTAGTTCGATACGACATACACGTTGCACCACGATAATGCACCTGCTCGCACTGCATTGCTTATTCGTGATTTTTTGGCCAAAAATCGACACTGTAATGATGCCTCGGCCTCCACATTCACCGTATGACTTTTTTTTTTTGTTCTCAAGAAGAAGGAGAACGAAAAAGCAGGATCGCTAAAAGAATTATAAAAGTAATCCTAAAGATCCAGAAGCGTTTCGGGCATAAGTGTGCATGTACTACCTAATGGAGACTATCTCGAAGAGGATATCATTCATGTAGACGAGTAACTAAAATTTTTTCCGAATAATGATAAAATTCCCGTTATTTTTTGAAAACACCTCGTATATTCTCTAACGAAGATTACGCTGAAAACTTGTAGTACATATTATCGATCGTTCTAAACGTTCTTGAGCTGACGCGACTGGTTTTTCGCGTTGTTAGAAGCTATCGGACAGAATTGTTTGACGGAGCGACAATAAGCGAGAAAGGGACGAAATGGTTTTCGTATAATACTCGAAGCGGAGAGGGCAACCGTTTGTTGCATCCGGCGAAAGGCGGTCCAGATTTTCGGATCGGAGAGCCCGAGAGAGCGGCTGTCGATCGCCGGATTAAGACGAGGACTGCACTTTGTCCCGTCGCGTCGCGTCGTTCGGAGGCCGTGCTGATTGCATCTGGCATTTGTGTCACGCCCTTGAGTGCCCAGTCGATATGCCTGGACAAATTGGGAATTGGTATTCCGCTCGTGGCCTCCGCGACCACGGCCAGACGGATTTGCGAAGGAACACCTTAGGCTAAAGGAGGATACCGCGGGAAGGGGGCATGGCCGGCTAGCCTGACCCACGAGGTGGATCTACTAAACTTGGTCAAATCGGTTCCCGACGATCACCTCGCACCGGAATACTAAGCTCCGGCAAAAGAGGAGCGTACGTTGCCAAGCGTTCCTTTTCTCTCGATTCGGATCGTTAACCGGCGCGGCGGCGGATACGGGATTTTTCTGACAGTCCCTGGAAGCTCGGCAACTACGATGTTAATGCGACGTCCGATGTCCTCCTTCGTTCTGAAATCATGCCTTCGTGGCGTCATACGATTCTTCAAGCTGCTCATATTTTTTCGTGGAGAAATTCCACTTCACTTGTAATATCAAGTGTACGAATTAATTCGTAGCCTTTTCTTCACGAATTTATCGATTATTTACAAACTAAAACACGTTCTACTATTATTATCTATTTACAGTTTATTTTAACCTGGTCGCATTAATAGCGAGGCGATTAGCGACCACGTGGTGTACTGTTTAGAACAGTTTCCATCGATTTCTATGCATTTCCTTCGTTCCACAAACAATTAACGAATCCCCAATGCAAGGGTTGAAAGACTCGAATTCAAGATAAAGTTACAATTGATCAGTTGCGATGGCCACAAAGTAATATGTTCACCAAATACATAGTATTCTTCTGGGTTATTCGTGTGCTTTTTCCAAGCAAATGAAGAACAACATACAAATTGAATGCGGAATTACTAATCGTTTATGTCTGTACTAAATTAATGCGTGCAATAGCAACGTTATCGGTAGACTGCGAATCTTTATGCAAAATAAAAAAAGCTCGTATCGATTGCAGGGCACAGGAGCCAAATAAAAATTGTTAATTGTTAAACTGTGAAGCTGAGACTAATGCATTGATTTCCTTAAATAGTTTTAACATGTCCGTTGCTTGGAAATGTACGTGCCCACTTTTTAACCGATTACGAAAAAGGAGGAGGTTACTCAATTCGATCTGTATGTGCCTTTTTGTCGCTTTTTTTCTATGTATGTTCACCGATTACGCCGAGATGGATGGACCAATCGGAACGAAACTTCTTGCATTTTGTAGGGTATGTCTCCCGATTGGTCCCTTGAAAACAAGTTTTGCATTTTTTTCATTCTCTTTGCGGTTTTTATTGCAAATAACCAATAAGACCGAAAAAACCATCCTACGGTGTTCTACAAGTTCTGCTCGTTCCACTAAAAAGTGTGAAATAAAAAAAGTTTATAAGTTCGCGTGTATATTCATATAAATTAAATGAAGATTATTTCATACTTTTTAGTGCGTTTTTCGAAATCGGTTTAGCTTTTTTTGTACATACAAGCGACTATTTTACATCATTGTGTACACAGAGCATCGAGCGAAACTGATCAGCGCGTTCCGCTTCGCAAGATCGAAATGAAACCGTAGGGCAAGGGATTATCGGATGATCGATCGCCCTCAGATCAACGTCCTTATGTTGTTCTCGTGGATCTTGAAGAAGACATCCTCCAGTTCGCTCCGAGCCGCTTGACTGAAACGCTTCGCTCGAGCTTTTTGTTATCAGCGGGTCGCAGCTCCGACGCGGGCTACCCTCCCCGCTTCGAGTATCGATATCCCTCGACCGGATTCTGACCCTTTTCGGGAATATGGCTGACCGAGCTACCGGAAGGATCGCCGTGTAAAAACCCGAGCGCCGTATTTGGGGCTGTCGTGTCGCAGGTTCCCCTGGGTTCTCGACACCGTCCTTCGCCGGAACATCCGCGAACACATGCGGCGCGAGCATCGCCACCAACCCGAATCGACGGGGAAATCCCCGAAAATACACAGGGGACTTTTCTGCGCGGACTCGTTCTTCAGAAATTGTTCTCAGATAGTGGAATATACGAGCTGGAAATATTTATCGGCACCCGCAGGTCTGACAAGGAACTCGAGTATCCGACCAGGTTCTCGAGTGTCTGACTCGCTCATACTATTAGGTTGTTGCATACGAATATGTCCGATTTTTAGCAATTTCGTACCCGATGTATTCTATCTGCAAATCGTAAGTTTCTTGATTGTATTACGGTAAAAATACGATATTATGGTCATTCACGTTTTTCGTTGAATTCTGGTGACAAGGTTAAGGTTAGGCTATGCAATCCTTTTTTCATATTTACTTATTTCCCTCGAATATTACACTTAATACGCACTCTTTGTTATTCGAATACGTCTAATGTTGATTGAAAAATAAATGATACGTTCACCGGAAATGTTCGACAGTTCCTCTGAAAGAATTCCTAAAAATTCGAATAACAACGGCGTCGTAAATAAAAATGCCCGTTGAAATCAAAGATGGACCATTCTCCGGTGGGCACATCGCGTCGTTTCGTTCTTCCGAATCGAGGCGGTCTACCGAATGAAGTGTTAATCGAGGTCGAGTGGTTCCCAAGCCCGTCTCCGCCGGAAACCGGCGATTATTGCGCGACGATTGCGCGTTTCCGGGCTGAGAGCAAGCGCAGGGAAGCCGGTCTCCCCGATCGACGCGAGGGAATTATTCTTTCGACCGTACGATCGCCATCCGAGCCACGGCACGGCGCTCGTTTCGGCGCGGGCAAGGGTTGATAATAAATTCAAATTTAGGGGTGCGCGCAATCTGTGATTCAGCGCCATTAAGCACAGGATTCTGTAAAGGACGTCCCCCCTCCCTGTCCGCCATTCGACGCGCACTTTCTCCCAACTTGGCACGTCCGCGAGTGGCCGGGTCTTTAAACTCGCTAAGAGGTGAAAGAGATCGGTTCCCCGACGGAATCGCTCTACCCCCTCCCCCCCTCCCCCACGGTCGCATCAATTCGTCCCTTCCGTAATTTTACGACCGCCGCCCGAGATAGAGAAAGATAAATATCCCCGTCGCCACGGTCCGGTCCGTTTTTCTGATCAAATTGAAACGCTTGTCTTCCGTAATCGCGTCGGCAATATGCAAGAGAATGCACAGGCTGCTGACATGTACCATCTACCTCGATTACCTCGAGCGTCTCACTCGTTTTTGGGAGAGGTCATTAAGGCGGTTCGAACAGCCAAAGGTTGGATACTTTGCGAGAGGACACTTATTGTTAGACTTTTCCAATGAGACGTCCCGAGGCCAAAGCTATTAACCACTTTCCGACTTCTTTTAGATATCTACTGTCAAAGAACTTCTTTGTTTATTTATTTATTTATTAAGGTCGCGTCGACAGCTAGGTTATTAGCGACCACGAAGGGCTGCTACACTTTGTAGCAGTGGATTACATATACATATGCATAGTGTAATGTGAAAGGCTTAATTTTATCGGTTGACATGTGTGGTAGTAAAGTTAGATTTTGTTATATGAATCAGCAGCTTTTACGAAGTTCAGAACATTAACAATGTTCTTTTTTTAATCAAGGCATCCACTTACTAGGGAAGGACCCCACGTGTCCGACTTCGATTTTGATAATTTTTTGTGAGATGATGGATCTCTAATTATGTATGCAAAATATTATTATAGGTGTAGTTACTCAATAGTTTTAAAGATATAAACAATTAAACTTCGATAACTACAGCTCAAATTATGGTATATATCAACAAGATATGAAACTTTAATTTGTTTGTATCTTTAAAACTATTGAGTAACTACACCTAATATTTTTCATCAATCGATTGAATTAATCGCCGATTTATTCGACGATTTCTTCATTTAATCAACGATTGACGATTAACTTCATCAATCGATTGAATCAATCGCCGATTATTCGACGATTTCTTTTTTTAATCGTATACATTAATCAATCAATCATGATTAAATTTTTAATCGATTTGACAAATGAATGATGCAAACGATATTCGATGTCATAGGTCAATAGATTGGTCGACATCTTAGCTATCACGCAACAACCATAAAAATGAACCGCCAAGATACAAACAAGACATCGATGGTCTGTGTCAGGTCTGAACTGTATGGAAGTTGCATGGAAGAAGATGAAACACCTCGGAGTTCCACCCACGACGGAAGACTAGGAATTCCGCGCAATACGATTGTTTGTACGTCACTGAACGACACGTTCCCGTGCAGTATCGTCATCTTATAAGAGCCCCACGAGCCGTTCCGAGCGTCGAAACGATTAAAGGAGGGTATTGCGAAGTTTTTTTACAGTGGCTGTAAATAGCTGGGAACTGTGTTCGCGCAACGGCGACTGGTTCCGCGGATGCCGTCGATTGCCCGACAAGACGTATGCACGAAAATCCGACCGTCCCGAATCGACTCGCGCGACGCAGGAGATGTCCTGGTCGTAAAGCACGCGAAATAAAGTCTAGCTAAGTACCTTGGGAACAGAATGCCGAACGATGCACGCTTTATGGGTAATCGAACCAAGTTTTTAACTGTCTAGAATAGTCTGGATGCTCCTTTCCGGGACATAAAGCGCCGGGGAATCCCTTCGGCACAGACGAGAGCAGGTCGCGTTTCCTTCTCGGCGCTCTCTCCATCAAGATTAATTAATAAATACTGCGGATCTTGGTGGAAAATAAAAAATACAAGAATCTAGAACGGAGTAGAAATTTCTTTCCCTCTTTAACAACTTCGATAGGCTGAAAATAATATTCCGAAATTCTTTGTAATTGCACTCATCCATTTTTGCCATGAATGCGTAAAATACGAGGTCGATTAACCCCAAGCACGCGAATCGCCACTCTATGGCGCCACTAAAAATGGCTGCACTATTATTTAAAACAATTTGTACACCACTAAGTTTGTATCGAAGAAATTGATAAAAATTCAAGTGTTATAAAGTGGACTGCAGATGTTTATGCAATTTCAAATTTTCGTTGACAAATTTTAAGAAAGTTGTACCAAATAAAATTCTATTTTCATTGGCAATAGCATTTGTAGATCCATAATAAATAAAAATCGTACTAAATTCTGTTGAATCCATAAAGATCCGCTGTCTAGTTATAAGCACGAATAAACTTCGGAAGAAACGTCTTGGATTTTGAAGTTAAAACAACCCGAAGTGCCAGAGGGTTAAAATAAAATAGCCCTCTCTAGGATTCTTCCTAGTCGTGGTCCCGGAGCAGACTACGCGACGACGTGACGCGTTGTTTGTTAAGAACGACCATCGAACATCGATCCCGGCGATAATGAATTCCCGGCGAAATCGCGGACGAGAAAAAGAAGGTTTCCGGGAGGCCTTGATTTATATCGTCTCGATATTTTCCGCAAGTCTCAGTGTTTCTTAATTCGAGGTTGCTCCGCGTGCTCGCCGCGGAGGTAATTCGATTTCCCGGCGAATCGCTCCGAACTAAATCAGAGAGTACAGTCCCCGATGAAACTCGAGCCAGGCTCCGGGGAACGACGATCCTCGTTCCCGGTATTGTCATAATTCCACCAAGATGCATCGCGCATCGACCCTTTCGCGCTCTTCTTCTCGCACGCTGGTTCTCTATCCTCCGATTCAGGACGATTCCGATCGAAAACCATTACAATTAAACACAAATTGGCCCAAATGGTGCACGAGGATCAATGAAATCAAATTGCAGAGTTCAAGTGTACCATTAATTAACACTAAACCTACCGACCATCAATAGTTACCGATGTGTATCGTGCTATAAAAATAACAAAATGATCTTTATTATAACATATACTGGAATAAAAGAAATGTATTCAATCGATTTCCATGAAAACACCTTTATAATCTCATCAATTGTAAACTAACAAATCTAAAACCGGTCATTTGACTGGCGGTATAGTAGGTTTAGTGTTTTTGGCCAGCGCCCGCTCTAGCGGTTACGTCGCCCCGGACAAAAAGACAAATTGCCACCCCTTAAGAATATATATATTTTTTATTTTCGATAAAAATCAAATCGTTCTATTTAAATTTTAATAAAAGCAGATATTTAGGAAGAAATATATAACATAAATGCCACTATTTTGAAAATAAAACAAGGTAACATCAACTACGCTTAAATCACAAAAAACTTTTGTCATTTTTCAATAATAGTGTAAATATTTTTAGCTTTTAGACATAAATGACCTACTTAACTACGGATTTAAGTCTTAAAATAATGCTAGAACAATTTTGACCAACTAGATTCGCAATCTGCACCACTGTGCGTCGTACGTGGCAGAGTATCGCAGTCTCAGCATCATCAGCCACCATTAATATAACGGTTAGCGGATAACACAGTTTCTATAAAAAATTGTTACTCGATTCCACGGTGAAAACTTCGAGGCGGATAGCCGTCGATAGCCAGCCGCGCGTTAATGTATTTTCGATCGCGAAACAACGTCGGCTCGCGATATCGCGGAGAAGAGGGGATTCGTTGTCGAAGAGATTGCAAAAAGGAGGTGGGAGGGCTAGCGACCCGACGACGCTCGCGCACAGGAAGAAAATCCAGTTGGTTTTCTTCGAGGCTTCTCCAGCCGCCTCAATATTGTCGCTATCTCTTGTATACAGTTGCCGCCATATTCCCCGGGAAGCCGCCATATTACCAGAAACTTCCACCCCCTTTTATGTGGCTTGCCGCGGACCGTCACCGCGCAAAACTACCCCCATAAAAGTTGACGACTTAAATCGCGGGGCGTATGCCCTGGCCGGAGCGCGCACGGCACGGAAACGTCGAACACACTTGCGATCCTTGCGAAACGCCTCGAAATATTTCGCCGTACACCCGCCACGGCTTCGCGGGAGAACGGTAAAACAGAAGAGAGCCGAGAAACGAACGTTCGAGGCGAACGAGCCCCGAAAAGACATCTTTAAATCGGGAGGAAGTTCCTTCGACTACGTACAAAAATTAAATTACACTTCCGAAAAAAA